>CM055101.1:23669416-24148006 GCA_029204225.1 Diphasiastrum complanatum
AATGAAAGTTATTTTATCTTTCATAACTAATATGAATGGTAGTTCTTTCAACTACTTGCTCTTGCGTGTTTTAGAAGCAAGTGGGAGAGAGAGAGAGAGAGAGAGAGAGAGAGAGAGAGAGAGAGAGAGAGAGAGAGAGAGAGATGGGTTATATAGGTGAAAACTACACAATCAACTATGCAATCAGTCGATTACCTTCAAGATTGAAAACATCCATTCAAAGTCCTCTACATTACATAATGCAATTTCAATCATCTAAGCAAATATCATAAACTTTAAATTCACCAAACATTAACAAACAATTCAAAATTTAACATTACATTAGCACCTCTTTTGCTGCGAAATATCAAGGGAAATCTTCCCACATCTCTTTTTTCTTATCAAAAGTACAAATGATTGTATTTATAAGAGAGTAGAGATAAGAACTTGGTTTGTCTACTATAAAGCTAGCACATTCACATAAAACCCCATACCATTTATGCATAATATGCACCTAAAAAAACTTTCAATTACAAGAAGTGGTTATGATAGAAGACAATCGTCATTGGGAGCTGCAATCTCGCCTCAACTTGCATAGCACAAAGAGAGAAAGGGAGGAGAGAGAGAGAGAGAGAATCTTCTAAAACATCTAAAGATTTTGAAAAAACGTAACTAGATATATCTTAGAACCTCAAAAGAAATTCACGGTTTCATGTGTACAACCTTATGTCGCATCGACTTGGAAAGGGATTCTCCAATCGGTGAAGATGAGTTGAGTCAAATTAGAGATATTCATCAATCGTACCAACTCATCCAACTGAAAAATAAATGTGCCCATCTATTACTTTAAACAAACGATTCTTTATTAGCAAAAAGAAGCCACAGATCACAACAGTCATTTGAGCCTGCTAGGCAGGTTATAGAGCATTTAATACGCTAGACGAAACAGACCACATACACATTTCGAGAAAAAATGTGATCATAGCCAGCTTTCAACATTCTGTGACATCACACAAAACAGTTGTATTCTCAAACCACTAACATTAGAGGTAGGTTAACCTCCGAAGCCGTATAAGGTTCTGCCCTGCCTTTTCAAGGAATACACAACATCCATAGCAGTAACTGTCTTCCGCCTGGCATGCTCGGTGTAAGTCACAGCATCACGAATAACATTCTCAAGAAAGACCTTCAGAACCCCTCGAGTCTCTTCGTAAATCAGGCCACTGATTCTTTTTACGCCTCCTCTTCTGGCCAGGCGCCTGATGGCCGGCTTCGTGATCCCTTGGATGTTATCTCTCAAGACTTTTCTGTGCCTCTTGGCACCACCCTTTCCAAGACCCTTGCCACCCTTTCCTCTTCCAGACATCGTGAATGCTCACTCTTTTACAAAAGAATGCACGACCACAAAAATTTCGCAGCAACAATTCAAAATTTAAGAGACCCAAGAAGATCTTAGTAGAATTGGAGTGGGCAGGAGGATTTATAAGCAGAGGGAGGGAACAGTCGTGGCCGTTGGATTGATATCTAGCGGTTTACGATGGGGCTAAGTTAAAATGTCGCAGATCGCTGACATGGCAAGCACATATGGCGAACGCAATGAATGAGCTTCGCAAAAACCAAAAACTTAAGAGAATCGTACTAAGGCTGTTTTCCTTTTTTTCGGCCTTGTCTTATAAAGGCAATAATAGTATGTGTTAGATGTTCTTCAATGGAGTTTGAAAGAAAGATAGCATTAAAGGATAGAATGTCGAGGTAATAATAATATCGCAGTTTTATTAAAAATGATGAGAAAATCCATGATCATACAAGGAGATTAAAGTATTAAATTAAGACCGTAGAACGGCAAAAATTAATTAAGCTACCCAATAGCTAAGTAAAACTTAAAATAATAAGCTAATTACTCAAAACCAACTGCCTGATGTAAATCACTAACTATAATAGATCCAGCAATAGGTAATGCAGGAAGCTTTGAAGCAGCCGCACCTGCAAACTGAGCCTGTCGAAGAATTGGAACTGCTTGTAATGCAATAGAAATACGCTGACCGTAGAAAGAAACGATGATAGAATGTAAGGTACCGCTTTGTCCTTTGCGTTTCACCATAAGCTCCGCACATAAAGATAAAAAATCATTAAATATCTTGTGAAGACAACCATATGTTTTCAAGGCAAAGGGAATGAAATCTTCACCGGGTGCACGATCATTATAATCTCGCTCCTTTTCTTGAGCTGCATGAGATGCAACGGCCCCTTGCGTGGTGGAAGAACGACAAAGGAGGTCCTGACGAGAGGGATCAGCAATGACAACATCTCCTAGAATACGAATTTCATGACGCGAGAGAACAAGGTCAACTCGTCGTCGAGAAGATTACGAAGACGGCCTTGGTAAAGTGTGTGTCTGTTCTCGAACAACATGAAATCCACTATCATGAGCAATAGCAGCAAGGACATCACAAATGGAATCATGTGAAACAATACGTTCTCCATCTGAGAGGCACCGCATAAAATGAGTACTCGAGGAATTTAACACATGCCCAAATGAACACTTAGAGAGACCAATTAACGTTGGATGTGGAAGTCCCAATCTGGTTCGAAGGGCAGCTATAAACAAGTCATTGTTGAGTCGCAATAGTGGATTAACTGGACGTGCAACCAGCCAAGCCCCTGCACCTGGACCAGCACAAGAAAGAAGACGAGCTCGAACTGCATCAGAAGGTGAATCATTGATAAGTTGACCGAAGGAATAAGAGTGAAGATGCTCCATAATAGTCTTCTAAAATCCCCGTCGCTGATTTGTAACCAAAGATTCGAAGGGAGGCACAAAAGGTTGTACAAGTGGTCGAAGAGAAATTTGCCGCTTACAAAATTGACCTTCACAAGTATTGTCAAAGGTTCCTGGCCCCAAAGACGACCAAATACACCCAATAAAGTATCATCAAAATCCTGAAGTAAAGATAATACGTCAGGTGAAGGAGAAACGGAAAGTAGAAGATAGCTAGGACTTTGAGCAAAGCACTGAGTGAAAATTCCAAATGCAACTTGAGAATATCCAAGCTTTGGCAACGAATCATAATGACGAGCAAATCCATCCAGAGCTTCTTGCATAAATGAAGTGACATATCCAGAAGAACCAATGGGAACACCCAATGCCTTAATCCCAAGCTGAGGAGTAATGAAACCTTCAGGTAAGGAGATATCTTCTGGAAGGCCTTTTGGGCACCAAGCAACGCACTTAGACATGTTCACTATAAGCCCAATAGAAGAAAGTTGAGCTGAGAAATGAAAAAAAAAACAGGGACGACTTCACTAGCAGGCCCCACAATATGAGTATCATCCGCAATAGAGGGGAATAAACAGGAGGAAAAAGTTGAAGCTGTAGCACGCAATGTGTGTGATAATGTGCCAAAGAAAAGAGAGGACCACCCAAGGGATCCCCCTATCGAGATCCTTCAGCAGAAGAAATGATGGTAACATCACCAGTACGAGAAGCATTACTAAAGTATAAAGGAGAACTTTTAGAATAGAAGCTTCGCACAAAAGGAATGAGTATGGCAAGTGTATCATGAGCACCACGAAGTTCTTGAAAGATAGCATTAGCAACATCAACTTGCAAAACTACCCAGTCAGGATGAATATCCAAAATAGCACGTAAAGCATGGACGATTGTCTCACAACCGCCAGAAGTAGCACACACAAATTGAAATGGAAAAGATGAGCATGAAATGTATCTCAAAACTAGAAACAAAGTGTTCTTGCCTAAACATTCACCCAAATGCCTCTATTAACTTAAAGCATGCACAATTGCTCCTGATATGCGATCCAAATCTGATGGATCTTGAAAAGGGAGTACAAATTTTCTGAAACTCATTTAAAACTTCTACCAAAAAATCAAAGCCTCAAAAAATCATTGAGGACTTGCATGTGAATCACTGGCCACAAAGTGTATGAGTGTCTTGTAAATGATCGCTCAGCTAGTGAAATGGTTCGCTTCCTCGCAAATTACTAAACGGCTACCTCCTTAATCAACTTCGTCTTGATCTTGCTTCTTTCACCTGATTAAAATTGAAATTCAAGAGAATTTTCTCTCATGTTGTCTTTTCTCTATCATTTCTAATATATCCAAATCCTTTTTCAAGCATGCGCAATTGGATAATCTGGATTGCAATCCAATCGCAGCCGATACAACAAAGTTATTGAGGTTCTAAAGATAGATATGTATGATAAAATTAGATCGTGATTTTTCAGTGTATGTTACTGAAGTCGTGGTTTTGGATGTTGGCTGGCAGCTTGTTGGCAGCTGCTGTGCAGATAGTTCTTCGTTGCATGAGCTTGCATGTGTGAACATAAGATAGTTTATGTTGAGGTGGTTTCAACTTTTAGGCTTGGAACTTGGCTGAGAGCTCAATTGCCCCCAACGTGTAAGTGATGGATTGGTGCATGTTGCTCCAAATCTGATTTTGCATGTCATTTCTTTCCAGAGTTCAATGCATGTGATCCTTAATGAAAGATGTTGCAAACAAAGATGTGGCATGTTTGCGTGGTTTACTCAAATCTTACAATGTTCTAGTTTTTTCTTCTTCTTATTTTGAGAAAGCAATGAGAGACTTACATGCAGATAGATGGAGAGATCATATTAGTGATGGCTTAGGCTTTGCATGTTCCAACTTCCAAAAGCTTCCTCTATTAGCATCCATGGCATCATCATTTGCCTACCTAATGGCACACCTTGCCAGTTTCACCTTTGCAACGATGAGAACGACACCAACAAAAATACATGCTACTCCACTTTGTAGGTTCCTTCTCAACAAACCGATTTCATGCTCCCTCTCCTTCAACAATAGTGTAGCCTCAACGCAGTCATATGGCAGTGCAAAATTCACCAAAGCATTTGGAGAGCCCCAAGGCTTGTGACTTTCTTTGAAAGACAAATAGGCCTTTTTGACACTAACGATTCTTTGTATACATTTTTCTCTCATTTCAATCATGATCCTTGTTTTTCACATACTATGTTTTCTACAAGCCTTCTAGTTTTCTTCTTGCTTCCATTTTCAACTAACATTCATGCAGATCTCAGATTTCTCAAACAAGTTGCGATATATTGCATTGTTAAGAAGACTAACATAAATCGTCTACCAATTATCCAGATTTTATACAAAAAATACATGATGTCCAATTTTGTTATTATTTTGTTTTCGCCTCACTGCACTCTTGGAGGTATGTCTTATTAGCAAAAGATGGGGTGGTGAATGTTTTGAATCTAGAAAAAGGGGGATCTTTCACTGTCAACAGTGCTGAAGAGTTATTAAAGGCTTTGTAGCATCTTGAGGGACATAACCTTTGTGTAACTTTGCTTTTAGCTTCAGGACAAGCAAATAGGATGGATGGATGGATAGATAGGCTAATAGATGTATTGATCATTCTTTAAACGCTTTCTTAAGCTTCACATCAAGCAACATGGTAGTAAATAACTAGATTTTATGATTTTGATTTACAATAAGATGGATATGTAAAAGAGGTTCATTGAATATTGTCAACATCTGGCAGACACTACAAGCGAAACAACCACGAAATTCAAGACTACCGGATACTTCAAGCAAAGAACAACAGCAAGGGACAGTTGAATCAAGTGGGAAATGCAACTGTAGAAGCTCCACAACCTATTCAAGAAGCGGATCATGATGCCTTCATGACTAACCATCAAGCAGCATCCAGCGACAGTTCTTGGTTCCTGGATTCCAGAGCCACTCAGCACATGACCAGCCTCATTGGTTGTTTCGAGTCCTATACACCTTATAGTACCAAGAAATATGTTCACCTTGGCGACAATAGCACCAAGCTATTAAAGGTGAAGGTACTGTAAGATTAAGTTTTGCAAATGATCAGTCTAAGCTACTCTCTAAAGTCCTGTATGTACCAAATTTATCTACAAATCTGCTCTCTATAAGCAAAATGAAATTAGACTTCCAAGGTCTCAAGACCATCCTGATTGGATGTATTTTATCTGATAATACATACAAGTTGTATGATCTTGATACCCAGCAAATCTTGTATATTTGGGATACAGTTTATATCGAAGATCAGTTCGTCGACCTCAAAGGCAAGGATATTGCTCCAAGAGAACTTTCATCACCTGCCATTGACATGACAGTCCGAGCTTCTGGCTCAGGCATGTTTACTGTCTACCCACTTCGTGACAGCGAATCAGATGAAGACGTTGTTGTCATTAGTCTTATCCTCTCAAAAGATCAAGCTGAGTGTGCACACAGCACACAAGGTATACTCCTAAGTCTGCATGTCTCTTGATACAGGAACCGATGACAGTCGAAGAGGCACTCAGCCAACCAGACTTTGATCTTTGGAGAGAAGCTATGGACAGAGAGTATTCTTGTCTGATCAAGAACCAGACATGGTCATTAGTTGAAGCTCCTATTGGCTGCAATATCATTGATTGTAAATGGATCTTTAAGATCACATACAATGCCAACGGAGCAATTGATCGAAGGAAGGCAAGACTGGTGGCACGAGGATTCACTCAGATCCCGAACCTCAACTATAGTGAGACTTTCAGTCCAGTAGTCAAACATTCGTCGATCCGAATGCTCCTGTCTTATGCTGCAGCTACCAACCTCGAAGTATATCAACTTGATGTACAATCAGCCTATCTGAATGGAGTTATAAAAGAAGATATCTACATGATCCAACCCGAAGGATACGTTCTGGAAGGTATGAAAAATCATGTCTGTAAACTCCACAAAGCACTTTACGGCTTGAAACAGTCTGCCAGAGCTTGGTTTCAAAGGATCAATACATTCCTCATCGAACAAGGATTCAAACCAAGCACTACTGATTGCAACGTCTATTCCAAGTCAGTGTTGCAATCTTTCATTATCATCACCTTATACGTGGATGATACGTTGTTCTTCAGCAACAATACCGATTTGGTCAAGGATTCCAAGCAAATGTTGTTTTCAGAGTTTGACATGACTGATCTTGGCAAAGCTCACTTCTGTCTGGGCATTCAAATCCACAAAGACAGAGCGAAACGACTGATTTACATCACTCAACAAAGGTATCTTCATAATGTTCTTAACAGATGCAATCTAATGAATTGTAAATTAACTCAGTCACCGATGGATCCAGGCCTGCATTTGTCAAAGGACCAATGTCCCCAGCCAAGCAAGAAGAGGAGCAGATGAGAGAGTATCCTTATCAATCGATACTTGGATCTCTCATGTACACAATGGTCTGTACAAGACCAGATATCTCTTTTGCAGTAAGCTCACTTAGCCAATACATGGGTAACCTTGGCATTAACAATTGGAAGGCTCTCATACGAGTCATGAGATATATTCGAGCTACCATGGACTAGTGCATCTGCTATGGAGATGTCAACAACGACAATCTTCATCAGCTCAGTGGATATTCCGATGCAAGCTAGTGAGGAGATGTAGACAATCGTAAGTCCATATCTGGATCTACATTCTTCTTCAACGACGATCCTATCTCATGGAATAGTTGTAAGCAAACCTCTATCGCACTTTCTTCTACAGAAGTAGAATACATTGCTGCTTCTCAATCTATTAAGGAAGCGTTTTGGTTGAGAAATTTATTGTCAGACGTTAATCTGTATCAGTGCAGCCCTGCAATTTTATTCTGTAATAATCAGAGTGCTATTGCCTTATTGGCCAACCTTAGATTTCACTCTAGGAGTAAGCACATTGAAATCAGATATCACTACATCAGGGGCAAGGTTCTCAACAAGGAGATAAGCTTAATGTACTATAGAACGCGGGACATGGTTGCAGATATATTCATGAAAGCATTAAGTGTTAATGCACACAACAAATGTTGTGCATTGCTTAGTCTGAAGATCAAGGCATTCACGGGTCTAGATTAAGGGGGGTGTTGGATTTATCTCCTTTACTCTCCTAAATCCCATTTTAATCTGCCTCCATTCATGCTGCATTTATACTCACGTTGTCGCACAGTCTGCATATTTACATGTAAAATAAGACAAACGAATAAAACGCGACTATCTGTATAAATACAAGTAAATTCTCACAAGCAAAGAAAAGGCAAAAAAAAGAAAAACCCGACACTGTGTTTTTACACGTGTTTTGTGATAGGCAAAAAAGGCGACACTGCCTTACAAAATGTCAAAGGTGCCCTAGGAAAAGCGAAGGCACCCTGTAAATCAAATCCTAAGGCATTTCGTCAGAGTGACGCATTTTTTGCATCTTCACCAACGTTCACTTCAGCAAAAGTTGACGTCGCGACCTTTTCACGCTCACCCCATACAACTATGCTAACGGATTTGACAACAACTGTAGCCACCCACGATCTCCTACAGACAACACATCCACTTTTTAGTTTCTTCATTTGCACACCTGTAACATTGTGTATATATATATTGAATATCATTTGCGTATTTAGTTGATTGAGAGAAACCAAGAACAAGTGCGTATAAAATATGGCATCAGAAGCTTATCAGAGATAGACGAAGTAGATGCCTTGCGCATTGATTCTTTATTTGTCAGTAACAGGTTTATTCCTCTTTCAGATTGAATTAGCTTTGTAGAGCATGCGGTTCATCTGCTATGTCTTGTGCTCTACCGCATTATTGACATGTATATTTTGCTATACTTAATCTGATAACAACTCTTTTGTTCCGCGTTCAGATTTGTGTCAACATTGCTATGCTTATTTTTTAGTCTGTCTAACTTTCTTGTTGCTCAATTTGGTATTCTGTTTTCAGCGCGTTATTATTAGTCTAGTTGTTGACGACTAATATTTAATCTTGCCTTTCACGAATCATTCGTGACTGATTATCAGTCGAGCTCAGTCTAGTTGTTCGCAAACAATTATTCTTCTAGTGTTTTATTAGTGTTTGGCTACGTAATCAGAACAATCGTGATTTCCATCACTAACGTTCTGTTCATTTCTGATAGGCATAGTCATGCTTAGGGAAAGAGTAATATAGCTCATTCCGCTGTGCACGAGCAGTCTTTGTTCAAGTTCGTTTCTCGTTCGAGTTTCGAGTTCGCTTCCTTTTCATGTTCATTTTTTTTCTAGCTATTTTCGTTTCTCACACACAACCCTCTTTCTCCAACATTGGCATTCTTGTTATGGCTAAGTCAAGATCTGAACTATGCAGCATGTGATCTTAATATTGTGGTGATGTCTAATCATTCCGAGTTCTCACTCTTCTCTAGAATCTGGATTTCTTAGTTGAACTATCTGAATATTTTTCTTGGTGTTTGTTCTACCTTGTACAATTTCCTTGATAGTACTGGCTGCCATTCATAAATGTCCTCTAACAACTAGATAATTCTTCCATTTCATTGAACATCATTGATAAATTCTAAATATTTCTTTCATAAAAAATGACATCACTTCCTATGAACACTTTGTTAGTTGAAGGAATATAAACTTTGTAAGCCTAGCTCACCTAAAATCATCAATAAATGCTACATAGATTTTAACACCACCATGGCTAATTGTAGTAACTCCATGATTATCCGAATGCACAAGTTGGAAAGGCTTAATACATCTAGATGTAGATCTCTTATAAGGTAATCTATGTGATTTTGATAAAGCACATTTCTCACAAACATGATTCATGCTAGTTAGATACTTTGGAAGACCAAACACAACTTCCCTCCTCGCCATTAGCTCCAATGAATTGAAGTTGAGACTCTAAGATCTTTGATTACTTAAGATAGCACATCTAGCACCATTGCAATGTAGAAATCTAGTTCTAACAATGCATAGAAGCCATAAATTCTAATAGATCTTGAAAAATCAGATATGAATGATAAAGTGCTGTTGCTATCCATACAAAACCAGTAAGCTATTGTATTTCACACATGTGAATTCAACAAACATCAAACAATTGCATTCTACACACAAAAATTCAAGATAACAACACTATAGTGCACCAATGAGTATAGAACCTCAAAGAGATCTCATGTATAAGCATGAATGAGAGTAGAGAGAGAGAGAGAGAGAGAGAGAGAGAGAGAGAGAGAGAGAGAGAATGTATCTACTCACATGCTTGTAGGCTATTTATAACAGGCCTATACCCGATTTGGATGTGGTTCTACAATCTTATCAACAATAGAAAACTTCTAGATCTCAAACCCTACTCAAAATGTAGACTAGATTCAATGAACAAACTATTCAAATTTGAATCTCCCAAACTCAACCTTCTACATTTCCCACACATTTTAAAAGTGGTAATTCAAATGAACTTAGGCTGAAAATAACTTCATAAAGTTTATCTCTAAGTATGAAATGCATATTGGCCTAAATTGCCAAGTAACCAAAAATCAAACTAGATCAAAACTAGTTGACAATTTCTCACACTTTCTCTTCAACTAGTTTTAACATAGACTTTGAAAATACACCAAGTGATGTTCTATGCTTTGTAAACAAGACATTTCCAAGTGCTTTGGTGAAGATATCAGCCACACATTCTTTTGAAGAAACATGTTGAAGCTCCACCTCCTTAGCCATGACTTGTTCCCTCACAAATGTGAAAATTGCAAAAATAAGCTTGGTAGAGGCCAAAAATCTTGTATATAGGATGATTACACATGTGTGAAGCCTGTTACCACGTGTGAAAATAGTGTACTTGTCATGTACCATAATCATATAGGTTGTACATATGATTTAATTCAAGTTCTAGTAGCTAAAAAAGCCAAAAACTAGTTTTCTAGACATATGACACATGGCATCAGTCTATTGCTTGCATGAGCCACATCCTTTGGTTAGGTGTCACATCCCATGTGTAGAGGACAGCTCACATGTGTGGAATAAGCTGAAGTAGACGAATTTTGACTTCTAGAAGATTTTCAAGTAGATCTCCATATAGAAGGAAAATGGACCAAAAGTGCTCAAAATAGAAGGTTTTGTCCAAGTGTCAGTTTTGCATGATGAATCATCATATGACAAAGCACCTTCACACATGTGGGATCAGAGGGATGATCAGCACCACGAGCTCCCACTTATTGTATATATAGAGCCACATTTGGCCATAATCAATGTGAGACACCAATCTTGGTTTTGGAAGCAATTTTGAGTGATTCTCTCCATTTGTCTACATTTGTTTTGATTGTTTTGAGGTTCTATCAATGTGTACTTGATTTTCAGGTTGGAGTCCGTACCTTGACAGGGTTTCACACGTGTGAAACCAGCAAGTACATTTACCTTCAATAAATGATTGTTCTTGTTTGGATTTTATGTCTAGAATTGATCTAGATTGATCTTAATCTTATGTAGATTGATAGATCAAGTAAATCTAACATCCAATCCCTCTTGAGGATCAGATTAGGATCCACTCTTGGTCCTTTTTGTACTTTTTGCACAACAAAATGATATGCCACCTAAATATGCTTGCTCCTTGCATGAAATATAGGATTGCTTGCTACTATTTGGGTTGAAATGTTGTCACAAAATATGATTGGACTCTCTAAAAAATTCCAGCAAGTGAAGATCTCTCAACATTCTCTTGATCCATAAGATCTCCTTTGCACAAGATGTAAATGCTTTATACTCAACCTCACTAGTTGACATTGAGGTTGTAGCTTGTTTCTTTGAGACATCCAAGAGTGTGACGACTCAATTTAATCGCAAGACAGTTTTTAAGTTTTTATTTCTATAGAACTTTAGTTTTGTAAAATTGATTTCTTGAAGTAATGTATTATTTCAATGTTTTGAAAGTTTAAGTGTAAATTTGATCTGGGTCAAGTTCTTACTGGCTCAAAAAATATCCGAACGGATCTTGTTCAGATATGCTCGAAAAATGTACGAATCAAACATGGTATGAATATAGAAATGTTGATTCGTACTTGCTTGTAGTACACCTCTCACATCCCTATATTCTATAATGTTTATGTACAGTCTATTCCTATTCGTCATTGAAGACCTGCATACTTGACTTTTTATTTCACATTTTAATATAATCACTATTTAGTGTGTCAACCTACTAAACATCTATTGTAGAAAGTGAAGTGATAGTTTTTAAATTATTTTGTTTCATCAAAATACATAGTAGTGTCACAATCATGACGTTGGCTTAGCTTAGAGGCGCATATCTTCAAAAGTATTTATAAAGCTATTTTTTAATATTGAATTATTAGATCATCCATTCTAAATATTAATTTTCCATGTGTTCCATATGTTTAAAAATTTTCTTTGTCTTTAAGAAACTTGTTAATGTCAACACCATATAACACCACATTAGAATATAAAACTATAATCTAAATATTGGTTCAAAAGTGTCTTACATAAGTTACTGATGTAAGTGATGATAATGGTTGATTAGAAAAGGTTGCAATCAATTTCAAATGTAGATCTCAAAGCTTTAAAAAAAATGATTTATAGTAGTTAAGTATTTTAGCATATAGTTTGTGAGGAAAATAATCATAGTTGTGTCTAGTGCCCTCCAGATTGTTTGAATTTGGTCTAATTGATATTTTGAAGAAAAAATAAAATCATGTGTTATATTTAAAGGATTTACAAGTTATCCTGATCAAATAACATTGAAAGAAACATCCAACTATATACACTTATATGATTTTTGAATTTCAGTAAGATTATTAGAGTATCATGTTAACACTACATAGAAATACAATTATTCTAAAAAAAATTTAAATGAATATGTACTATTTCACCAAATTTTTCTTATAGCTACTCATTGATTGAAAATGTGTGAAAAATATCACAAAGAACATATGTTGTTTTAGATAGTTAATGTTATTGCTATTTCCTACAATATGACATCTATATTTGTGAATATATCTCAATGAAGGAAGGTGTATTGTCATTATGAATGTCGTTGATCATTTCACATGATTTTAGTGATCATACATCATGAATGTTAGGAAGATTTTTTCCATTAAAAGTCACTTGATAATTTTGATTTACTAGAAAACAAATTTTTCAATTCTCAATTTTACAAGATAATTATGAATTTATGGAGGGGATACTATATTGACATTCCATATTATCATGCATTTATGAATATTAGGCTTGCAAGCCACTTTATAACACAACCATTTGCAACATCTACACATATTTAATTCGATTTGTGTCTATTTGAATTTTCAATCATTTAAAAACATACAAATGTTTACGTATATACCTAACAACAATCCATAATTTGTACATGGTTTCGAGAACATTTTCTAACAAGCACCCAAAATTTGACAATAGAAAATTGAATTGAATCATTTTTTGCTAATCATGAGACTTCATACCCTAAAGCTTTCCATCCACTATAAACAATTTTCGTAGAGAGTGAAAAAAACATGTTGGTGTATTAGCTTATGTGAAAAACGTACAACATTATGTATGTTGACTTTAGGGGTGTCATAAAGTTTTGTAGTCAAACATCTTGATGTCATTAGTTGATGGGGCCATTTTTGGCTTTAGAGGTCAAATAGTCAAGTACACATGTTTTATCATCATTAGGCCAAAAGTCAATTATGATGTACCTCGAGCTAGTTGTGAGAAATTCAACTAGTTTAATCATATTTGCTACATTTCTATATTTGACAAATTGAGGCCAACTTTATATTAGACTTAGAGTTTGATTGTTCAAAATTATTTAGTCTAAATTTCATTTGAATAAACACTTTTTGAAAGTGTGGGAAATGTAGAAGTCGAGTTTGAGTAGATTCAAATTTTAATGTTGGGTACATTGAATCTAGACCCAAAAATAGTAGGGTTTACATTTTGGAGGGAAAGCCAAGTGGCCAAATAGGGTTTGGACCTGTTATAAAAGGATGTAACTCGTGGAGAAGCAGATCTTCTCTCTTCTCCATCTCATTTTCATGCTTATACATGGTTCTCTTGGGTTGTGACTATCCATTGGTGCACTATACTTGTGATATCTTGCAATTCTATGTGTAGAATGATCTATATTTGCTATTTTCAGGTTCATAGGTGTGAAATACAGTAAGTTGCTGTAAATGTACAGACAACAAAACTACTTTATGTTTTGATTCATGGTTGATCAAGTTCTATTAGAGTTTGCATTCTATTTTGTGTGTAGATGCTGATTTTTCCTCATTGGCAAGATTGGTGGAGTAGCTTGTTTTGTAGCCAAAGATCTTTAGTAGATTTGGATCTGAATTGATCCCAAATATTTCACATGGTATCAAAGCTTGTGTTTCAGGTTATGAAGGAGGCAATTACATCTATCAATGACTTGGAAAATATATAAGGGCAAATTCAAGGGCAAATGCAAAAATAAGTGGATAGATCAAAGCTCAAGTGCTTCTATTGTGGCATCACAAGTGAGTGCTACAAGAAGAAAAGAGATCAAGGAGACAAGCAAGGTAATCTTACTCTTGATGAGGATGGTTTGAATGTTCAAAACTCAAATGATGATGATGCTTTTGTGATGTCTTCATGTATTCTTGCTAATTATAGAGATCTAGATCCATGGTGGATTGATAGTGGAGCAAGTTCACACATGATTTTTTACAAAGAGTATTTCACTTCTTTGTTGGCATATGGAGATGACAAGAGGGTGATCTACATGGCTAATGATGGTGAGTGCGCAATCAAAGGGATTGGAAAAAATTCTATCTCTCTTGACAAATAGGAATGTTCATTTGGAGAATGTCTTGTTTATTCCATCTATTACCAAGAATTTGCTTAGTGTGAGTCAATTGCTAAGTAAAGGCCTCAAGGTTGAGTTTGATGGAGATGCTTGTATGATCAAAAGGAAGGATGTCTTGATTGGAAAAGGTAAAAGGCAAGAGAAGTTGTTCAAACTAGATGCTTGTGTTGTTGGTAACCAAGTTGGATGTGTTGCAAGAGAGAAAATACCTATTCAAGAGGTTTGGCATAAAAGGATGGGACACCTCAACTTCAAGTCATTGGAGGTAATGGCTAGAAAAGAAGGTTGTGATAGGTCTTTCAAAGATCAAGTGCTTAAGGAGTGACAATGGTGGTGAGTACATATCTACCAAGTTCAAGGCCTTTTGTGATAAGCATGGGATCAAGAGGGAGTATACAACACCAAGGACCCCACAACCAAATGGAGTGGCTGAATGGAAGAATAGGATTTTATGTGAAAGTGTTAAAGCCATGACGTTACGTGCTAATCTTGATAAACCATTTTGGGATCAAGATTTGTTGTGTGCCAATTTTTTGTGCAATACGTGGCCGAGTGCTAGTTTGGATGGAAGGCAACTATAATCAGTTGTAGTATAGGGGTCCGTTCATTGGGAGCCGCCCGTGCACACCTGCATAGCAAGAGAGAGAGAGAGAAGGGAGATAGAGAGAGGTAGAGAGATAGAAGGAGTGATGAGAGAGAGGAGAGAGGAGAGAGAGTTTAGAGAGAGAGAAGAGAGAGAGTAGAGAGAGAGAGAGAAAGAGCTCACCAAGGATGGTTGGGATTATGGGGGCTCAAGCGCCTACCCATAGCTATGCACCAATCACCCTTGAAGAGAGAGAGAGAGAGAGAGAGAGAGAGAGAGAGAGAGAGAGAGAGAGAGAGAGAGAGAGAGAGAGAGAGAGAGAGAGAGAGAGAGAGAGAGAGAGAGAGAGAGGTGGAGAGACTCGTAGGATGCTTATGGGTAGTCCTACATGATCGGAAGTCAGATCCACACTACACTCGGATCGTAGGTGTTTTATCCATTCGATGTAGTCTCTGACACTTTCTCTTTTTTCCATTTTGGTTTTGCTGAGTAGGAGAAATGGGCCTTCAAGGAGAGAGAGAGAGAGAGAGAGAGAGAGAGAGAGAGAGAGAGAGAGAGAGAGAGAGAGAGAGAGAGAGAGAGAGAGAGAGAGAGAGAGAGAGAGAGAGAGAGAGTCTTTTTGAGAAAATGAAGATGTGTACAATGGAAAATGGCCTCCTTATATAGTTGAGGAGGGAGGGCCATCTTGGCTCTCATTGGCCTATCCTCGCTTTCCCACGTTGCTTTGATGTGGAGGACATTACTAATCTCTTCATAGCCCATACAGTATATGGGCTCTGGCGCTACTGGCTCTGCGTCCGCTTTGGCCCATTCAGCCAAAGGGCTTTTAGCTTGTGGTGCAATCCGCAGTAATTTCCCGAGGGGTAAACTTACACGGCTCGCCAGTAGGCTTGTGAGCCTTTCAGTGTGCAATTCCTTGAGCTCCACCATGTGGAAGGGTGGTTCATGATGATGCAATTGATCGTTCTGATCTGTGCGCAATGGTGAGCCCATTTGTGGCTCCCATTCGTCATCAGTAGAAGGTTTCATAGGGTTGTCCTTTTCTTGCTCTTTTTCCTTGGAAGAGGAGTGTGAAGAATTGCCAAAAATTGGCAAATCTAGCTTGATCAAAAACCATGTAGAATAGTGTAAATTGTGTACACAAGTGGCCCCTGCACATGTGAGGCCATGATGCCACATGGGAAACCCATCCTAATGTAGGTTAGGTCAAGTCAAGAGAGTTGGTCTTGTCTATTTGGTGGTCATCCCTACTTTATAGGACCTACACCTAAGTTTAAGGTGAAAATTTGACCAACTAGCTACCTACCAAGCATAACTCTAGGATCTAGGCTAGGCTTTCATTTTAGGACAAGAAGGGTGAGTTAACTTCCTTATTACATGCTGGAAATCCACCTAACTTCAAGAAGGAAGTCAAATTTGCTATGTATTCCAAGCTCCCATAGTGAGAAGATAGAAAATTTTTGGAGCTCATTGGCAATCTCAAGCTAGTTCACTGTGTACATTGAGTTTTTGTGATCCAAATGAAACCAAATCAATTTCTACTTGTTTCTCAGGTTGAAGGCCGTACTACAGCCTGTAGTACACACACATGCCTCACACATCTTTCCACACTTTTTGAAAGCTTTTGTAGGCCAAGAGCTAGTTCCTTGCTTGCCATTGACTCACTGGATTGAAGATTAGGATGGCCTAATCTCTTATGCCAAAGCTCCACTTGAGATACCTCCTCCCTAGCCAAGTTCACACTTTCATTTGCAACATTAGCATCCAACTTGAAAAGTCTACCTTGCTTAATGCCACTAGCTATGCACTTATCATTTTTCAAGATGGAACAAACTCCATTCTTGAAATGTACATCTAGTCCATTGTCAATGGCATCCTAGCCCTTCAAACTAATTGAACTTCAATCTAATGGTTCATTAGGAAAAGGGCCAAACTCACATGATTCATGTGAGTTTGAGAGATTCCCTTTTAACTTAGAACCTTATGAACTTGACTTTGGGCTTTTTAATTAATTTATTCTAACTAAGGCCCCAAGTCTTTTATTCAAGTTCTACCTAACCATTTTGCGTGCTCATTGGGTTGGGCTTACACACACAGGACGCCAGTGCCCTCACACTTATTATTCTAACTGTACACTATACTATGGCGGGGCCCACTAGGTAAGGCTTGGCCAACAGTATTTCAAGTGGTGGGACCCACTTGTTTATTATTGTGCAGAAAATACCCACAATAGGGTCCACGACACAAAGTAGTGCTGGTCCCTCGGCACTAGGCTGCAACTGTCGTGAAGGGGCACTATTGTCGGTTCTTTTATTGTTGGGACATGGGTGCTTCAGGAAAAGCGTGGATAAAATTCGCTTACGTAAAACCTGAGGCTTTATTGGATGATGGCGATCATCAAAAACTTGGACTTGCCAGATTTTCAATAATACCCATAAGGGTCTTGTGGCCATTCCGGATAACCTTGTTCATTGACAATTGGGTAGTCGAGGTATGCCATCGGAGGATCCCAAGATAAATCTTGCTGATATAATGGATCCTCATAGATCGGCGCAACTGGTCCCAATGTCATGGACTCCCCTAAATCATAATGTGGATATGACGCTTGATTGATGCTCTTGTCTGTCTAGGTATTCGAAGTATGCATCAACCTGACGACTTTTCTCAGCAGTCAATATCATAGATTTAGGAAGGCTTTGTCATTGTAGGTTCTGGTTCTTGCTGTACAATTGGTCGTTTTGGGCTTGGATTCCTTGGATTTGGCCATCTCAGCCATGTGATGTCCTGATGTAGCTTTGTGGTGGCCAAATGTTGAGTGGAACATTCCGACTTTGGTTGGATCTTGCTTATGATTGGCGTTGAAATCAGAGAACAATCTCCCACCTTAGTCTTTCCTTTCTCAATGGACTGCTTTCTTGAAGGTGGTATAGATGGATCGTTGCGATGACTGGTAGTCAGTTTGTCTTCAAGTTGCTTGGTTGACATGAGGCCCCTTTGTAATTCATCCACCAAAAGTTGTGAAAGCATTTGTTTAATGAGGCTTGGTAAAATCTGCTAGATTGCATCTGTTGCCGATTTCTTGACTTCTTCCGCTATCCCTGGTTGGATAGATTTTATCCACTCTGTCTTTTGTGGTGTTGGTGATTCACGTGTGGCCGTGTCAACTTGTCTTAGGATCTTTCTCTCATTTCTTCCATCCGCATCTGCTTCGTAACCAGGTGGCACTAGAAGTTTGCGTGTGTAGTGCAGCTTCTCGGTTGGTGGATTTGCATGGTCATATGTAGGTTGCCGATTCAAGCAGGTAGGAGTCATAACGGCTTTTCTTGGATCTCTTAGTGGACAATCACGACATGGGTGATTGATGCCGCATTGTTCACACCAAGGATAAAAGGAGGACAGATCATTTCGGTGTGGACATTCTGATCTACGATGTTTACCTCCACATCCGAAACACCGCACCGTGTGTAAGATTTTGTCACCTCTCAATTGATGCGCGTACATCGGTATCAGGTTTCCTTTGATCCCTTCCACAAAATATAGTGGTGAGCTAGTTTGAACTTCCTTTGCCTGGGATGATCCGCTCACTGATATAACCAATACTTCCACCGAACCTTACCTAGCCACTAGAGAAGATTCTGAAAGTCCTGAGACCGATCTACTTTCTTTGGAGGAGCGATCTGATGGCAAGCTAGATGGCATAGATGAGGATTTTGTTGATTGACTTCCAATCTCCATAATTCCCTTATTGGATTCATTTCGTAATTTCGGATTCCGAACTGGACATTGAGGTGTTGTATGTTTTCCAAAACAATAATGGCACTAGTCCAGTGATCGGATCTTCCAATTGGCAGTTTGTAGTTCTAGGGGGTAATACGATTGACTGGACATCTCATCTGTGTCACTGACAGCTTGATCTGATCGTCCGTATTGCTAGTACTTTGGCTAGCATTGTCTGTGGAATCTTGTGGATTAGATGCTCTATCATCCCTGATTGTTTGAATGTTGGATATGGGTTGTGATGGTGTGTGCGAGATCTGTGCTTCTGCAATAGCAGCTGCCTTACAGAGTTCGTTTGGACTGGTATATGATGTAAAGGGTGACATACCAATCTTGATCTCATGCGGTAATCCGACATAGAAAAATGCCATTTTGTCGTGACTAGGAAGACCAGAATTCCAATCTCCCGCCATCTTGGCAAATCGTGCAGTGTAGCCCTTGAGAGTTTCTCCGGAAAGCATCAAGATTTGGGCAAGCTGCTCATAAATTTCCATGGCCTGCTATGTGCAAGATGAAGGTGATATGGAGTGGTGTGGTGATGTACAAGAGAGAGATTGTGAGATGCAGCTTTTGAAATGTCTATGAGAGAATTGATGATGAGGAGATGGAAGAGAAAAAGAAAAGCAGAAATATTCCTTTGTCTAGAACATTCACGGTTTGGGCAAGGATAGATTTTATAAATAAATTCAATTATGCCCTTCCAGCGAAAGTTAACAGCAGTTCAGAATGCAGATCTGGATTCAGAGCATGCAAATGATGGCTTGTATAAAGTTTGGTCGCATTTGAAGAACTTGGAAAATTTAGTCAAAATTTGAATAGAGCTTCGCTAGGAAAGGTGACAAATGACTCGAATTCAACCCTTATACAGTGGAATTTAAGGTGTGTATTAGGTGAAATCCACTTTCCCTTGCTCAGTTCCATCCAAATTTTGGCAGGGACCTTCTTCACAAAATTCTAAGACATCATAGAAGTCTGTGAGAGTTCAGAAGATGATTTGACTGCCCTGCGAAGGCTCTCCGAGGGTTCAGTCCTCGCAGGAAGTGAATGCTTGCACAACCTGCTCCCGTGGTAGAATTTCCAAGATCAAACTAATTTCACTGCTCTGATTCCATTTATGCCCCTTGCGAAGGTTGGTTTGACGATCTCGATGCTCTACGAAGGTTCTGAATATTCTGCTTCTTGGAACCCTTGCATACATTAAAAAATGATGTTTTTTTTCCATCAGTAACTCTCACAGAGATATTCGTAGATGCATCTAGGTTAGATCTAGTGACTGTCCAAGTTTCAAGAGCTATCTCCAAGGGAATCTCCAAAAATCATGAAAAAAGTGCTCTTTTAGAGTGTTTTTTGACGAGATCTTGAGATTCTCTGATTTTTAACTTTTGCAAACTAATAATCTGCTACATCCATGTTAGATATGACTGTTAGTAGCTCTCTAGAAGTTCTGATAGATATTTGGTAGCAGATCCATCAATTTTGATAAATTTTGTCCTTATTTTGTCATGGTTATTGAGATCGAGGTCTCTGATCTGCAAATTGGAGGCCTTATTGGTGTAATTTGATGATTTGCTTCCCTCTTGATCCTATCTGGATTTGGGTCTCTCTTGGATCTTGTTGGATCTTTTCTTATCTCGCTTGATGGATCTAGCTTGATATGGCTTGATCTTCTTGGATCTAGTTGTGATGGCCGAACAGATAAACTTTTCATAACATGCCACCACCAACCTGGATCTGTCTCACTGCGGTGACCAGTACTTGTGCAACCGGCTACCATTGATGGGTGTGTCAAAAGGTGTCCCATCTAGCTTCTCCAGATTCACGGCCCCATGATTAAGAATTTCTTTGATCCGATAAGGACCTTCGGCTATGAATTTTAATTTTCCCTTGATCACCTTGGTTTTATACATTTGGACAAGATCTCAATAATCAAAGATCTTTCTTTTGTAACTGGCGATCGTGCCATGCTTTGCGTCTCTCCTTTTCAGCTGCCAATGCATGTACTGCTAGTAAGCGTGTTTTACAAAGCTTATGCAGAGCTTCATGGCGTAATTGTAGAGATCTGGATTCATTAAGACGTTGTGTTGTGGCAATCCTTAATTGGATTCAAAACTCTACTGGCATTATAGCATCCTGACCATGTACCAATTGGAATGGTGTTTGATCAGTGCTTCTCTTATATGATGTCCTGAATGCCCACAGAGCAGCATGCAACTTGTATTCCCAATCCAATCTACTAGCTTCAACTGTTTTTGTGAGTATGCTACACAGGATCTTATTGGATGATTCTGCTTGCCCATTACCACGAGGATAATAAGGCGTACTGGTTCTATGGATCACGAAGAATTCCTCCAACAGGACCTTGATGGTCTCATTGATGAAATGACTCCCGCGATCGTTGACTATCTCCACCGGGCACCCAAAGCGCACAATGATATTTTCATAGAGAAACTTGGCAATGGTAGCATCAGCTACTCTTACTGCCTTGGCTTCGACCAACTTGGTGAGGTAGTCGGTGGCCATGATTATGTATCGAGCTTGGGTACTTCTTGCTGCAGGGTGATTTGGGCCAATGTAATGCAATCCTCACTTTTTTTATGGTGCTTGGACTAGACCGAGTGCAAAAGGTCATAATTCAATCCGTCTCCTTGCCCTTTGACACACATCGCACTTCCGTAGGTATTCCTCCATATCCTTATGAATCGTTGGCCACCAACATCCTGATTGTAGGATTTTGCAAACTGTATTGTCGTATGCAAAATGGCCTCCACCCATGTCTTCATGTGAAAGAGAAACTGGGTGGCCTCATGAGGAAGAATACATCGCCGAAGAATTCCATCTGGTCCTCTTTGGTACAGTTGGCCAGCAATCAGCTGATAAGGTCTAGCTTTCAAGATAATCTGCCTTTGGTAGTGATTTGTTTGGTTGGCCACTCATTAGATATGCAACTATGTCAGTAGCCTACTCTGGTACTGTGTCTATGTAAAATAAGGTACTATTGGGCATCTCATCGTCGGGTTGGAGTGCAATCTCCTTTCCTTTGATAAAGGACACATGATCTGCCATGTAGTGCTATTTTCCCTTGCGAACTACTATCCGAAAATCAAACTCTAACAACAGAAGTAGCCATCGAGTGATTCTCTCTATGTTGCAGGTTTTGTTAACGAGATAGAGCAAGGGTTGATGGTCCGTATAAAAAACAGTGTGTGGCCATCAGGTAATGCCGAAACTTCTTAACCGCATATATCATTGCCAGTGCTTCCTACTCTATGGTTGAATAATTCATTTCTGTACCACTGAGCTGTCGGCTTGCAAATTGGATCTGAAAATCTTTTTTGTGTTCTCCTGGCTAGGTTAAGACTACTCCAACTACATACTTCGATGCATCCGTATGCACATGAAACTCAATGGACGAATTGGGCGGACGTAGGATTGGTGCTGAAACCAATGCATCTTTAAGTTTTTGGAAAGCCTTTAGGGCTTCCTCGTTCCAATGTGGATCCATTGTGAGTTTGTAAATTGGTTGTGCTAACTCCACAAAATCTAGAATGAATATTCTGTAATAGTTAGCGTGACCCATAAAATTGTAGACCTCACGAATCGTTCCTGGTGGTGGTAGATCAACAATGATCCTGATTTTTGATAGGTTTGTGGCGATCTTGTGTCTAGATACTATATGGCCGAGAATCAAGCCATGTGTAACCCAAAATTGACATTTTTCTGGGTTCAAGGAGATATGGAATTCACGGCGTTTTTGTAGCACCTTCTCCAGATTGGATAAATGTTCAAAGTATGGTCCATGCACGCACAGATCGTCCAAGAAAATTTCTAGAAATTTCTGCAAATACTCTTTGAATGTCACCTGCATGACTCGCTCAAAAGTACTTGGGGCATTGCAAAGTCCGAATGGCATCACCTTATATGCATATTTTTTCCATTTCATGGCGAATGTTGTCTTATGCTGGTCTTGGGGTGCTTTTTTCACTTGATTGTAGCCGTTGAAGCCATCCAAAAAACTATAGGCTTCGGCTCCAGCTACTCGGTCAAGGACACTTTTCGTAAAGGGTAAAGGAAAATGATCCATTTTGGTGACTGCATTTAGCACCTTCAAATTCACACAGATTCAAATTTTGTCATTCTTCTTGGGTACTATAACTATCAGTGATACCCATTCAGTGTGCTCAATTTTGTAAATGAAATCTGCATCTAACAGCTTCTGCAATTTTTGCCCGTGTAGTTCAGGCTGCAGCGGTAGTAACGACTCACCTTGGAGACTGTTCCATCCACCAAGGGTATGGTGTGTTGGACTACTGTTGGTTCAGATCACTATAATTCCAGACAAAACAATCCTTGTATTCCACCAACAATGACCGTAGTCTTTTGAATTGTGTGAGCGTTAACTGCTCTCCCACGTATACGATTTTTTCTTCTTCACCTGGCTCAGCAAGGTTCATGGGTTGCGTTCATGCAGGTCCTTCGAAGACTTGTTCTGCTGGTGCCTGACTTTGATTAGGTTCGCATTGGGCTTGCGACACCATAATTACCACGTCATCCAAGGTATAATTCTTGAAGGTCTCAGGTATCTCGTGAACTGGTGCTCATCGAGATTCCTCCTTCAGCATATTGATCTTAGCCCGAGTGGTCATTTTTTCATTTTCTATCATCTGAGAAGAGGATGACGTTGTATCAGAGTTCATCCTGATTGACTTCAAGGAATCCAACACCTTCTTTTTGTCTCTTTTTGTCATATCGGTGGATTCGTCCTTGTTGTCTTTCTTTGGAATTGGTGCGACATTCGCCTCATGGTTGCGAATATCAACATTTATTGTAGCTATAGGTTTTTCGGGTAGATCACTCCATCTAATCACCTGGTTATAGTGTTGTTTCAATTGGATCTTCTTGTTCGCAGGTGCCCTTGGTGGATCTATCCTTGAAACTTTTGCCATAGCAGATTTTTGCGGTGGTTGAGCTGTACTTTTCGAATTTCGTAATGATTTGGGTCCATGTGCTATAGGACCTGTGCATCAGTCAGCTTAGTCTCCTTGTTATAAGTAAGAGAATTGTCCGACACTAAGCAAGTTTTTTGAAATGGTAGGAACATACAAAACATTATCTAGATCTATCCTTTTAGATGTACCTAAGCAAAGAGGAATAGATCCTATACCATCTATCTTGCATTCTTGATCACTAGTAGTGTAAATTGACTTCTTAGAGTCATTACAAGAGAGAAGAGTAGAAAAACAATGCTTGTTAAAAGACATGTGGGAACTAGCCCCACTATCTATCCACCATGTGTCTTGACTTGAAGTTGGTGTAGATGCAACCATTAAGGATGTGTTGAATCCATCCTCATCTTCTTCCTCTTGAGCAATGTTCCCTTGATCTCCATTTGCTTGTTGATTCTTCTTCAAGTAACATTATGAGGCAAAGTGTCCTTTCTTCCCACAATAGAAACACTTGAGCTTTGCCTTGTTCTTCACTTTGCTTTTCGAAGTTCATCCTCCATTCTTCATCTCAGCCTCCTTGCCTTGATTCTTCTTGAATGGATGTTGTTTCTTCTTGCCTTTGGATGTAAAATTTGCTTTCTCCTCTCCTCCATTAAGTGACATGCCTCCCATTCTTGTCTTGAGGTGTAGGACTCTACTCTCCTCGGCCACAAGAATATTGTGCAACTTTTCAATGGATGGAAGAGTGTCATGAATAGCAAATTATTGGACCAAGTTGGTGAACTCATCACCTAGGCCATTCAATATGATTTGTACTAGCTCTTGATCTTGGATCTTTTCTCCTATAGCACTCAATTCCTTGTTAAGAGATTTGATCCTAAGGACATACTCTTGTCCACTCTCTCCACTTCCTTTCATGCTTTGAAAGACTTGATTCCTTAGCATGAGGATTCTTGAAGTGTTATTGGATTCATAGATACTCTTTAATGAATCCCAAGCCTCTTTTGATGAGGCACAAGAAGACACCTCCTTCAAGAGGTCATTGCATACATTCAACTTTATGCAATGTAGAGCTAATATTGCTCTCTTCTTGTATTTGGTTTGTTCTTGGGCAGCTTGAGGCTCTTCCTCAACTCCTAGAACTATGTCAAAGAGGTCATGGATCACTAGGAGTGATTCCATCCTCACTTTCCAAATGGAATAATTTGTGGAAGTGAGTCTCTCACTTGATTCCAACAAATAGCCACCCATGGATGACATTGTAGAATAAATGCTCTTCTAAAATCACAAAGATTTATGAATTTTAAAGATCTATGAAAGTCCTAAAGCTCACAAGATTGCCTATAGCCTTGTCTCTATCAAACTAGCACACAAGCTTGAATGATACACAATTAGATCTTGACAAAAATTTCTAGCTTTCACTCTCACAAAAAATTTTGCTTTACACTTTTCTTAGAGGTTTCACTTCAACTAAGGATCTGAAAAAATCAGCCTCTTAGATCTGATCTTAAACTCCAAAAAGAAATGCTTCAATGATCCAAAACTCTATTTGGTCATAGACATTAGCTTGATTGAATCTAGATCAATACTATTCTTCAAAAAGCACTAAATCTGGACTAGAATTGAGATTATAGGACCAAAAAACACAAGGTAACTTGAAATGAAAGTTGTTGTATGGTTTCACATGTGTGAAAAGTACATACACAGCCTCCAAGTCAATTTGATCCAAATAGAAACAAGCTATCACTCTAGATGAGCTCGCCCTCACTAGTATTGGCCAAAAACAAATTTTGTGAAACAAATGATCACTCTCTTACTCGGCTCTGATACCATGATAAAATTTCATTTTTAGGACATTAATGATTGTAATTAACAATCGTAGAGAGTTATTGGTTGCTTAATCAATGGATCTATCAAGTTCTACACTTTAGATCTTGATCTAGATTCACTACACTTAGATTTAAGCAAGAGCAATGGATCAAATCTTCATAAACAAGTGAGAGCGGCCTCACACGTGTGGAGTACTGTCCATTGTATGGCCTACACCTGAAACAACAAGTACATAGGTTCTTGATAGCAATTATTTAATAAAATCACAATTCTATTGACTAGAAATCTCACAAAAGTGTAAATTGCAAAAGTCTCATCAATATCATTAGCAGAATGATGATCCTTTTATGGATCAAGTACATCCACGAGTCTGGTATAGTCCAGCAGGTCTTCACACATGTGGGAGCATTTACTTGCAATGTGGGAGCATTTACTCATGCACATGCAAGGATAAGCTAACTTCTAGGTGACTAGTCATGTTCACACTTGACTTGATTGATAGAAAATCAAAGTAGATATTTACAAATATGAAAAATACTTTCTTTCACACGTAAGAACAGGCTCCACACGTGTGAAATCAGATCATGAACATTGTACTCATGATTGATCTTTATTTACAATAAAAAATGACAAGTGAGAAGTGACAATTTTCAACATTGATGATACAGATAAGAAGTCTGATAAGGACTCCTTTTCTGTTGGACAATCTATCCATTTTGCACTTTGTGATCTTGGAAGTGTGTTTACGATTCGTGATTGATTCGCGAATCGTTTGCACCTTCACATTCTTTGTAACATTTCACATTTCATTTAACCGACATTTTGTTGTCAATCCGTCACCTTCACTACATTTGTATTTTTTTCAATGTATTTTTTGCGCAAAAGCCGACATCTTCGCTTCATCATTGTCACTATATTCCTTGCAAAAGAAATGACACCATTTTGGAATATGGTATGTTAAGTAAGTCCACCATTTTTGGGAACACGGAAATTGTGACACTTCAGCCTTTGCATTTTTTGGGATTTACCTTCATTGCATCTTTGACCTTCGGGAAATTTGCGAAAAAAATATAATATCTCGCTAGCATGTTGCATATTATTTTGAATGTACCATTGTTTTCCATCGTGTTTTCATGTCAACAGCACATTGAACATATGCAAAAAACCCCGATACCTTCGCATTTTTTGCCGATATATTTTTTGCTCTCATACATTTTAACGAAGAAAGTGACAGTCTTTGCTACCAATATCATAGACATTGTTTCATAGATTGTGTATATTCTTTATTCTTGCAGTTCAATACTCACAAATACCGAGCTGAACTTTTGCAAACTAAGCGAAGCATTTGTGTATTTTGTTTATTTTTCATTTATTTATTTATTTTTGTTTTTTAGGACTAGATACTTTATTGTTGAGTCTGTACCTTCAAGACGAAGGACATGCTTTCATTAAATATTTGTCTAATCCGCCGATATATCATCAATATACCAAAAACCTCAAACACTTCTGTTTTTTTGCCACCTCTTTTCCATCGCTCTTGCTCTCTGATTTCATGAATTTTTACAATCAAGCTCTCTTCCGCCATCGCTAGTTTACCATTACGAGCGTCATGGCGATTGTGTTCAAAATGCACCCAAAACCAGTCTTACCGGTTTTACAACCATTAGCTATACGAGCACGGATTGAAGGACTTCTTCAATTCAATCCATCAGTAATCCTTACGGATTTGTGCCATGAGCTGATCCGAAATCTGAACGAGACAAAGGAAGGACATATTTCCACCACTGTCCGGAATCAAGAGATCGTTATTATAGAAGGACTTTACTGTCATGTCTTAGGTTTGCCTATGATGGCAGTATGCTTATTACAAGGCCCGACTTCATTACAAAGGGCGGAGTTTTTCAGGAAGAAGCTTATTTCGAGAAAAGAGGATATAAACTCTCTTATTTAAAAAAAAAACCAATCTCAAAAGCTTTGTGCAATTTGCTCTTGCTTCTATATTCTTACTGGAGCAAGAGTATACCATTTCCAACACGAATATGGAATACCTATTGAGAGCCCTAAACAGAGAGCCCATTGCCTTCGGACAGGTTGCTTTTAAGCAATTCTGTAAATTAGTAAAGATTAATCAGTTTTTCAGGCTTGGCTTGTAGTTTGCTATTCTATGTATGTATCAGAATTGCACCGGTGCTGCCAGAGTTAGCCCCTTCAGTTGAGGCTGATTCCCAAATGCAAGCATTAAAGACAACCACTACAGAGATGACATCATCATCATCAAGCCAACACCAAGGGAGCTCGGTGAGCATGTCCTCTCCGTCATTACAATACAAGCCGCTTTTCAGTCAGAAAGGAGCCGAGAAGCCGAAGAAGAAACAAAGTTTGTTGTTGAGCAGGAGCAGAACCGAGAAGATATTCAGCAGGAGCCAGCACAAGAAAAAGAACGAATTTCTGATATTCGGCAGGAAAGTGAAAGTGATGCCGAGGCACCAATCCTTGATGAAGAATTATATTTGAAGTCTTTTGGTGCATTGCTGTCAGACACACAAACAACCATTCAACATTTTGTCAGCCTAGAGAAAGTCTCAAGGAAGCTTGGATCAAAGTATGATTCCATTTGAATAGACCTAATCTAGAAAAATAAAGAGCTGGAAGAGATCAAGGTTAAATTGACACACAAGAGCAAAGAGCTTGAAGCAGCTCAAGCAGAGCTGATCAGAAAAGATACAACCCTCGAAGAAGCAAAAGGTAGACATGATGCTATGTTGGAGGTACTTGAAGCGATCCAAGAGCAGTCCAATGCTTTTGAAAATGAAAATCTATTGCTCAAGCAACAGATCCAAACCCTGCAAGCTTCTTTGCAGGAGGAAAGACATGTACAAGCTACTTCGTAGAGTAGTAACGAGGAGCTGAGCGACAAACTCAACAATACCATTACCGACAAGGAGAGTGCCAAAGCAAATCAAAGGCAGCTCTAGGACTCTGTTGAACAGCTGCAGAATTCTGCAGACCTGCTAAGGAAAGGCAATCAAATTTATAAGAAATAGGCCAAAGAGGCAATTCTATGGTGAATAAGCACCGAAGTGACATTGGGAGCCTATGTATCTTATGGGAGATACAAGATCGGCCCAACAGCATGGAAAGACATACAAGAAAGAATTATCCAGACCTTCCAGCTGCAATATTTGCAACCCCAGATGGCTGCATATGAGAAATTGAAATAAGAACTGGAAGAGGCTAAGTTTCAATCAAGCCAAATCCAGAATTTTGAGGACGAAGAATCTGTCCAGCACCAGGACCAGTCTACGTAGATGGATGAGCCATTCAAGGCTCTATCAGAGAAGGCCACAGATTGGGAAGCTAACTAGCCTCCACAGTCACCCCCTAAAAGGGTGTTGAGCCCAAAACGATACTACACCAAATATAGCTGCCAAGACTTGAAACCAAAGATTTTGGATCCGCCGCATGGGGACCATGTGACCTAGTGGAGATTGCCTATGTTAGCCGAATTTTTGACACCAAAAATTGGGCTAATTTAGGGACCAATCTTGCTATGATATGTAAATTGGCCTATAAAAGCCACACAATTTGAATGTAAAATGACTAAAAATCGCCAATAGTTAGGGGTCCCAGCCCGCCCGTAATGTGGCTAGAGAAATTTTAGCTTTAGAATTGGCCCTTAAAATTTTTGATAGCCTATAAAAAATTGGCCTATAGTATAACTTTGGCTATTATGCCAAAATTTTACAATGTACTAATTGTTCACATTTCTCATTCCAATTTCACTCAGATTTCTCTTTTAGCAACCCAGTCATAGGATAGGTTACTGAGGCATAGGCCATCCTGTAGTTTCTATAATAGCCTATCCCTCCTAAGAAAGATTGCAATTGGGTTATCGTGGAGGGTGTCATCATGGCCAAAAGCATCGTGATTTTTTTTGGATCAGTGGCTATACCATAGCGGCTAATGACATGCCCTAATAGTAAACCACCATAGGGTACTCCAAATATACATTTGTTGGCATTTGGGGCTATACAAGCTACTAAAACCACTTTTCAAGTATTGCTAAATGTTCTTTAACAAAAGATGCTCCACATAAGTCATCCATAAAGATGTTCAAGTTTCTATCTAGGATATCTTGAAAATTTTCATTCATAAACCTTTGATATGTGGTTGGAGTGTTTGATAAACCGAAAGGCATAATGTGATAGGCAAAGATCCAAAGGTGGTGGTGAAAGTGGTTTTAAGCTTATCTTCCTCAACAATGGCTATTTGGTTATAGCCAGCAAAACAATATATGAAAGAATAGATTTCTCTTCCTGCCAATTCTTCTATCATTTGGTCTATAAAAGATAACAGATAATAACTATCGGTGAGTTCTTCCCATTCAATTAATGCAATAGGCGCTCTCTCATATTGAGGTACTTCTGGGTATCCATCAACCACTACTCTTTTTTCTTTCCCTTCCGCAAAATAATACTCCAGCTGGAATATCAACTATACAGTTACTTAGTTGAAGCCATGGACGTTCTAATAGGATAGAATATCCTCTACTACCGGGATGCATTTTCATAACATAGAAGTTGATGTAGGTAGTCTTTCCTGCTACGATAATAGGAGTACTGACCTCAAAGTGCATCAACTTGATGTACAAACAGCCTATCTGAATGGAGTTATACAAGAAGATATCTACATGGTCCAGCCCGAAGGATACGTTCTGGAAGGGACAAAGAATCATGTCTATAAACTCCACAAAGCACTATACGGACAGTCTGCTAGAGCTTGGTTTCAGAGGATCAACACATTTCCTATTGAACAAGGATTTAAACCAAGCACTACTAATTGCAACGTCTATTTCAAGTCAGTGCAACAATCCTTTATTATCATCACCTTATACGTGGATGATACGTTGCTCTTCAGCAACAATACCAATATGGTCAAGGATTCGAAACAGATGTTGTTTTCAGAGTTCAACATGACTGATTTGGACGAAACTCACTTCTGTCTAGGAATTCATATCCACAGAGATAGAGCAAAGCGACTGATTTACATCACTCAACAAAGGTATCTTCACAATGTTCTTGACATATATAATTTGATGAATTGTAAATCAGCTCACTCACCAATGGATCCAGGTCTGCATCTCAAATGACCAATGTCCCCAGATCAAGCAGGAAGAGGAGAAAATGAGAGAGTATCCTTATCGCTCGATACTTGGATCTCTCATGTACGCAATAGTCTGTACAAGACCAGATATCTCTTTTGTTGTAAGCTCACTCAGCCAATATATGGCTAATCCTGGAATTACCAATTGGAAGGCTCTCATATGAGTCATGAGATATATTCGAGCTACCATGGACCAGTGCATATGCTATGGAGATGTCAGCAACGACAATTTTCATTAGCTCAATGGTTATTATGATGCAAGTTGGGGAGGAGATGTAGGCAATCGTAAATCCACATCTGGATTTACATTCTTCTTCAAAGGCGGTCCTATCTCATGGAATAGTCGTAAGCAAACTTCTGTCGCACTTTTCTCTATAGTAGCAGAATACGTTGCTGCTTTTCAATCTATCAAGGAAGCGTTTTGGTTGAGAGATTTATTGTCAGATGTTAATCTGAATCAATATAGCCCTACAATTTTATTTTGTGATAATCAGAGTGCTATTGCCTTATCGGCCAACCCTAGATTTCACTCTAGGAGTAAGCACATTGAAATCAGATATCACTACATCAGGAGCAAGGTTTTCGACAAGGAAGTAAGCTTAACGTACTGTAGAACGCAGGACATGGTTGCAAATATATTCACAAAAGCACTCAGTGTTAATGCACACAACAAATTTGGTGCATTGCTTAGTCTGAAGATCAAGACATTCACACATCCAGATTAGGGGGGGGTGTTGGAGTTATTTCCTCTACTCTCCTAAATGCCATTTTTAATCTGCTTCCATTCATGCTGCATATTTACTCGGTTGTCGCGCAATCTGCATATTAACATGTAAATTCTCACAGGCGATGAAAAGACGAAAAGCAAAGGTTGACGTCACACCCTTTTCACGCTCACCCCATGCAGTTGTGCTAATAGACTGGACAACGATTGCAGCCACCCATGATCTCCTACAGAAAGCACATCCACCCTGTACTTTCTTCATCTGCACACCTGTAACATTATGTATATATATTGAATACCATCTGTGTATTCAGTAGAGAAGAAGAAAGGACGATGAGACAAGATTGATTGATCAGAGATCATTGATTGAAGATCAAATGTATGTAAATTAGCATTAGAAGCTTATCAGAGATATAGACGAAGTAGATGCCTTGAACATCAATTCTTCATTGTCAGTAATAAGGTTTCATTCCTTTACAGATTGAATAAGCTTCGTAGAGCACGCTGTTTCATCCGCTATTGTCTTGTGCTCTATCGCTTTATTGACATGTATACTTGATATACTTAATCTGATAACAGTTCTTTGTTCTGCGTTCAGATCTGTGTTAATATTGCTATGCTTATTATTCATTCTGTCTGATCTTTCTAGTTTCTCAATTTGGTAATAGATGACTAACATTTAGTCTCGTCTTTCGCGAATCTTTCGCGACTAATTATCAGTCGAGCACAGTCTAGCTCTTCGTGAATCATTCGCGACACATAATTTGTCTAGCTATTCATGACAAATTTTTCTTCTAGTGCTTCATTTATTAAGGTTTGGCTACGTAATCAAGAATGACCGTGATTTCCATCATTAACATTCTGCTCATTCTGATAGGCATAGTCATGCTTATGAAGAGAGTTGTATAGCTCATTTTGCTACGCACAAACACTTTCTGTTCGAGTTCATTTCTCTTTGAGTTCGTTTCTCGTTCGTGTTCATCTTACTCTTTTTTTTGAGCTAATTTTTGTTTCTTACATACGACACCTTTCTCTTTTTGTCTCTTCTCCCTCTCTCCAACAGTACCACGTCCCTCATCATCATCATTATGATCTTCCTGTGGTGGTAGAACTACTTCATCCTCTTTGAGAAGCTGACCTAGCTCATCGTTATCCTTTTCTGCATCGCCAAATCTATGGATTTCATCAAATAACACATCGCGACTTATGTGCACATGTAGCCCATTTGGATCATAACATCCCTTGGTTTGTTCATCATAGCCTATAAAAATGCACTTCAAGGCCTTTACCTGCATTTTGGCTCTCTCGCTCTTAGGTATGTGAACATACACTCGACATCCGAATACTCGCAATCCATCCATCTTAGGCTTCTTACCATTGAATGCCTCCTCGGGTGTGCGATTTTGTACACAACCGTAGTGCTTCTATTTTGCAAGAACACAACAGTCTTGACAGCTTCACCCCAGAAAGAATCAGTAACTCCCATATGTGTCATCATTGTTCTAGCTGCTTCAACAATGGTATGATTCTTCCTTTTAGCTATCCCATTTTGTTGAGGTGTATCAACCTGTGCAAACTCCTGTTTAATGCCATGCTCCTTGCAAAAATCAATAAAAGCTGTGGAATGATACTCACCACCATGATCTGCCTAAGTATTTTGATCTTAGCACCTAACTGACTTTCCACCAATGCTTTGAAGCTTTTGAAGCATTCAAATGTGTCAGACTTTTACTTAATAGTGTAGATCCAGATCTTTCGTGAGTAATCATCAATGAAGGTTAGAAAATAAAATGCTCCACCAATAGACATTACCTTCATTGGCCCACATAGGTCAGAGTGTATCAACTTAAGCACTCGTTTTGACCTTGTTGCTCCTTCTTTATTGAACTTCTTCCTGTGTAATTTGCCTAGCACGCACTCCTTGAAAATGGACTCTTCTTTGTCATCCAAGCTAGGTAGACCTATTATCATCTTGAGCTTACAAAGTAGCCTCAAGCTCTTGAAGTTCAAATGCCCCATATGTCTATGCCATAAATCACTTTGTGATATAGATGTTAATGCTAATGAATTGCACTTTGTAACAACATCATTGACAAACCACAAGTTTTATTCCTAAAGCCATCAGCAATCAGCTTGAAACTCTATTTCACATCCTTGATTTGGCATTTCTTATTGTTGAACTCTACTACAACTTATGATTTGTCATTGTACCAACAGATAATAGACTCTTCTGAAGACCAGGAACATACAACACATTTTCAATTACCTTCACATGTCCATCAGGAAATTGAATAGGTACTACACCAACTCCATGAATTTGGCACTCATCGCCATTCGCCTGCGCAACTCTATCTCCATCGTCAATAAGCTCCAGGTTTTTTAACCATGTTTTGTTGCCAGTCATGTGTGTTGTTGCTCCTGAGTCCACGTACCAATGCGTGTGATCAATGGAATGTAGCGATGCTAATGTTGTCACAAATGTCATGCCTTGAGCTTGTTATCACTATCATTCTCTTCGTCGACAAGATTGGTCAATTGCTTCACTTTGCCCCTCTTAATGTCCACCTTCTTGCTGCGACAATCTCTTGCCTAATGTCCACTCTTTTGGCATTAGAAATAGTTGCTTTTCTTCTTCTTGCCTGATGTGGATCCTTGATTATCATCCTCCACATTCGACTTCTTGGGATGCTTTTTATATTTATGCTTCTCTTTGCTAGCATAAATCGAGTTTTTACCACTTTGCCTTTGTTCTTCCTGTAGGATGATGCTATGAAGATTTTCAAATGTTGGTAGCCTCTCCCTCGAAGCATGCCACTTGCAAACATTTGGAGATTTTCAGATAAGCCATTCTGTGAACTAGCTCAACATCTCTTATTGGCTCTCCAATAGCTGTCAACTGGTCTTGTAACTCCTTTATTCATGTGAAATAGGAACCTACGCCCTCATTCTCCTCCATGCGAACACTTATGAGTTTGGTCCTCAAAAACATCATTCGAGAGGGGTTCGCCATCTGAAACTGTGTCTTGAGTGCATCCCAAGCACCTCTTGCTGATATAGCTTCACTAATGTGGGCAATGACATGATCCTTTACTGACAAATTTATCAAGGATAAGGCCTTCTGCGCCCTTTTGTCAAATGCATGAATATTGGCTGGAGTTGTAGTTGGCCGTTGTTTCACCCCAGTGACAATGTCCCATAGCTCTTTTTCCATGAAAATACTTTTCATTTTGAATTTCCAAATGCTATAATTGGATACCTCATCCAATTTATTGGCTTCTCCAAGCACGGATTCCCCCAATCCTGCCATTTCAGCAAAAATTGCTCCTATAGCGCCTTAATGAGGCCCAACGACAAGCTTATAGAGCAATTTAAACTTCTAAAAGTTAACTTTAAGGTCTGACCAAAAAAGTTTCAAGACCTCCCGCCACTTTTCTGCCAAATCGAAAGCCAAATCGGTGTCGTCCTCCGAAATGCCCTTTGTCACCAACTCCCCACTACTTGGCCACTGGAATGGTGAAAAGACTTTTGGCGGGCTCCGAACACTTTCTCCGTGGCAATCTCTCTATTTTCAGGTACCGTACTTGCAGGGTACAATCCTTTCCTGCCCTTAATTTGGAGGATTTTGGCTTTTGGACGGCCTTAAATGGAGCTTTAGACCAAAAGTTAAAGGCTCTTGAAGAAAATACATTGTTTCTTCACTTTGAAGCAAATCTCTTCTTCGAGCGAATTTGCACTTCAGGGTCCCTTTCAATTTGAAATTTTTTATGAAATTGAATGGCTGGTCAATGGTGGTAAGTGTGTGATTGAAGGTACTGGTCCAATTCCTATTTGTCTTTCTATTGATGGTGTTCTTTACATTCCTTCATTTTCAAAGAGTTTGTTAAGTGTTGGTCAAATGATAGAGAAAGGATACATGGCAAAGTTTGGTGGTGATGCTTGTTTCATTACAAAGGAAGAAATTGTGGTGGCTAGGGGCAATAGACAAGGTAGACTTTTCAAGCTTGATGATTTTGTTATGGTAACAAAAAGGATGGAATCAAGAAGGAAATTGGTCTCAACTTTCCAAAGTTACCTTTTAGCATTAATAAGATTGGTGGATCTTATGGAAAGTCTAACAAGCTTCCTTATGCTAGATCTAGGTCAAGATCTAATATGATTCTTGGAGATGTTCATCTTTGTGCTAACATAGCTAGCCAAGAGGAAGATCCTAGTTATGAGGATAATGATGGTTCTTGAATGGGTCTTCATGGCAAGTGCAAGTATGCAAAAGGTAAGGAAAGAGCTAAGTTCATGAATGGAGGTTGTGAAGGTTCTTCTTCTACAAAGGAGGTGGTGTGAGAAATTCAACTAGTTTAATCATATTTGTTACATTTCTATATTTGAAAAATTGAGGCCAATTTTATATTAGACTTAGAGTTTGACTTTTAAAAGTTAATTAGTCTAAATTTCATTTGAATAAACACTTTTTGAAAGTGTCGAAAATGTGTTGTGCAGTTGCACATTTGAATTGATAGATGTTTTTATTCATGTTTGATCAAGTTCTATTAGAGTTTGCATTCTATTTTGTGTGTAGAAGCTGATTTTTCTACATTGGCAAGATTGGTGAAGTAGCTTGTTTTGTAACCATGGATCTTTAGATGATTTGGATATGAATTGATCCCAATGGTATTAGAGCTTGTATTTTAAGTTATGAAGGAGGAAATCATATCCATCAATGACTTGGGAAAGATATCAAGGCTAGAGCATGCTAGAGAGGATTCTACACCAGAATCGAGTTTCTTGCATTTGTAGATTGGATTTTTTGTAGATCAAAATCCTATATAGGATTATAAACATGATCAATTCTGGTTTTTGAACTCACATGTTGGATCTGGCCAATTTTTTGTTCATTAGATCAGCCTAAGTGGTGGCTAATAGATTGCATATCAAATTTTCAGCATTTCCATGTAGATCTTGAAATATTCAATTTTTTTGTGATTTTGTCAAAAACCTGATTTTGATAAGATCTCTAGAGAGTGAGGTTGCTAGACTTCAGTTAACCGTGTTTCAATCTTAGGAAGTGGCAAGAGTCATTAGATTGAGGATAGATCATAGGTTGATCAAGATTTCATGATTCTATGTGTTGATTTGCTTGGTATAAGTGCTAGAAGAGAATTGAGTAGTTTCAAATCTTTGTGATTTCTCTCTACAAAAATTTGTTGTTGTTCAAAAGAGTGCTAACAACATCAAGTGGAGTCATGTTAGAAGCCAATGATAGGCTTATCTCAAGTAACTATTCATTGTGGAAGGTGAGGATGGAATCACTTCTTGAGATAAATGATGTTTTGAATATTGTTGTAGCTTTGGAAGAGAGACCAGCAACACAACAAGACCAAATGAGGTATGATAAGGGGGCCAAAAGAGCTCTACACATGATCAAGATGAATGTTACCAATGAGCTTCTCAAGGAGGTTGGTAAGAGTACTTCGTCTAAGGATGCTTGGGATTCATTGAAAAAGCTTTATGAATCCAAGTCTACTTCTAGAGTGTTGACTCTAAGAAGGCAAATCTTTTATTGTTTGCAAAAGAGTGAAGAAAGTCCAAATACTTTTATTTTGAGGATAAAAGCATTGAATGATGAGTTAGCTTGCATTGATGAGAGCATTAAGGAAGAAGAGCTTGTTCAAGTTAGTTTTAATAGATTGTTGGATGCTTATGCTAACATTGTTCAAAGTATTGCTATTCAAAAGACTTTACCAAGTTTGATGCATCTTCAAGAGATCTTGAACAATGAAGAATATGGGTTCAAGCAAGAGGTGGATCTATATCAATACTTCAAGAGGAGGCTATGTAGATTTACATCTAGGTCTACAATCTCTTTTCGAATTGTACATTCGGATATTCATGGAATTACTGTTCAAGGCCTTTTTTTATGAGCATGGGATCAAGAGGGAGTATAGTGCATACTACAAGGAAAAATCAAATGAAAGGCCAAGGAAATGGAGGACCGAGGGAAATAGAGGACACCTAACAAGAGAGAGAGAGAGAGAGAGAGAGAGAGAGAGAGAGAGAGAGAGAGAGAGAGAGAGAGAGGGGTTGGCAAGAGTCTTCAACCACCTTTTGGATAATAAATGCAAGAAGACCTTAGAGGCTAGAAAACTTTGGTAGATACCTCCTCTAGTTGTTGACAAAAGTGGCATCTTGGCTAGTTTTGGAAAGGGGCCTTAAATGGCACCAACCCCTACACCCTCAAGGAGGCCACTTGATGTACTTGCCAATGGCAATTGGACAAATGGAAAAGAAGGCTCGAAGAACATGAAAATTGGCAAAGCCTCATTTTGAAGGGGGACAGTTGGGATTTACTATAAAAGGAGGCCACTCTTTGTGTTAAGATAATTGGATAATGAGTTGGAGTTGATAGTGAGATGATGTTGATAGTTGGATGTAGTTGGAGTGGATGAGTTTGATGTGATAGTTAAGGATTGAGATAGTTGCGAGTTGGAAGTCATATTGAGAGTTAGTAGTCTTGGATACTTGTTGTCTTATCTCATATGACTAGAGTGAGTTCATTGATTGAATTGTTAGATTGTTGAAGGTTGTCGATGATGGTTAAAAGGTGAGAGTGAGAGTGAGTGTTTGTATCTTGATGAGCTTTGATTAGTGCTTTATGTAGGTAGGGCTTGATGCTTGCTTGATGAAATAGCCATTGTATGGTTGAATGGATTGAGCATTGATTGAGGTCTTGTATGTAACATGTTGGGGAGGCAATATTTTTGTGTTATGAGAAAAGCATTAGCAATGTGTGGGTTGGTGGTTTGTGGAGAGCATGGTTGGATAGTTGTTGTTGAGGAGTTGGGTTTTGAGAAACGAACTTTGTGAAGGGACCCTTTCATAAAGTAATGGATACCTGTGGCATATTATGCCCATTTTCAAATAAATTAAAAAGCAGAAAATGCATGCATTTTTTTCAAAGGCAGATTCTGCTTTTTTTTTTGGCTTGTCTGTGCCCATCCGTATGGATTCCGTACAATTGCCACATGGCACATTTGTGTTGGTCAGTCAAAGTCAAACCTGTCTATTATGCTTCGTAATGTGCTTTTGAGAAAATTTCAGGTATCCATTACGCAATGGAAGGAGCCGGGCAAAGGCCATTTTGCTCAGTAAGGATTTCCAAAAAAATTTGGGCGAGGCCGAGCCCAAATTTTTTTGGAAATCCTTACCGAGCAAAATGGCTTCTGCCCGACTCCTTCCATAATACGGTATTTGTGTGTTTTGTGAGAGAGGAGTGTGTAAAATGAGTTCAAAGACAATACATCCCAGCCTGGTGTGGTGAACCCATATACTCCTGAAGTATTATCACTATTGATGCATGGGATCTCTGACCCCCTTAAAGTGCAAAGGAGTCTAGACTCTCTATCGGATATCGGAGCAATGCAGCAAAGCAGTGAAGCACCTCAAAAGAGGAGAGAAATTTCGAATAGACAGCAAGGTGCCTGCATCGCCAACTTAACTGTGGATTTCCAACTCCAATCCAAAGTCGTACTCTTGTTTCAACCTACACCTACGCTCAGTCTGCAGGCGCATCTGCCACCAGTGCAAGAAGGCCATCGCTGCCTTGTGATCACTATCCACCACCAGTTACATTGTTGGATTGGCTCATAGGCCAGAGACCATCATTGCCTTGAAGCCATCGTTCCCCAGTTGAAAAGCTTCACATTGAGGCCATCGTCATCTATGGAGGGCGGACACCATTTAAGCCATGCCATTTATTGAGGGGACGGATGAGAGGATGATTGGTTTCTGTTGTTTGCCTATCTGAGAAATCAATTGTTGTCTGTGGGTTGGGGTCAATCGCTGTCCCTGTTGACATCTATGAGCCAGAATCATAAGAGGAAGTCATCGCTGTTCCAGTAACTGGTTTCATGAGCTAATATCTTACAAATCATGCATGAGCATCACTTCCATTGCTGCTACAACAGCTATTTCTCAGAAGACTTCATAGTTAAATGCTCTACCGAACCATCACCTCCATCATTGAGTCTGAGTCAGTAGCCCATGTGCTGAACCACTACAGGTGCTATTGAGCTGCCATGTGTCATTTCTGTCCATAACTGAGATTACTTCACAAATGAACAAGCTTGTGACTGTTGCTATTGTTGCTATTGTTATGATTCAGAAGCCAAAGGTCCATGGCTGCCCGCAGTTGCAGGTCATTGATTTTCTTTAGAATGGATAATTCATTGGTATAAAATATGCATGTCCATCACTAACAGAGAGACAGGTTTCTGAATGTTTCTTTTGTTCACAATAAGTGAATCAAGCCTGGTCCTCTGCTGCGGCCCTCCATATGGGTCTGCCCATCTGGGTTGAACTTGTGTAGAGGTTCTGCTTTCTCAAAATTAGAGTTAACTCATACCAAATCTGAAGCGTGATGATCAGAGTGAAAACTAAATGCCATAAATTTTCGTGATGTTGCTGACATACGAGACCTTGCTGTGGCTGTAGCAGCTCTTCAAACCCTCGATGTTCTGGACTCTGCGGTCTCACTGCCCCATCTGTGGCCCACGGTGATGAGCATCTGCCTACGACTTGCCTCTGTGCGCTGAGGCCTGTACCAGCTCGCTGTCTGACTGTCAGCGCTGCCCACTACTGCCTACCGTCTCCTGCGACATATCTGCGGCCCTACATCAGAAAACAAAAAATCAGACCTGCAGTTCTAATTTCTGCCTATCCATTGCTAATAGGAAGAGCCCATTTCGCCTCGTCGTGTTTTTTTTTTTCCTTCCATCACATCATAGACAGAGCATTTTCATTCATTCACAACGAATGAAAGAGCCATTGGATTCTGTTGTCCATCAATGACACAGATATGTAATTTACGAAATTTTGTTGCTCTTATTCCCTGTTTGTCCATCGTTGTTCACCACTGGAAATTGGCAATTGACGACCAGTAACGACCTGAAATTCTTCCTCTCAGCAACCTGTGAAAAGAGTAAACTACCACTTGCAGAGTAGCGTTGCAAAGGCATGGGCAGGTGATGTTCTTACTAAAATGGGAGAGTCAAGTACTCAAGGAGAAGCCTAAAATCGAATTCGAAACTCATATCGGCAGTATTATGTGCAAATAGTCTTCGGAAAGCAAGCGGAAAACGGTGAAGGAGTCGTGAATCAGAAGAAATGTGGACACAGTTTAGCGGCATTCATGACTAGTGGTCTTTGCGGCATCGCGGCTACCTAGTTCGTCACTAAGGTACTTTAATTTCATCTCAGATCATTACATGTTATGGCAGTTGTGTGAAAGATGGGTATTTTGCTGAATTAGGGTCCTAGATCTTCTGAGATCTCCTTATCCATCACTTGTTGAGAAGAAAGTGAGTGCTAGGTGCATTAGGACAAAGCCTAAAAGTTGAAGAATCATTATATTTATGGCTTCCAATGATGGGATCATGTTAGAAACTAATGATAGGTTGAGTTCATCAAACTACTCTACTTGGAAAGTGAGGATGGAATCCTTACTTGAATTGAATGAACTCATGGACATAGTTGCAGGAACTGACGAGAGACCACCCACAGTTCAAGAGCAACAAAGTTTTGATAAGAAGGCTAAAAGGGCTCTTCATATCATTAAAATGAATGTTACCAATGAATTTCTCAAGGAAGTTGGTAAGTGCAAAGTGCAAGTGAGGCATGGAATGCCTTGAAGAAACTCTTTGAATCAAAGTCCACATCTAGGGTATTGACCCTAAGGAGGCAAATATTTTCTAGTAGACAAAAAGAGGGAGAAAGTGCTCATGCATTTGTCTTGAGGGTTAAGTCCTTAAGTGATGATCTAACATGCATTGATGAAAGCATAAAAGATGGTGAAATAGTCCAGGTTATATTGAATGGTTTTCTAGATGAACATGTTAACCTTGTGCAAAGTTTTGTCATTCAAAGAGTCTTGCCAAGTGTGGTTGACTTGCAAGAAATCTTATTGGCTGAAGAACATAGGTTGCAATCAAAGCTTGATGGTGCATCCTTGCAAGGTGGAGGTGAAGAGGCTTTCTTCACAAAAGACAAAGTCAAAGGCAAAGGTAAAGGCAAAGGGAAATGGTCCAAAGGTGGTAACTCGAATCATGTGGGATAAAGGTCATTTTGCAAATGAATGTCATAAGAAGCAAAGTAATGAAGGTAGCAAGCAAAACTGCTTTTGTACTTCTAATGAGGATCTAGATTCTTGTGATTCTCTCATGATGTGTTCTTCAAGTCTAATGTCGAGTGGAAGTGACAAGGATTCATGGTGGATAGATAGTGGATCTAGTTCACACATGACTAGTCACAAGGAGTTCTTTACTTCTTTGATCTCTCATGTTGGAACCAGAAAGTGTTTCACATGCCAAATGGTGGTGAGTGTATGATCAAAGGTATTGGCTCAATTCCTATTTGTCTTTCTACTAACAGGAATGCAAGGCTTGATGGTGTTCTTTACATTCCTTCACTTTCAAAGAATTTGCTAAGTGGTGGTGAAATGTTAAAGAAAGAGTAAAGACAATGTTTGTTGGGAGATGTTTGTTTCATTACTAAGGGAGATGTCTTGATTGCTAGGGGCAATAGACAAGGTAGACTTTACAAGCTTGATGCATTTGTTATGTCCAACAAGAGGAATGAAATGGATGTTGGTGGTTCTCTCAACTTTCAAAGGTCAATTCCTAGCATCAATAAGATTGGTAGATCTTATGCAAAGTCTAAAGAGCTTCCTTATGCTAGATCTAGGTTGAGATCTAATGAGTTTCTTGGAGATTGTTGTGCTAACTTGGCAACTTTTGGTGAATCTATGATCAATGTTTTGGATCCATTGGATCTTGAAGATGGACTAGTGCTACCTACTAGTCAAATGGAGTCATGTGGTGCTAAATTAGTATCATGTCTGAACTCTTCTACTCATGGATTTCCAAGTCTTGGTGGCTCTTCAATGGAACTACAATGGCAAGTGCAAAAATGGAAAAGGTAAGAAGAGATCTAACTTCATCAATGGAGGTGATGAAAACTCTTCTTTGGAAATGGTTGTTGCTAATGACTCATTTACTCATTTGGAAAAAGATGGTGCTTTGAGCATGTTTGAAGAAAAAGTTTTTTTTGCATCTTTATGTGATGAAGTCATTTGTGCAACAAGTGGTGTCACATGTATTCATAAAGAAAGTAGATCAAAAGGTTCTATCATGAGACTTGGTGAGGAAGATCTCAAGTCAAAAGGGAGAGATGAATGTGAAGTGTTCAAAGTAGGATGTACTTTGAATGATGCTTTTGTGAATGATAGTGAGGGTTTATTATCATTACATATATCATTGATTAGAAATCCAGGTTTGACAAGAAAAAGTACTTCAATCATTCTTATGTTGAAGGTACAATGTACTCTTTTCATGGCTTCTAATGTTTGAGATTATTCCATTTCTTATAGTGACTCTTGAGAAGATCCAAGTCATGGGTCTTACATCTCTTCATCAACTCAAATGATGCTATGATTGTGGTGGAGTGTTCATGCATGATCAAGATGGCAAAAGGTCGGATGAAGAAGACTACATGGAGCAACTCAAGTGGCAATTTCTTCAAGGCAGAAGATCTCATTGGTGAGATCATTGAGGTCTGGTTTGAGCTCAAATGGGCTGGTTTGATTAGGTTTGATACTCAACTTCATCTACTTTACTTCATGTTGGATAGAATTGTAGAAATCTATCTTTTGATTTATGATGGTGACATTGTTTTCACTAACTATAGTGAAAGGCTAAAATCAAGCAATGATGAGATCTTGTGGGATGTTAATCATGTGTTTGAGAGGGAGTATCTTTAGAGGTTCAGACTTGAAGATGTTTATAAATGCAAAGTCCTTGATGTTCTATTGGAAGATCAAGATGTTGATCTTGAATTGCTTCATCAACACCAAGAGGCAAGTAGCAATTGGAAGCTAGTCAAAAGCATCAAATGGGAGCCACGTGGGCAAAGCATTTTGGATCTATTTTTATAGGTTCTTGTAAGGTTCTTGGAGCAGCAAGGAAGTGTCCTTTTACTCTACCTTACTTGTTTAATCTCATGTATGAACATTGTCATGTCAATGTGTTGGAATTGTCAAAATTCAATGAAACTAGTTTTATAGTTTTGCATCCTTTGGATCTTGGAGATGGAGTGCTATGCAAAAGTGGTAGGTTGTTGTTTCACAACATGTTTGCTGTTATTTTTGGCCACCATCAGTATCTTTCATTAGTTTCTTTTGTCTCTTAAATGCTTTGTCAAGTTCATGTGTATCAAAGATAGCATTAGGATGCTTTGCCACTTCTAGCTTTTGTAGCTTGTTGTGCAAAGATCTTAGCCAGAACATTTGGGATCTTAAATCCATTCAAGATCCACTTTTTTCACAACCAACAATGAGTTGGACCCCGTATGATGGGGGAAGAGGGTCAGTTCCAACCTGCACATAGTGACATCTGTCAGCTAAGGCAGAGAGGACCTCCATGCTACTATTTTTTCACCCCAGAACTCTACTAATATCTATGCCCTGGAGACACTCTACATAGAACACAACATTGTGGGGAGTACAGTTACTTCAAAGATATTTACTCACGGAAGACAGATTTTGGCATCTGACAGAAGCCACCTCTGTCACGTATGCAGATATAGGCCACCCCCTTCTACTTCGAGAACCAACGATATGATCACCTGGATCAGCCAGTAGTACTAATCGAGACCAGGAATATGACTTAGGGGAAGATCCTACGTACACAGTAGACCTATGTGATTGCACTGCCACGAGTTCACCGTTAGAGATGAGAACAATTTAGAGGTTTGAAAGAAGAAATCAGGTCTAGCAGGTCTAAGATACCATCAAAAGCTCTAGGTAGTCATATTTCTGAAGTTCTGGAATATTTTCAATAATTAGGGTCCTTGAAATTCGTGTATGGTCCAAACACCGTAATGGCAGGGATGCATCCCAATCTCCCTCTAGGACCTAACATGCCATACATCATCGGTACTTCAATCTAATCATTACTATCTTGCTAGGGCTGAAGATACACCACTGCCAAGGAATTATATCCATGCTCGAGATAGAGCAGTTGGATGAAATCCTTAGAGCGCCAAAGCCCTGCATCTTACCAATAGTGGATCTTGCAAGGACACAAGATATCATAGTTTTAGTACTATTCTAGGAGAATCGGTCTTGATAGTAGTGTGAGAGGATGACCGTAGTATTGTGCCAAGACCAAGCTTACTGAAGCTGAACTTACCCTCTTTTTACCATATTTTTGGAAGCCTGAAAACTGCCATTGGCTAAAAGAGCACAGAGCGATCGAATGAGCCACCAGGGTTGGAAGCGGTTATCCTTGGTCCCATCGTAAGGGCATTGTGGGCCCTTCCCCTTGAAGGGCTTTCTAACAAAACCAACCCCTTGTCCGAAAAACTCCTAACATTGGTGCGTTTGCCGGGAGGAATCTAATAATGGGCCATTGTTTCAAGGGCAATTATTTATACATAGGGCTGCAAATTATCTACGCATTTCATGAGTTATGAACAATTCTTCTGTTTAGACTGTCAGCCACAAAATAGCATGGTTGTGCAAGCTACTAGTGCACACATTGTTTTCAAAAAACCAATATCAAGTTTCACAGGCTGAAGTGGTTAGCATCACACAATGATGTGTGCTGATCCCACACTAGAACATACGTTTTAGGGCCTTTCCACACATGAGTTCGCAATTCACCCCTAGCTGCACATGATCCAACTTCACCAAGGACATCCTGCTTCCAATACCTGAAAAGAATCTAGGGACTGCGTATAGTTTTCACCAGCAGAGAGTTTAGACAGTGATGCCAAGTACTACTAGAGATTGTTCATAGCGTGACGGGATAGGTTAAACAATGGGGTTTCTCATAAAACCTAGGGCAAAGGTGAAAACTAGAGCCCTGAGTCAAAAATCAGTACCCTATGACCCACCAACCCTAGCATCCCGCAGAGACGACACATGGTACAAAGAACCAAGAAAAATTGTACATGGACATGGTTGGATTATAATCGAGCAGAAAAATGACCAAGTAGAGTTAGTTAGGCCATATGCAGTATTAGTGGACGAAGGGTGGATGATCTATGGGGTAACTTGGAAAAACCACAAAACGCATGTGCAATGACAGTTGATTGCTATCCAAAAGTGAGAAGAAGATTACACAGAAGTTATTAGTGTCTTCCTAGACAAGACATCATAAGTATACCAAGGAAACCTAGGTCCTAGGAAACACCACATGGAGAGACTTAAAATCCCCAAAGAGAACGTTTAGGGCTTAGAAGAAGTAGTCATGGGTCCCTTACCCCACCAGCCAATGATGAGTCTCACCAACCTGTAATGGGTGATACGTTAGAAGTCATAGAAGAACTACCGGAACTTGAGCCAACCGATGCTACAGAACCACCGTTAGTGAGCGTAACACCTGTTGCTACAAAACCTGTTGCCAACAGAATGGCAAGACGCTTGATTGAACCAATCGTAGTACCCCCGGAGACATGAGGACTACCCAAACTTAGTGGATCCACTCTTGAGTTTCATGGAGCACCGTATTGATGCTTTTTGGACCACTTCCTTTATCAGTGCCATCACAAACCCACATCATGAAATGATGTTTTTTGCCACCACTTTATCTAGAACGGCTAGGCACTGGTATCATAGTTTGCAAAGAGGCTCAATTCACACCATCAAGGAGTTTCGTAGACTGTTTTTAATTGGGTATGCTCCCCACTGAACGGCTTATGGCCTACTATTCACACTGACTTCCCTACAACAAGGAAGTAACGAAACCATCCGACAATATTGACATCGTTTGATAGAGTTTTCATGCCAAGTGAAATCCATTGTGTTACTACCACCCCTATTACTACTGACCTTCTTTCTGCAAGGGCTCAAGAATGACATAAAAATGATTGTACGTCAGAGTAACCCCCAGACGTTGGCTGAGGCAGTAGAGAAGACAATCGTGGTAGAAGACGCACAGATTGTGGTTGCCCACGCATCCCACCTATCACAAGCAGTGAATAGCTTGAACCTAAGCCCAGAAACGTGGAGAGGAGGCCCAATCGCAGCTATAGGAGCACACCCCATAGTGGAACTCCGACCCATACAAGCTATTGAACCTCAACAAAGTAGGAACATGCAAACGCAAGATGCATGAAGGCTCTAAGCACAGATGCCCGATAGAGGCTATGAGAGCATAGGCTCTAACGCAGAACTAGGCAATATGCCAGCCATGCTAAAAGGATACATGAACGTGATGAGTGAGAATATGCAGACCTTAGCAGCAGATGTAAACTTTCTCAAACAACACCAAAATTTGTTGGGCCAGAGACACCCCATAGAAGGACCGAACCCCTTAGTGTGTAGACACTGTAGAGGGAATCATTTGAATCGAAACTGTCCCAACCAAGTGTGCAGGCACTGCAAGAGGCCTGGACACTTGGAGGATAGATGCTGGGTATGTAGAGATGCGCCAAACATTGGGAATAGGATGTCTGGGCTAGTAAACATAGACCCCAGGATGACAGAATGGTGGGCCATCCAGGCCACCTCAATACATACAATGCGGACCCAGGATTAGCCAGGAGGATAAAGAAAAGACGCACGTAGAAGATGACCAGCCACCCGTGAACTTCATAGCCATAGAGACACTAGAGGAACCCACGAACAGAAACGAGGTTTTAGTAGTGACCCGAAGTAACCTCCAGATGGAACTACCTCCCAAGAAACCCAAGCTTACTTTAAAACCACCACCAGAGGTAGATAACCCAGTGGTCATTGAGAAGCCAGTATTCGACCCTACACCCGTCTACGAGGATCCACTCCCTAAAGAGCAAGGTGAGGTTAGCGTCTTGGAGGGGCGCAGACATCCCAGATTCCTAGGACCAAGAAAAGAAAAAACCGGCCTGGAAACTAAGAGAACCATGACCCAAACACGCAGGTTTAGGAAGGATATAGACCTAAATCTGAAGAGAGGGAATATTGACCTAGGTCAAGCCCTAGAGAATCTAAAGTTGGAGATAGGGCCCCGGCAACTAGGAGAGTTGTCACCCACTATTAAACGCACGGTCAAGACTACCTGACCAAATGTGTTGAAGCCGAGGCAGTGAGGAAGGCCGATGCCAACTCCACTATTAGTTCCTATGATTAAATATCTTAGTACATTTTGGGTGCCCATTAGAACTTGTGAGTGATCACGGAACTCGTTTTCTAAACAAAACTATCAGTCACTTGTTGTCCTCGTATCTAGTTGTCCATAGGAAGAGCATACCCTATTACCCAAGTTGCAACGAACAAGCAAAATTGTCGAATAAGATTCTTTGTGATATTATCACTAAGAGGGTAGAAGCGTCACGCTCGGATTGGGAACACAAACTTCATGCAGTTTTATGGGCATTCAAAACCACCTTCAAGGTGGGCATTGGACAAACTCCATTCCAAATGGTGTATGGATAGGAAGTCGTAATGCCGACTAAATTTGTCATTCCGAGTCTGAGAGTCACTATCACCGAACGTTTGAGTACTGAGGAATCTTCCAAGAGGAGACTTCAAAATCTCCTCCAACTCCACGAAACTCACTTTCTAGCACTTCACGCTTATTTAGCTCCACCTGAACAATCAACCAAGTCATCCATCTTGGGCAACGTATATTTATCTTTAGTAGTTACTTTGTTTAACCCTTTATGTTCAACACACATCTGGAAGCCTCCATCTTTCTTCACTTTCAAAAGAACAAACGCATCCCATGGTGATTTACTAAGTCTTATATGACCCATCTTAAAATAATTTTTAATTTGATTAGTAACTTCTACCTCTTCCTTCTAAGAAAATTGATACGACTATTTGGAAATAGGATGACTGCCTAAAATTAGCTCAATTATGTGCTCTACGAACCTAGAAGGTGACAAACTATGAGATAATTTAATTGGAAAACATCTTGAAATTCATTTATAATCTTTTCAATTTGCTTCTGATCTAAATTCATTGAGTTAAGAATTTTAGAAAATTCACAATTTCTAAGATACATCTTTAAAAAAATCATATTTTTTAGAGACGTATCCACCAAACTCAACAATTAATCATTTGCAGCTCGACATACTAGCCACTTTCTAAATCTATGATTTTCCATGTATTTGTAGAAACATAAAGGCAAGTCTATTTTTTAGTACATCAAAATTATTATGTGATATTTTGTATACACGGACTTTCAACTGTTTATGACATATAGTTATTCAAAAAAGTTTATCTTGTTCTCTAAAATTATTAAATATATTGAATACAGATTATAACTTATTTTGTTACTATTGTATGCATACAAATTTAGCCAATTTAAAAAAATTTGTGCTCTTTAGTGTGCAATGATTTTCACATGTTTACTCACAACCTTATAACAAAACATTTCTTTCGGAGTATGTTTATGTTTGAATAACAAAAAAAGAATTCAAAGGTATGGCTTTAAAAAAATAATTCATTGATTTCACATCGTTATTCAATAACAAGAGTGTAAATGGAGTTATAGAAGTTGTTTTTAATATAAATATCAATACTAGCATAAATATACATTGCAAGCAAGAATGAAGGTACTAATTGTGATTCTTTGATTAATTCCATCATAACACTCTATTCTAGAAAATCAAACATGATAACAACACAACCTTTCACTCTTAGAAATTTTAAGATATATAATTGAAAATGGTTGCAAGTTTTCAACCCAATGAGTATGTGTGCTAATGTAAGATTCTCTCTAGGTATGCTTCAAGGTATTTTTTTTTCATTTTGCACATTATGATGTCATGATGTTGAATGTTGACATTAACACATTCTAAAAGTCAAACTATTCTTTGAAATGTATTTAATTTCGAAAAACAATTGTTCAAAGTGAATGCTCTTTAATCTTCAAATACTTGTAAGCGCATCTTTGTAGGTAGTCACCACTAGGTCGAGCTAGCATCACGATTGTAAATTTAGTCTTTTTTTGTGATAGATTAATATAATCAGATCACATATCATGTTGATTTTCCAACTATGTTAATCAATAAGTCAACACATTAAATTGTCAAGTTCAATAGAGCTCAAAATTTGAAGTTAGACATGTAGACCTAAAAAATAGAATATATGGACCTTAGTTATGTGATATGAGCAATACAAATAAGGTTGTAAAGATTACTTTTGATAAAGAGATTAATGGTTTCAATGCAACTAAGACATTAGCTTAAATTTTTTTCACTTTCCAAGGTTTTAATGTGGAACAACATACACAAACAACACATGAACATAGAGTTATATAGTATATAAGTTATTTCATTATTCTAACAAATAATTTCTCACTTTGGATCTAAAATCAACGAGCTCATTGTGGATTAATTGTGGAATAGAGTAGTGTGATTTTTTGCTTTTGTATATCAAAGTAGGAATCAGCATTGAGGTAAACCATTGAGGCTAGGATTGTGATTTGGTTCTTGTAAATTCTTTGACATCCCATTTCTTGATGTTCTTGGATGTCCAAGAAATAAGAAATGTGTGTTTCTTGATTCTTGGACCTTCAAAATGTTGTCTAATTTAGTTTCTTGTTTCTTGCAATTTGGTGGAATGTGTGTGTTAGATTAGTTTCAGTTTTCAACAACCCATTCATTCGATTTTGTAGCATTAGAAGTAGGAAAATCATTTGGTGTTCAACCGAGTTGCAGTCTGATCATTTGTTGAACATCTTGATTTGCATGTTTGGTATTGAATGCATGTGAATACATTTCAAGAAAGACCTTCCTGAGTGTCCTCTAACAGGCAGGACATCACTACAATGATATCAGACCCTTTTGCCTGATCTGGGCAATGAAACAAGAAAGGTAAACATCAAGAAATGCCCACAAAATCTGCTGACAAGCAAGACAAAAGACGTAATCTATAAACAAGACTCTAAAACAAAGAATCAGTAAACATTTGGCACTGTTATTGCTTGAACTCCGACACATCCTAAACCGATCACTGCTGCAACGCTGCCCTTGTTCAGATTCCTGCACACAATCTATCCATCTTTCAACACATATGAGTTCTACAGAGAATGTAACACTCTGTATTCTACAACATTCTTGATCTTCAACGTTTATAACTCTACTGTCTATCAGCCGATATTGTCTGCCACATTCTTGTTTAGTCTGATTATGACACTCAATCCCAATCCATTCCGCACCAGCATTACAAACCTACAAGATCATTAAACTTTTGGCCAGGATTTGGTAAGGGGGCAGTAGATGGTCTATCTCCAATCGGATTAACAACTCTGCTGTTTTATATGGACTACCTTCGAAAATCATTTGCTACCTCAACATCAAGTAGCAAACGCATCAACCGCAAGATTTGTGCACCAAATCACATTTTGACCGACTCCTTCTGCCTTCTCCTGGCACCGAGTCATATCACACCCCGACCTCCATTCTTGACCGCCCTCCTACTTTAGCCGGGCCTCTCTGCCTTCTCCTTCCACCGAACCTCCCTGACTCCTCATTCCACTGAGCCCTCACGCTCCTACTTTAGCTGGGCATCCCTGCCTTCTTCTTCCACCGAACCTCCCTGACTCCTCCTTCCACTGAAGCCCTCACGCTTCTACTTTAGCTGGGCCTCCCTGTTAAAATTGAAAAAACAATCCATATTGATTTCTTGACTTGCTACAAATGTTGTACCATGCAAGTATGTAGCTCATAAATGCAAAATGCCAAGTTTGGCCTACATAGAGCTCAAGCTACATGGTTATGTAATGTCTAGATTGAAGAATACAACTTGCATATAGTTTGTAGACATAGAATTAGCAAAGTCATGCTTGTAGAAACTCGTGGCAATTCACATGCATTAATTGTAAGTGATCCATAGTGACATGCAAGGCATGCACAAAGTGTAATGGACACGTGCATGATGATTTGTACTTTGTTAGTTAGAACTAGCACACTTGTAAAAAGTTGGTAGAATTTCATGCATGGCAAGTGACAAATGTCACATAGAATCTAGATGTCACTTTAGATGTCATTTTCTAATGAATCAATGTGGTTCTATCTCGAGTTACCTCAAACTCCATAAATATGTGTAGCTCTCCTCATAATCAATGATGAAGAACCAAAGTTTTGTACCTCATGCCATTTTGGATCTAAACTATTTTGCTTGTTATCTCTCTATCTTTCTCTCTCTAACTTGTGTTGAAACTAATGCTTATACACTGATATCTTGTACTTTTGCTAATTATTGATTATTGCTATCATATTCAGTTGCTTAGCATGCTAGATTGTGGTTAAGCCATTTCTTCTAAACTAGATCCTGCTAATCAATCTAGAATCAGGTTACTGTGCTAATCACAAAGCTTAATTAGATCCATCATACTTGTGGACATTCCCCACACGTGTGAAATCTGGAACTTTTGTCATGGTATCAGAGCCAAATTAAGCTTTGCATGCTAACATCTCTGATTGTACAAGAAATTGAGAGCTAAATCAACTTTTTCTCACCTTTCTCTGAAGTGTATTTGGATCAAATCGGATTGGAACTGAATTTTCAGACCTGAAATGTAGTAGTACGGAATTCTGGAATTTCGCACGTGTGAAAATCAGAGATTTTCAGTCCCTTTGTTCTCCTTGCTTATGTGAAAGATTTCAGATCCTTAAGATCCAATCTACTTGAATGATCTTTGGTTAGAAAGAGAAATACACTACCAATTTCACCAATGTAGAAAAATCAGCATCTACACACAATTTGAGATGCAAACACTAATAGAACTTGATCAAACTTGAATGAAATGATTATGTACTGTTGCTGTCCGTACAAAATCAGCAAGCTACTGTATTTCACACGTGTGGATCCAAAAATAACAAATATAGATCATTCTACACATAGAATTGCAAGCAATCACCAAGATAGTTCACCAATGGATAGTAGAACCCAAGAGAACCATGTATAAGCATGAAATGAGATAGAGAAGAGAGAAGATGACTCTCTCCACGAGTTACATCCTTTTATAGCAGGTCCAAACCCTATTTGGCCACTTGGCTTTCCCACCAAAATGCTAACCCTACCAATTTTGGGTCTAGATTCAATGTACCCAACTTATTCAAATTGAATCTACTCAAACTCACATTCTATCTTCCCCACACTTTCAAAAAGTGTTTATTCAAATGAAATTTAGACTAATGAACTTTGAAAAATCAACCTCTAAGTCTAAAACAAGTTTTGGCCTCAATATGCCAAATATGGAAATATTGCAAAATGTGATGAAACTAGTTGAATCTTTCACACTCCCTCTTCAACTAGTTTTAGCATAGACTTTGATAATACTCCAAGTGAAGTCCTATGCTTCATGAACAAGTCTTTTCCCAATGCTTTGGTGAAGATATCAGCTACACATTCCCTTGAAGACACATGTTGAAGCTCCACCTCCTTTGCAATGACTCACTCCCTCACAAAATGATACTGTATCTCAATATGCTTGCTCCTAGCATGAAAGATAGGATTGGATGCCATTCTTTGGGCTGATTGATTGTCACAAAAGATGATTGGGCTCTCTGAAAAATCCAGCAAGTGAAGATCCTTGATCATCCTTTTGATCCATACCATCCCTTTGTGCAATGTCTAAGAGCTTTGTATTCGGCCTCACTAGATGACAATGAGATAGTGGCTTGTTTCTTTGACATCCATGATATAGCTCCATCACCTATGAAAATACAATAAGAACTAATGGATTTCCTATCCATTATATCTCCAGCATAGTCCGAATCTGAAAATCCAAAAAAATCAGGTGATGATCCCTCATACAATATGCCAAAATCTCGAGTTCCAATGATGTACCTCAAAACTCGCTTTCCTAGCTTCCAATGCTCCTAGCATAGTTTTTGCCAATAGAACTTTGATCCATCATAAGACATGTAATGCTCAAAATAGAAAAAACCATAATTGATATAGAGAATAGTGTCCACTTGGGATGCTTCACTATTTCTTACATCAATTTTACATGTAAAAATGTGACTAGAACATGAAGAATCAAATAGAATGTAAATGAAATGATTCCACCATGCTTCCAACTCTGAACTCTCTGGAAAAATACAGCAAACAAACAATAAATGTGAGTGATCAACTTTTGCTTGCATGTCTCCTCCTCCTTTGTCCTTTGTTGCCTTGTATCCACCATGATACTCCATGAATGAGCCTCCATCTTCATCTTGCCACAAGAAACCATCAAACCTTGGAAATCCATGAGTAAGTGAGTACATTAATGATGCCATTCCAGCACCACATGCCTCCATAAACCAAGTAGTTTGCACTAGTCCATCTTCAAGATCTACTTGACACAAGAAAATGACCATGAATTCACCAAAAATTGACAATCTCCAAGTATTGGCACCAAGTAGCTCAACACTTGAGAGCTTAGCCATGGATGAGTGACATGATGAACCTCCAATAGCTTCATTTCCATCAGCAAAATCAGTCAAGAATGCTAGTACAAATCCAACATCAAAACAATGCTCACCAATGTAGCTAGTTTTACCATATCTTGACAATTTGCACACATCCACATGAAATTGCTCAAACATGAGATAGAACAAGTAAAGTAAACTTGAACAACACTTCCTTGCTGCTCCTTTGACCTTACTTGAGTCTTCAATATGCTACAAAAACAGATCCATAACACCTTTGCCAATTACCTCTCCTTTGATGCTCTTGACTAGCTTCAAATTGCCAACTTCCCTTTTGAATAGTTGAAGCGCTTTAAGATCAACCTCTTGATCTTCAACTTGATCATCAAAGTCATTGAACAAAATTTGTTTTCCAGATCCATTACTTGATTTTACAGCAAGATAACATCCATCCACTTGCATAGCTCCATGTACACAAGAAGATCCTCCAAAATATGTTCCACTCTTCATAAGAGGTCGATACTCAAGATCCATTTCTTGGATCCACCCCTTACCTTTCCTTGCTTGATCTACACTTGTAGGCTCATCCAAAGAATTTAGGAAAGCAACATAATTTCCAAAAAATACTTGCGTACCCTTTTGATCATATGTGAGCCTTGTAGGTACTTGTCTTTTTCTTGATGTTCTCCTTAGCTTTTGACTTGATGAAGGTCCATCATCACCACCATCCAAAGTAGGATCCTTCTCATCAACATCAATAATGTTAGAACCATCTACTTTACCATCAATCATGCTTGAAGACACCTTTGGACTGTTTCCCTCATCAAAAATGACATCTCTACCAACGATCACTTTGTTAGTAGAAGGAATGTAAAGCTTGTAGGCTTTACTCACCTCACTATATCCAACAAAAATACCTCTTCTTGAAGATGGATCCTCCTTGGTCCTATCATCAAGAGTAATGTTGACATAGCATGTGCATCCAAAGGTTCTTAGAAAGTTGACACTCGGCCTCCTCTTGAATAGCATCTCAAAAGGTGTCCTTCCATCCAAAATAGCACTCGACCACCTATTGCACAAGAAATTGGCACACAACAAAGCTTGATCCCAAAATGGTTTGTCAATATTAGCACTTAACCTCATAGCTTTAGCACTTTCACATAAAGTTCTATTCTTCCTTTCATCCACTCCATTTTGTTGTGGGGTCCTTGATGTTGTATACTCCCTCTTGATCCCATGCTCATCACAAAAGGCCTTGAACTTGTTAGATATGTACTCACCACCATTGTCGCCTCTCAAGCACTTGATCTTTGTGGAGAATTGGTTCTCCCTTGCATTCTTGAACTTGACAAAGACATCATACACTTCATCTTTGCTCTTTAGTAGATAGATCCAACAAAATCTACTAAAATCATCAATGAATGTTACATACATCTTAGCTCCACTATTGCTAATTGTAGTAAATCCATGAATATCCGAATGTACAAGTTGAAAAGGCTTTGTAGATCTAGAAATAGATCTAGTATAAGGTAGTCTATGTGACTTAGACAAAGCACAAGACTCACAAACATGCTTGTCATTACTTAAGGACACCTCTTGCTTGAAGCCTATATTCCTCATTGATCAAGATCTCTTGAAGATCCATCAAACTTGGCAAAGTCTTTTGAATAGCAATACTTTGAACAATGTTAGCATGAGCATCCAACAAGCCATTAAGAATCACTTGAATAAGCTCTCCTTCCTTAATGCTTTCATCTATGCAAGCTAACTCATCATTCAATGCTTTCATTCTCAAAACAAAAGTACTTGGCCTTTCTTCATTCTTTTGCAAACAAGAAAAGATTTGCCTTCTTAGAGTCAACACTAGAAGTAGACTTGGATTCATAAAGCTTCTTCAATGAATTCCAAGCTTCCAAAGATGATGTGCACTTACCAACTTCCTTGAGAAGTTCATTGGTAACATTCATCTTTATCATGTGTAGAGCTTCTTCGTCCTCTTGTCATACCTCAATTGATCTTGTTGTGTTGTTGGTCTCTCCTCCAAATCTACAACAATATCCAAAACATCATTCATCTCAAAAAGTGATTCCATCCTCACTTTCCATAATGAATAGTTACTTGAGGTAAGCCTATCATTGGCTTCCAACATGACTCCAATTGAGGTTGCCATGTAGCAATGACCTGATCTTCTCTTTCAACCTGCTTCAATGCACAAAGCACTCCTTTGAACAACAATAAATGCTTTCAAAAGAAATCACCAAGATTTGAAACTATCTCACAAATTCTCTTCTAGCACTTATCCAAGCAAATCAACACAGAGAATCATGGAATCTTGATCAACCTATGATCTATCCTCAATCTAATGACTTTTGCCACTTCCTAAGATTGAAACACATTCAAATGAGGTCCAGCAACCTCACTATCTAGAGATCCAATCAAAATTAGGGTTTTGACAAAATCACAAAAAATTGACTATTCCAAATCTACATGCAAATGCTGAAAATTTGATATGCAATCTATAAGCCACCACTTAGGCTGAACCAATGATCCAAAAATCGGCCAAATCCAGCATGTGAATTCAAAAAACGGAATTGAACAAGTATATTGACCTATTTAGTGTTTTGATTTACAAAAGATCCAATCTACAAAAGCAAAAAATCCGATTTTGGTGTAGAATCCTCTCTAGCATGCTCTAGACTTGATATCTTCACCAAATCATTGATAGATCTGATTTCCTCCTTCATAACCTGAAACACAAGTTCTGATACCATGTGAAAGATTACAGATCCTTAAGATCCAATCTACTTGAATGATCTTTGGTTAGAAAGAGAAATACACTACCAATTTCACCAATGTAGAAAAATCAGCATCTACACACAATTTGAGATGTAAACACTAATAGAACTTGATCAAACTTGAATGAAATGATTATGTACTGTTGTTGTCCATACAAAACCAGCAAGCTACTATATTTTACACGTGTGGATCAAAAAATAACAAATATAAATCATTCTACACATAGAATTGCAAGCAATCACCAAGATAGTGCACCAATGGATAGTAGAGAACCATGTATAAGCATGAAATGAGATAGAGAAGAGAGAAGATGACTCTCTCCACGAGTTACATCCTTTTATAACTCTATTTGGCCACTTGGCTTTCCCACCAAAATGCTAACCCTACCAATTTTGGGTCTAGATTCAATGTACCCAACTTATTCAAATTGAATCTACTCAAACTCGCATTCTATCTTTTCCGCACTTTCAAAAAGTGTTTATTTAAATGAGATTTAGACTAATGAGCTTTGAAAAGTCAACCTCTAAGTCTAAAACAAGTTTTGGCCTCAATATGCCAAATATGAAAATATTGCAAAATGTGATGAAACTAGTTGAATCTTTCACAGCTTATAGATCCAAAGATAACAGTGTTATAGCTTGATGAAAAGCTTATGATCTGCACTTCCATAGAAATTGAAACCAAATCAATCTGATGTACCTAGCAAGAGTTATAAGCTCTTAAAGAGGATAGAGATAGGTCCAAAATCTGAGTGACAGCATTTTGAATTGATTCAATCTTGCTTTGTTCTGAATCCATTATTTTGAGCATCCCTCACAAGAAACTGAAAATCAAGACTGAGTTTGAAGTATGAACACCTTTTGAGCCTTCTAAGAGTCAATTGTGTTTTCTTCTAAGGCATTTCACATGTGCCACTGAGTAGGATTCAAACTAGCCAAAGTGTCTCAATCCGCTTTGTGTGTCTGATCTAGATAACTTGTCTTGTGGAATATTTGAGATTCATCTCAAATATAGTTGCAAGTGTTTCACATAGGAAGGTAGTTCAACCTTGAAAATACCTATAGTGAAAGAGAGCAGCAACTCTAAGTCTAATTGAAACAAGCTCAAACGTATCGCAGTCCAATAACTAAGAAGTCTTCATTAAAATGGCATCTCAGAGAGGATATCTTCTAGAAGCCAGTGAAAGACTAAACACTTCTAATTACTCAATTTGAAAGTTCAGAATGGAGTCTATTTTGATACTCCAGGATGTTATGGATATTGTGCTTGGTGTTGAGGAGGAGCCTCAAGCACAGGCTGAAATTCTTAAGTATAAGAAAAGAGCTAGAATGGCTCTACATTTCATTAAGATGAATGTATCTAATGAAATTCTGAGAGAGATAGGATCTTGCACTACAGCCAAAGAAGCTTGGGATGCACTAAAGTCCATCTATGAAGCAAAGAATACTTCTAGAATATCAAGTTAGTTGAGGAAACCAAGATTGCACTTGGAAAAGAGTTCAAGATGCAAGATCTTGGAAAAAATCACTATATTCTAGGATTAGAGATTGACTTTCTTAAAGATAAAGCTTTTGTATGTCAATCCAAGTATGCTCTTTCAATGTTAAAGAAGTTCAATATGTTGAATTGTTAGAGTATAGAAACACCTATGGAGCAAAATGTAAAGGACTCTAACAAAGATGATGAAAGATCCTTCGTGGACATCACACTTTTTAGAAGTCTTATAGGCTCCTTAATTTGGCTCACTATAACTAGACCTGACATAAGCTTTAGTGTTCATAAGTTGAGCCAGGCTATGCAAAATTCTACTATCTATCATTGGAAAATGGCCAAGAGAGTGCTTAGATATATATCTTCAACTTTTGATTTAGGTTTATTGTATAAAAGTGAAGATCTTTCTATTATTGGTTATTTTGACTCGGATTTTGCAAGTGATAGAGCAGATCAAAAATCTACAAGTGCTTATGTCATATATCTTGGAGGAAACTTGATATCTTGGCTTTTCAAAAAGCAAGATACTATATCACTCTCATCATGTGAAGCTGAGTACAAGGCACTCACTACAACAACAAAGGAAATGCTTTGGATCAAGAGATTACTAGTGGAACTAAAGATAATCTTGGAATAGGATCTACCTATGATCATGTGTGACAACATTTCAGCCCAGCCCTTGCCAACAACCCGATATTCCATGCAAGGAGCAAGCATATCAAAGTTGCACATTACTTCGTGAGAGAGAAGCTCATTGGAGGGGAAATCAATTTGGAGCACATCGACACATCATCTTGTATTGCTGATATGCTCACCAAACCTTTGAGCAAAAGTTCCTTCATCAAGCATAGAGCCAATCTTGCAGTTATACCAAGATCCATGTTCAAATCAGTATAGATTATTTTTAGGAGGAGTGTTAAAATTGAAAAAACAATCCATATTGATTTCTTGACTTGCTACAAATGTTGTACCATGCAAGTATGTAGCTCATAAATGCAAAACGCCAAGTTTGGCCTACATAGAACTCGAGCTACATGGTTATGTAATGTCTAGATTGAAGAATACAACTTGCATATAGTTTGTAGACATAGAATTAGCAAAGTCATGCTTGTAGAAACTCTTGGCAATTCACATGCATTAATTGTAAGTGATCCATAGTGACAAGGCCCGTCTCTACATATAGTATGATAACAAGATGTACCGAGTGTGTGTCAACATAGACGCACTAGCGACAATAGGAATCGTCTCGAGTACATGCCAAAAACCCTCCCATCGTAGTGCCCCTACCCTTATCCAACCATTCATAACTCCGTTGGATCCTGAAACTCAGCTAAAGACTAACAACGGGTACTTGATAGAGGCTATCTATCAATAACCCCATCGTGCAATCAGCAACATATCTGCTGAATAACTTTCTAGTTGTCTCATCCTTGCACAAGGAGCACATACAGTCTAACCTCATGAGCCAAATAGTGGAATTATAATTGGAATACCCTAACCCCTCGTCGTACCTTATGACTGGTCCATGTCAAATTTCAGAGAAAAAGAACAAATATGATTGTACTATCAATTATTAAGAGTTATTAATTGCTTAATCTAAAAATATGTGCTCGACTATTCTCTTTGGCTAGAAAACAAAAAGCTAGTCTTCCACATTTATAGTAATATTTCCTATAAAATAGGATATAATGGAATCTTCTTATCTTATCTTCTAGAAGCTTATCCACACGTGTGAATGGTTTCTTGACATGTGTGAGTAATAACTCATTCACATGGAAGTCCAATCTATTTACACAAAGTGTGACCAATTTGACCATTTTCAAGATTCTACTCAAAGGTCAATTTCACACTAGTGTAGATCAAGCTAAAGTCAATATAACTTTATAAAAGTGACTTACGTACATTCTTTCACACGTGGGGATAGACTCCACATGTGTGAGATCCTATCAAGATCAATTAACTTGAGATCTACAAGGTACATCAAGTTGGAAGTGATATTTTTAACACTTCTCTACACTTCTAACTTGGCAAGTCTAATGTACATCTATCTACAACTCCAAGAGCATCTCTTAACTTGATAAATGAATCTTTGGCCAAAGGTTTGGTTAAGATATCGCTATGAACTCGGATGAAGGCACATGATGAATTTGAACCTCCTTGGATTGCACCTTCTCCCTCACAAAGTGATGAGCTATCTCAATATGCTTTGTTCTAGCATGGAAGATTGGATTGGTAGCAATTTGTTGAGAAGCTTGATTGTCACATTAGATAAAAAAGACCTCCTTGGCCTTTAGCACTTGAAGCTCCACCAAAAGCCTTCTTAGCCATAGGAGTTCTTTGGTTGTTGAAGTCAATGCCTTGTACTCAGCTTTACAAGAGGAAAGAGAAATTGTTTCTTGCTTTTTTGAAAGCCAAGATGTCACTCCTCCACAAAGAAAAGTGACAAATGCACTTATGGATCTTCTATCCATATTGTCTCCTGCAAAATCTGAATCCAAAAATGCTCTCAAGTACAAGTTAGATCCTTGATAGAGAATGCCAAAAAACCTAGTAGAAGAGACATATCTAAGCTCTCTCTTGGCACTTTTCCAATGATGCATCCAAGGACCTTGCATATATTGACTTAACTTGCTTACACTATAACTCAAATCTGGTTTAGTGATTGTCAAATAGATTAAAAAGCCTATTAGCTTCCTAAAGAGTGTGATGTCCTCAAAGGATGCTTCATCACAATCATTAGTAACTTTACAAGCTTGCTCCATAGGGGTGTCAATCCCTTTACAATCTTTCATGCCAAACCTTTCAAGAATGGAAGTAACATACTTTGATTGACTTATAAAAGTAAAATCACTACCACTAGTAACTTCTATTCCAAGTATGAACTTAAGAAGTCCTAGATCTACCATCTTGAATTCACTAGACAAGGAAACTTTAACATTTCTTATGCCTTCACCATCATTTCCTATCAATATGATATCATCAACATAAAGTACTACAATGATGATCTTTCCATCATTACATTTGATGTACAAAGAAGGCCCATAAGAGCTAATCACAAAGCCAAGAGAGTAGAGAAAATCATGCAACCTAGAGTACCAAGCCCTAGGTGCTTGCTTCAAGCCATATAGGCTCTTCCTTAAGTGGCAAACCTTGTCCTCCTCACCGTCCTTGATGAAGCCCTCGAGTTGCAACATGTATATTTCCTCCTCCAAGTAGCCATTCAAGAAAGCATTTGTCACATCCATTTGATAGAGATTCCACTTGAATAAAGTAGCGATACAAATGATCAATCTCATGGTTACAAGTTTTGCTACATGAGCAAATGTTTCTTCATAATTTATGTCTTTACTTTGAAGAAATCCCTTAGCAACCAATCTAGCTTTGTACTTACTTATAGATCCATCTTGATTGTACTTTAATCTATAAATACACATACATGCAAGTGGATTCTTCCCATATGGAAGGTGTACAAGATTCCAAGTTTGATTATCTATCAAAGCATCAAACTCTACTTGCATTGCATCTCTCCAAACTTGTGATCTATTTGCATCTTCATAACATGATGGATCTTCAAGCATTGTGGTTAGAAAAGAGTAAGAGGTAGAAGGAGATGTGTCAAACTATTCCCTTTGCTTCCCTTTCTCAAAGTATGTGAGCCTTGAAGCTTAGCCTTGCTCCTTGCGGATCTTCTCGACTCCTTTGGCACTTGATTTTGATCTTCCAAAAGATCATTTTCAAGAGGCTCCTCCTTGAGTGTTGCAAGATCTTCATCACCTAAGAGATTAGATGCATTTGGAAAAAACTTGTAACTTTGAGATTCATCAAACAAGACATCCTTGCTAACTTTTACTTTATTTGAAATAGGATCAAATATCCTATACTCTTTGCTATTTTCACTATAGCCTACAAATATTCCTTTGAAGAAAGTTGCATCTTCTTTCCTTCTTGCTTCCAAAGGAATGTGGACATAACATATACATACAAACACTTTAAAATCTTTTACATTGGGCTTATTGCCAAACAAAACTTGAAATGGTGAGATCCCACCAACAGCACTACTAGGAAGCCTATTACATAAGTAATTAGCACAAGTTATGGCCTCCCCCCAAAAAGTGATGGGTAGAGATGCATCAAGTCTTGAAGACTTTGCACATTCACAAAGACTCCTATTTTTCCTCTCGGCCACCCCATTTTGTTGGGGGGTGTAAGGACAACTGAGTTCTCTCTTAATGCCATTTAGCTCACAAAAGTCTATCATCTTGTCGGAGATATACTCTCCTCCATTATCACATCTTAGAACTTTAATGCAAGAACTAAGTTGCTTTTCCACTAGAGACTTAAACTTTACAAAAGCTTCACATACAAGGCTTTTCTTAGGCAATTATTCAATCCAAGTGTATCTAGTACAATCATCTATAAAAGTCACATACATTAAAGCACCTCCATTACTTTCATGAGAAAAAGTATGTACATCCGAATGGATAAGATCTAAAGTTGAGGTAGATCTTGTTAAAGATCTCTCCTAGGAAGTCTTGTGTGACTTTGCAAGGCCACATGCCTCACACACTTTGCCACACTTCTTGAAAGCTTTTGGTAGGCCGAGAGCTAGCTCCTTTGATGCCATGGATTCCATTGATTGAAGATTAGGATGGCCCAACCTTTTTGCCAAAGCTCCACTTGAATCAATCCTCCCTAACCATATTCCACTTTCAATAGCCACATTAGCATCCAACTTAAAGAGCCTTCCTTGCTTAATGCCACTAGTTATGCACTTATCACTTTTCAAGATGGAACACACTCCATTCTTGAAATGTACATCTAGTCCATTGTCCATTAATTGACCAACACTAAGCGAGTTTTTTGTAATGGATGGAACATACAAAAAACTACAGAAACCACATTCTCTTAGAAGCATTGAGTTTAACTCCTAAATTTGAGAAAGTATAAATGATGCACATCAGCATAATTAGATAGAGAGAAAATGCCTAGCTGAATTAATTGCACGTAATAAATTAATCAAGTCGAGCTTATAAATAATATTCAAAATGAATATGCAAAACTCCATTAAATGCCTCCTTTTTCATACAAGAACAAGGCTTGTAACTTGTAATTATAAGCACAATGCATTCGTTGCTCCAATCTATTTTTCCAACAATAAAATTCTAAATATCTATACCTGGGTGGTATTATCTTTGCAATACCAGTTCGATCCATACCAGTTTGAAGTTTGTAAATTATGTCTATGTCCATACCCGACTGGTAATAGAAAACTTGTTTTCTTTAATACCATAGATCCGCCTGGTTTTAGAAAATGCGGAGTAGTCCAATACCATGACCGAGCTGGTATTTAAAATAGTGATACCCACCCAACACTGGTTAGAACTCCCCCATGAGTGCCTTGGGCATGAGAAACACCATAATGAAAGGTGGCCGCAAATTTCTTGATGAGGCAATGCTGATTAAATTCCTGCAGTTTCGTCTCTTGCAATGCAATGAGGACATTCTTCGAAGGATAAGAGGCCAGAACTTGAGCCATGCAGGTGCGGCGCAGTGGATCATTCAGGTCGCGTACATTCCAGGAATACAGATTCATGCAGAAAATGTCGAAAGAGTAGAAGCAGGCAAAGGCTGCTGTGACGAGAGAGAGTCTCCCGTGCCACCAACTCAGGAAGGAGCTTGGCCCTTAAGTCCCTCTTCACTGTAGTAAGCCTGTTAGAGACCTTGGTCGCCGTAGAGCGCTTCTTAGTGATGGTTGCAGCCGCAGGCACCCCTGCAAGCAGGACAGTCGAGGGGGGCACCCGCGAGATGGGCTAGTACGGGCTACCATGGACAGAGAGGGCGCTGTCACCGAGGGAGGTATCAGCCCTTGCACCGAGGCCAAGGGCGTCCGCAGCAGAGCATTAGGTTAATCCTCAGGATAATCTGCCCACTGAGTCAACTCAGTAGTCTGAAGATCAGAACTGGGATGCATGGGCAAGGGAGGTTGCATGCTAGTGAGGGCAGTCGATGCCACAAGCTCTGCAGCAGCAGAGAAGGACCCCAGTGGCGAAGGAGGTAGAGCATGCTGCTCGTTGGGCAAGACAACTGCCAATCCAATAGCAGGAGGCACCGTTGGGAGCGAAGCAGGGGGGTTGGCCAAATGCCGAGAGGGTCGGCTCAACAATGCAAGTGCATCCAAGGGAATAGGCAGCAGAGGAGGCAAAGAAGACACTGCCGAAGCAGCCTTGAAGGTCGGTCGGGGCAGATGGGAATCCACAGCCCCTGTCAAGAAAGGAGCATTCGAGTGTTGCGGAGGCAAGCACCGAACTGGTAGGGGGCAGTTCACCACCACATGCCCAAGGCGGCAGCATCTGTAACAGGAGTCCGGGAGTCCTTTAAAGATAATTGGCTGCACGTAGGACCGATCAGCTGAAAAAAAGTGAACCTACTCCACCAGAGGTTGAGACAACTTCCAAAGGACACAAGCATGGACATGAGGTGAAGGATTGTGGGCTTTCCAGGGTTGCAAGAGAAGCACCTTCCCTATGCTGTCTAGAACCAGGTCCAATGCAGGTAGAAACTTGGGGGGAAAGAACGGGAGCTCCACCCAGACATGGACTTCCAACTGAGAGGTGTCATCGATGGAAAAGGAATCAGTGTAGCGGGTTACATAAACAGGGTTCCCCCCAAAGAGATAAGGCCCATTCGCCAACACCGAATTGACTTGAATTGCACTTCCCAAAGTGAAAAGGAAAAAGCCCTTGCCCAACACCTGAGAGCCTAACACTTTCACATTGAGAGGGCCCCAATGTATCTCCCCGAACCTCTTAGCCCCATCTGCATAGGGGGGTTTCCCCATGAAATACGTAACCACAGTAATATCAGCAAGTTGAGTAATGTACTCCTGAAAAAGAGCAGGATGAAGCTGAAAGGAATGCACCTTCAAATCAGCCGATGAAGTGGAATGGTCAGATCGGCGAGCAAATCTGCTATCTGCGCAGCCATCTTGTATGAGAAAGAGCATGGTCGGTGCGACCGAAGGGTGCATCTGAGCCTGCTCCAAAAGCTCCTGAAAGGTGTCTTGAATGCAGCAGGGGTGATGAGGCTGCTACTGCCCCTGCCTGGCAGGCCTGGAGGTAGGAGAACGTGTTTGTTGTCGTCGAAGCTTGTGTTTGCAAAGTTGAGAACGCCTGGCATAGAGAGGGACAAAAGGCACCACCTGCAGTGACCTGGCAGACCTGTGGGTTTGCTCCGTGGAGACCCCCTGATACTGCTTCTTGACGTATTTTCTCTTGTTGGCGTCCACCTTGTCGGTTGAGGAAGGAGGCCGCGATTCTGTTGACATAGGGTGAGGCAGGGAGATCAAATCCGCCATGTTGCCAAAGAACCGAGCTGCAAGAGGCAGGAGAAGGCAGATAGCTGACCGAGTGTTGAGAGTGGGGACCCACCGACTCCACAGAAGCAAACACAGGAGGAAAAACAGGCAGAGCAGTCAAAGGAGGAGAAGGGGGTTGTATCGCCAGACCAGCAGAAAAAGAGAGTGTTGTAGCTAGCAGAGCTCAACGTCTCCGAGAGAGCAGAGAGGTCCAGACCAAGCGCAGCAGGATCGCAATCCAAACACAACCTAGAGTGAGGCGATGAAGGGGCAGAAGAGGGAGGAGAAAGAAGCTCCATAGAATGCTCTGAAGCATGCCGCGATTCTGAGGCAATACCGCTCGTGCGAGGAGGAGCCATTCCCTCCAAGAGCTTGGGTTCACTACCGCCAACCCCCCCTAAATCCATGTCCACATCAAGCGGAAAACCTTCCTCCGCCATCCCTATCATCTTTTTGCAGGCACGTGAAAGTCTAATTTTAAAAGGAGATTATATACTTGCTTTCTCTTTCCAAACTGCCTCCTTGCACGGTGTGCTATTTTATAGTCTTCCTTTTGGAAAGAACTAATCTCGACTTTAATACTCTGAGAATGTTGTTGATATTCAATAGTAACCTACCGGTTTTGCAAAAAAAAAAGGTCTTGATAAAATCATAGGAACACAAGGGGTGGGTGTATTTTTTTGAGTAGGCATTATTCTAGTCCATGCTCTAGGTCGCCGATCGTTTGAAGCAGTCTTATTAAAATAATTTCACAGGTTTATACTGGTGGCGGAAGACTGGAGAAAAGCCTGGACGCCTAATCGGTGATGAGGCAACCAAAGGCCCAAGCCAACCTTCACTTCACTGTTCAGGATCCGTGGCCCTTCCTCGAATCGAGAGGAGGTGGACGTGTGAGTTGTGACTGGAGTCAGCTATTACCGGAGCAGCTTTTTTCTGCGTCTTTTTGTTGCTTTCGCAGCTCGCTGGCAGGCAGCATCGGGCTTATAACCTGGAAGTTGGTTCGCCTGGCACCATTACCTGTATCTCGCTCCGTAGTGCCTGTCGTTGGTCTGCAGGAATCAACCTTTTATTTTGTTCAGTCTCATCCTTCTTTGCTTTGATTGCAATGGGAAGGCTGAAACCTTGAAAGTCGAAACCATTTGTTTTACTTAAGGACAAGGCGGTGCAGTTTGCAAGGCTACATGCAGCTTAGTTTCTGCTGGTATTAATCAACTCTATTCCTCTGCATCCTTTAATGTATCGGAAAATTACGGTAAATTAAATTAATTTGTGATTTTTTAATGTTAAGCTTTATACATGGGAAGTTGGGTTTGGTTTGTTGAACAAACATTTGCTTGTTCTGTTTCCTATTATTTGATCTGAATCCGAGGGGGCTTCCAACTTAAATGTTAACGACATTTCTAGAATTTGGTGTTCATTTTGTCGGTATCAAAAGCGCGAAATATGGTAGCCATGGTTTTGAAATTCATTTTTAAATTTGTTAACGCACTGTGCAAATGTAATCAAACGCCAACCGCCGCTGACGTCTTATTAATTGCTTATATGATCCTGAAAAGTAATAATAAACGCCTTCCTGTTAAAACTCATGCAATGTTTGCTTCTGAATTTTCATGGTGCGTTGCCGTTTAGCGTATAATTGTTTGCATGTCCAAGTGAGTGATTCAGACGAATCGTTTTGTCCGTTACAGCGATTTTGCAGCTTCTACAAAAGCAAATTGTTGAATATGACGAAGATTACTGTGAGTGGCAAAGAGATCGTCAAAGTCGTGGTTGTGTCTGGGGGCGTTCTTTTTCTTGCTTTAAGTGGCACCAGCATCCTTCAGAAGTTTATATTTGTTAAATATCCGATTGCCGTCGCTCAATCAAAGTTGGTCAAAGGCATCTGCAGGCTTCCGATTGCCCTTTTTCCTTCAACGCGCGATGCAGTTATATCTGAACTTTCAAGAAAAGGTTCAACATCACCGGTATCACAGATTTGCTGCAACAAAGATAGCAACGAGAAAAAAACTTTTATAACCTTTGAAGGCGGGAACTCAAAATTCAAGCCTAAAATCAGCAATCTCCTGAATCAAGAAATGTTTAAGACTTCGACAAGCTGTGTTAATCAGGCTACTCTAGATGCTGGAGCAGTGCGGGGATCAGTTGAAGATGGAGAAGAAGATGAAGATGAAAGGGGAATTTTTTTGGAATTAATCTCTAATGTTGCACCTGCCGAATCAAATTTATCTGGTGAGGCTAGTTCTTACTCTTATTAGGTGAAAAACATGTTAACGTCAAATAAAACTTGTATTCGCTTTTTCTGAGAGACGCTTAAGATCAGACAGCAGTGTATCGTACAGTTTTTGAGAGCGCTTCCGTATTGTTCCGTCTTATTTCGTACGCACATCCCGTCATAGTCGAGAGTTATCTTTTCATGTAACTGTTTGAACGTCACAGGCATTCGTGAGCATGTTCGCGAGAAAAAGAAAGTCCATTTTGCTGCAAGTGTCATAGAGCCAAAGGGCGATAATCGCGAGTACCGGCGCAATCCAAAATCGAGTCAAAGGCGTCCCACTCTGTTGTTGTCTACGACCAGAAAGCCTCTACTTCGCCGAGTAAATGGGGCAGGGCTCATGCATTCTAATAGTCAATCCGTGGCTACTGAAAGCGTGCAGTCTTCAGATCTGGATTCTTTAAATTGTTCTCACGCCGATCGGAGAAGCTTGGACGTTGGTGAGAAAAGTAGCAAAATAAGAACTCTTTTTGGATCCCAACTTCCTGCAAACAGGATCGCTCTGTATGCCGGTATGTATCCAGATCGTTTTCAAAGAGCTCTTGTTTGACGCAGATCTGTTGTTAGAAGTGCGGAGAAAACAAAGGGCCGTCATAACTAAACTAGATTTATCAGCTTCGAGACTATGGTGCAACAGTCCTTTTTGGCCGTCTCATACTGTTATGAGGTTGATGGACAAGCATAAAATTATGCGTTCGGTAGTGGAGGCCAGACGCAATTGACATCGAAAGGACTCTACCTTTCTTTCTTGCGGCGCGCATCCTTTGTGTATATGAGGCCGAGTTGTAGCAACTGTCGAATTAGAGGTGATTCCTCGTTTTAGTGAAACAGTTTAAATTATTTCATGGGAGATAAGCTTGCTAATTGCAAAGCTTTAACAGTGTTGAAAGTTAAAGCCAACCAAGATATGTACCAAAGCAGAAGGCCCTTATTTCTGCTTTTCTATTTGTTCTGCTTTTATAACGCATGTGTTATGATTTGCTGTTTTAATAGACATTCAAGTTGCTATTCTCAGATAGTCTCTATCAAGAGCCAGAGCAGCAATTTTTGTGAGGACTATTAAGGCATGGCGGCTTGTTTCAAGTCACAAATCACTGTACAGAACAAACTGGTGTGCTCAACTGTGCGCTCTTTTGGTCGTATGGAAGTTGCAACGTTTGCTGAAGATTTTTTTGTTATGATTTTCCAGTATCGCCAGAACATTTCTGATTGAGTTGTATTTGATTCAAGGGCACAGTTACATGTTCAAGAAGAGAGAGGGATTTGCGATCTAAGGGTTCATTTCTTATTTCCTGTGTGCTTTTCAAGTTTGTTACTTCCAAAGTAAAGGGTGCACATGAAGAGGTCAATTGTATGTGAGGTACTCATGTTTAATAGCTGGGCATGGGTGGGAGACGTGCGCGCATTCGCGTGCGAAGATGAGATCTGAATCTTGCAGGCAACTGGGACCTTGTATCTTGGAGCCTGGACTCAGGCATAACGGCCATTTTAGCGTGGCACACGCCCACCCACATGCATCAGGCATTTGAGCCTGGCAAGCTGAGCACACTTTTTTTTTCTTTGAAACTTTTTGGCTGCCCGGAACATATGTTATCAGGTATCCAAAAACATAATCCCATAAGCAAATCACAGCAATGTTCAGTGGCTTATAAGATTGAAAACTGGAATCATCATTTTGTGCCTGTGGGAGCCTGAGAAAATGGCATTGGTGCCTGCAATGCTCGGGAAATTCACACAGCCTAGTGCCTGCAAATTTTTGGGGTGGGTCCTACTGGTGCCCGAGTCAAAAATTTCTGGAGCACCTATATCTACAAGGGCAGGGCTCGGGCAGCAGCCACAGATGGTGAAATTCTAATGGGCCGGGTCCAAATCCCGCACACTTGCATATTATGCCCACTTGCGATAGGTTGGCACCCTTAGTTTTCTTCAATAAAGTCTTTGACAGATCTTGCATTTTCTACATATATCAGTAACTATTACAACTGTGATTCCAGAAGTCCATGAAAAATCTCATTCCCAAAGCATTGTGCGTGCTTGACCAAAATTGCAAAATATCTATGCCTCACAAAACATTTGAATTTTACAATGGCATTATGTTTTTCCCGTGCCACATGACATGCTACCAAATTAAACACAATCTGCTTGATTTTTTGGATCTTTGGGTGCTGGTTCAAAAATAATTCAGCTAGGGCTCACCTCAGGGCCCATATTAGTGATCTTAATGTGTCTCTTAGTTTCTTTTGCAGATGTTGTCATCTAACAAAAGACAATGTGCTCGATGTTTTTGAACTAGTCTTCGTGACATAAGGTTATCCCAAAAGACTTTATGGAAGACAAACAAGTAACACCCTTGTCTTTCCCTCAAGGATGGAGAGGATGACCCACATATATTGGTTTAAATTCTTGCATGGGCCACACCATATGTCTTTACATGGGTGTTATGCACTGGAAAGTTTTTTAGGCTTCTTTTTGTCATATATTATATCTTTTTAGGATTTCTTTGGATTTCAAGATTCACGCTGTCACAAAAGGACATCAACCTTTTTATGGGCATTGTATGAAGATTGTTAAGAAAAATATTTACACTTGCAAGTGGAATCCTCTTGTAGTTCATCGAACTTGGCAACTAATGCAAATACTCATCATGTTGTTTTTTGAAGAAAGACTACTATATCCAATCCTCTTAAAGAATTGAAAGGAAAAAGATGGAAGGTTTTACACCTCTTTTTTTGTTTTTGTAAGCCATTGGATGCTTGCCGTTTGCAAAATTTATTAGTATTTATGATTGTCCAATATCAACCATGATGATTTCTTTATGTTGTCAAAAAAAGAAATTTGCAATGCTTTTTGAAATAAAAGTTATGCAATCTTTTTGTGTTTGGAATTTGTAGCCCAAAAATGTCCCTTGCATAAAAGTATGCCCTCAAAAAATCTACATGACTCTTTTGGTTCATGAAAATATTTCTAAACTAGCAAAGAGCTGTACTAAGTTCAATAATTCAGTTTTACATAAAAAGAAATTGTCCCTTAACCATTATTTACTTGCATTGAGTTGAACAAACGATCTATTGACACATTGTAAAGTTTGCAGCAAGAATCAACATCGTTGAAAGTTTAAAAAAGGGACAAGGTCACATTCTCTATCACAAGTTTTCCAACCCAACTTCTTACTCCCGAACCCAAATTCCTCCCATTTGATCAACCCATTATTTATCCTAGTACTCTAACTAAGATTAGGTTGATTCAATACAAAAATTCTAAGATCAAACTTACTTTTATCCCTACCAACTGGGATTAGTAACTTTCGATCTTACTCACTACTACTTATAAAGAATTCAAATCTCAAGCCACCTCTAGTTTTAGATTGTTTCACATAATCCCTAGAGAATTTCTCTTATTCAAAAAACTGTGCAACTGATAGGTCCTCTAATAGAATCTTACTCATCACTTCACCCCTCCTTTTTAAAGAAATTCCTAAATTTCTTATAAAAATTACCTAGAGAGATGATACATGAAAATATATGAATCATGAAAAGTCAATAATAAGTGCCTTCCAAAAAGGACTTTTCTACCAAACATTTTCAATCGGAATTATAGTAACCAAGTCGTTTCAAACTAACACTAAATGACTCTAGTGGTTCTAGGAAAGCACAAGGGCACTCACATGATTCATGTGAGTTGTAATTTGGGCCCTTTTAGCTTTTTATTAACAACTTCACTTAGGGCCTCTAATGTCATTTTAGAGTTTTAAGCCCCTTGTCACTTATTGCTAATTCTACAAGTTTTATAAAACCAAATTGCGTGCTCATTGGGTTGGGCTTATACACGCAAGAAGCCAGTGCCCTCGCACTTATTACTCTACATGTACAGTGTATTGTGGCGGGGCCCACTTGGTAAGCTTAGCCAGTAGTACTTTAGTGGCGGGACCCACTAAGTGCCCAACACTCCTTAGCAGTTTTCTCTGGATATATAGAATTGAGTAAAAGAAGATCTATTGATTTTATAGATCCCTATGATAGAAAGAAATCACACAACAAAGCTGATCATTAAGGATAAAGAGAAAAAATGATTTTGCCGTCCATTGTACTTGAAATGATGCCATATAATTGTTGGCAGTCTAGCATTAGGGGCCCGCTGTCAAGATGTTGTTTTTGACTTCGCACGCTTTCAACGCTTATGTGTACCAATCAATGGTTTCCATCTGTGACGAACTATAATAGTGGTTGACGGACGAAAATTGTTTTTAACTTTCCCGGCCAAATTTTTGTGATTTTCAAATATCCCATCGGGCAAAACAAACGATTGTGATTGGATCACAGTTACTGCCCGACGAATACTCTTTTGCTGCCTGTCTTTGTACACTTGAGGTTGATATTTTGGACTAATGGCTACACATAATCGGAGACCAAGGGGAACCATTGATGCAATCAATATTTGCAATGAAAAAATACAGAAGATCAATGGATACCAAGAATATATCGAAAATATCAATGGATCTTGATGCATCCCTCTACAAAACGCTCATTCCGGAAAAGAAAAAGATCGGATAACATATATAGAAGCTCTTGGAAAGGCAAGATAATGGATTTGCTGGTCAATCTATCACGGAAGTTTTAGTTCAGCATGCTTATCTTCACAAAGAGCTCAACATTCATGATTTGAATCCAAATGTTAGAAGAAAATGCAATTGTAAGTATTTGATTAGTATGTACATATTCAGATTTAATTTCTTTAGTATTAGCATTTTCTTTAAATTAAATTTTTCTTGTGATATTTTTGTTGGTTTTGCAAATTTGTATCCATCAAATTTCGTTGAACGACAAACAATTCAATTGATTGCAGGAATAATTGATGTCATACATTCAGATATCGGTATTTTATAATATAAAGGTTGTTCTCCAAAATTTCTTTTAGAGTCAAGAGTTTTCTTTTATGATCACACCTATTTTCTTGATAAAAATGGTTTAGTGGGTAGATTAGAGTCATATCCTCTACCAAATTTTTCAAGTGAGGAATGGATTTCTCCTGATGCAGCAATTTCAGAAAGTTTTTGATCTAGATTATATATTGATATTCAGAGTATATCAAAATGTAACACTGGTTCAAATAATAGATTAAGTTGGTTATCTACCTTTTACTATTTTTGTTGATTTTTTTTTTTCAAATGCAATATTTGGAGAACAAAAACAAGGTTTATTTGTAAGGACTTGAGTGATGAAATAATCGCCGAGTTAGTGGATGATGGTTGGGATACAAAACAAAATCAGCAAGTTGAGTGTAGAGTATGTAACTCATCAATGACATTTAGATATCACATCAAAAAACAAATGCTCACTTTGTTGCTATATTGTAGAAGATGGATAAAATGCAAAAATGAGTGGAAGCCACTTGATCAAGGTTTTAGAATAAACCCTCAAGAGAAACTTCAAATAACAGTGAAAGGAAATGACAACATTCTTGCTATGGTTGAGGCTGAGGAAAATTGGTGTCTCAATCACATTCAATCAAAACCATTGCTTGCATGTCGCCTCTCTCTTTGCCCTTTCTTGCCATGTATCCACCATAAGACTCCATGAATGAGCCTCCATCTCCATCTTGCAATAAGATGTCATCAACACTTGACGACTTGATCATGAATGAGTGATATAATGAGCCTCTAATAGCTTCATTTCCATCAGCAAAACCAGCCAAGAATGCTAGTACAAATCCAACATCAAAATGATGCAAAACAATGTAGCTAGTTTTATCATATCTTGACAATTTGCACACATTCACATGAGATTGCTCAAACATGATATAGAACAAGTAAAGTAAACTTGAAAACACTTACTTGCTGCTCCTTTGACCTTACTTGACTTTTCAATAACTTGCAAAAACTAATGCAAAATATCTTTGCCAATTGACTCTCCTTTGATGCTCTTGCTTAGCTCCAAATTGCCACCTTTCCTTTTGTATAGTTAAAGCCCTTTGAGATCAACCTCTTGATCTTCCACTTGACCATCAAAGTCATTTAACAAAACTTGTTTTCCAGATCCATTAGTTGTGTACATTCCATGAAAACCATCATGGCACTTGCATAGCATCATCTACACAAGAAGATTCACCAAAATATGTGAGAAATGCAAAATGAGTAACTTCCACTTGCTTGCCTTTCTCATCATAAGTGAGTCTCAAAGTCTGTTGTCTTTCCCCTGATCTCCTCCTTGACTTTTGACTTGAACTAGGACCTTCACCATCAACATCCAAAGTACCATCAATCACATCATCTACATCAAGAATGTTAGATCCAATGTCCACACCACCACTTGAAGAAACTTTTGGAAAGTTTCTTTCATAAAAAATGATATCTCTTCCAATGACCACTTTATTGGCCGAAGGAATGTAGATCTTGTAAGCCTTGCTTACTGACAAAATTTTCAGAATTCACACGTGTGGGGAATGTCCAGAAGAGTGACTGATCTTAATTAAGCTTTGTGATTGGCACTATAACCTGATTCTAGATTGATCAACAAAATCTAGTTCAGAAGAAATGGCTAATCCACAATCTAGCATGCTAATCAACTAAATATAATGGCAATGATCAAAGAATGATAAGATTTCAATGTATGAGCATTAGCCTCAACACGAGTTAGAGGGAGAGAGCTAGAGAGATAACAAGCAATATTTGTTTAGATCCAAAATGACATGAGCTAGCTACAAAGCTTTGGTTCTTCATCATTGATTGTGTGGAGAGCTACACATATTATGGAGATTGAGGTAGCTCGAGGTAGAACCATATCTATCCATTCCAAAATGACATCTAAAATGACATCTAGAGTCTATGTGACATTTGTCACTTGTCATGCATGAAATTCTACCCACTTTTTACAAGTGTACTAGTTCTAACTAGAAATGTCCAAATCATCATGCATGTGTCCATTAAACTTTGTGCATGCCTTGCATGTCACTATGGATCACTTACAATTAATGCATGTGAGTTGCCACGAGTTTCTACAAGCATAATCATGCTAATTCTATGTCTACAAACTATATGCAAGTTGCATTTATCAAACTAGATAATACATAACCATGTAGCTCGAGTTCTATGTAGGCCAAACTTGGCATTCTGCATTAATGAGCTACATACTTGCATGGTACAACATTTGTAGCAAGCCAAGAAATCAATATGGATTGTTTTTCAATTTTAACACTCCTCCTAAAAATGATCTATATTGATTTGAACATGGATCTTGGTATAACTCCAAGGTTGGCTCTATGTTTGTTGAAGGAACTTTTGCTCAAAGGTTTGGTGAGCATATCTGCAATGCAAGATGATGTGTCGATGTGCTCCAATTTGATTTCACCTGCAATGAGCTTCTCTCTCACGAAGTGATGTGCAACTTCGATATGTTTGCTCCTTGCATGGAATATTGGGTTGTTGGCAAGGGCTTGAGCTGAAATGTTGTCACACATGATCATAGGTATATTTTCTTCCATAATTATCTTTAGCTCCACTAGTAACCTCTTGATCCAAAGCACTTCCTTTGTTGTTGTAGTGAGCGCCTTGTACTCAGCTTCACATGATGAGAGTGATACAATATCTTGCTTTTTGGAAAGCCAAGATATCAAGTTTCCTCCAAGATATATGACATAAGCACTTGTAGATTTTCGATCTGCTCTATCACTTGCAAAATCCAAGTCAGAAGAACCAATAATAGAAAGATCTTCACTTTTATACAATAAACCAAAATCAAAAGTTGAAGATATATATCTAAGCACTCTCTTGGCCTTTTTCCAATGATAAATTGAAGGATTTTGCATAGTCTGGCTCAAATTATGAACACTAAAGCTTATGTCAGGTCTAGTTATTGTGAGCCAAATTAAGGAGCCTATAAGACTTCTAAAAAGTGTGATGTCCTTGAAGGATCTTTCATCACCTTTGTAAGAGTCCTTTACATTTTGCTCCATAGGTGTTTCTATACTCTTACAATTCGACATATTGAACTTTTTTAACATTGAAAGAGCATACTTAGATTGACATATGAAAGCTTTATCTTTAAGAAAGTCAATTTCTAATCCTAGAATATAGTGAATTTTTCCAAGATCTTGCATCTTGAACTCTTTTCCAAGTGCAATCTTGTTTTCCTCAACTAACTTGATACAACTTCCTGTCAGAATGATATCATCAACATAAATAAGAAGGATGACAATATCTTTATCAAAAAACTTGACATAGAAGGAAGGATCATAGTTACTAAGATTAAATCCTAGTGACTCAAGAAAGGTGTTAAGTCGAGAATACCATGACCTTGGGGCTTGCTTTAATCCATATAAACTTTTGAAGAGAAAGCAAACTTTTTCCTCATCATGGATGAACCCAATAGGTTGATCCATATAGATCGCTTCTTCTAGATAGCCATTTAGAAATGCATTAGAAACATCTAGTTGAAGAATTTGCCAATTGAAAAAACAAGCAAGAGAAATTATGATTCTAATTGACACCATCTTTGCAATTGGGGCAAAGGTCTCCTCATAATCAAGTCCATATACTTGAGCAAAGCCTTTAGCACAAAACCTAGCCTTGTACTTGTTGATTGTGCCATCTTGATTATACTTGACTCGAAAAACCCATTTGCAACCAATGGTATGCTTGGTGGATGGAAGATGCACAAGCTCCCATGTATTATTGGCCATCAAAGCATCATATTCTTCCTTCATGACAAGGTACCATTCTTTTGAGTTGATAGCATCATATACATCCTTTGGCTCCTCATGAGAAATAAAATAGGCACAATTAGTGGAGTTGATCTCCACTTGCTTTCCTCTATCTTCATAGGTAAGCCTTCTAGGCTCGGATCTTTCTCTTTGAGATCTCCTTGGTGAAAAAACTCGAGGTGACTCCTCCTCAAATCTCGGCCCCATCTCTCCATGATGATCTCTAAGGGTGATGATTGGAGTATCTTTGTGAGAATCTTTGAACTCGGCCTTCTCAAGAATGTATTTTTGATCTTCATGGAATATCACATCTCTACTCTCAATTGTAGTTGAGGTAGAGGGAATATAGATCCTGTAAGCTTTCTTGTTGGATGCATATCCAACCATGATCCCTTTAACAGAATTAGGATCATCTCTTTTCCTTGTTTCCAAGGGCATATTAACAAAGCAAGTACAACCAAAAACTCTAAGGTGATCTACCTGAGGTTTTTTCTTAAACAAGACTTCAAAAAGTGTTTTTCCAGCAAGAGCATTGTGAGGTAATCTATTGCACAAATAGTTTGCACAATTTATAGCTTCACCGCAATATTCAATAGGCAAAGAAGCTGCTACTCGAATTGCTTTAGCACATTCACATAAAGATCTGTTTTTCCTCTCAGCTACTCCATTTTGGGATGGAGAATAGGCACAAGAAAATTCTCTCTTTATTCCTTCACCTTCACAATAATTATGAAACTTGTTGGAGATATATTCACCTCCTCCATCGCATCTTAAAGCCTTAACTTTGCAAGAAAACTGTTTTTCTACATAAGCTTTGAAGATAAGGAAGTGATAAAATACCATAGCCTTTGAAGAAAGTATATACAACCAAGTGTATCGAGTAAAGTCATCAATAAAGGTGACAAAACATGTTGCATCACCAATACTTTTAGAAGAGGAAAAATGTACATCTGAATGTATGAGTTCCAATGAAAAAGTAGTCTTTATAAAAGACTTTTGATATGGCTTTCTGTGTGACTTTGCAATGGCACAAGCCTCACAAGGCTTGAAATCTTTAGAAAGAGATTTTGGAAGACCAATAGCCTTTTCCTTCTTAACCATAGAAGACATAGATGCAAAGTTAGGATGTCCCAACCTTCTATGCCACAGCTCCTCCTTAGATAACAAAACAACTTCACAAAGGTTTGCATTCTCATAAGAATTCAACTTAAAAATTCAACCACATCTAGTTCCATCAGCAAGGATCTCATCTTTTCTCTTGATTAAACAAGTATTGGAGTTGAACTTTACATCACAACCATTATCAAGCAACTTTCCCACACTAATTAAGTTTTTTGTAAGTTTTGGAATGAAAAGAACATTAGAAAGTGCAAGAACTTTTGAAGAAGCAAGTTTCAATGGAATGTTGCCAATTCTTTCTATTGGACACTCATGATCATTAGCTGTGTAAATAGATCTCTTGAGTCCTTTGAAAGGTAAGATTGAGTCAAATGACTCCTTTGAACAGCACATATGTGAAGAGGCTCCACTGTCTATGTACCAAGCTCCATCTTTCTTGAAAGGTGATGAAGAAAAATTGGACACCATAAGTGATCCTTCTCCATCACTTGCAACAGAATATTCTTCAATCACTTTGGGGAGATTAGCTTGTTTGAGTTGGTTTTTTCTTCTTAAAGCAATTAGAGGCATAGTGTCCCTTTTTTCCACAGAAGAAGCACTTCACTTTCTTCTTCTTGGTTTTTGAGTTAGAGGGATGAGATGTTTCATCCTTTTCACCATCTTGATCTCGATCTTTGGCTTTGTCTTTGTTGTATGCTTGAGAGAATTGGTTCTTACTCCTTCCTTTCTGCTTGCCTTTGACAAAGAGGGCTTTGTCACTTCCACCATGTTCAAGTTTGTTCATCTTGGAGAGTTTATAGCTTTGTCTAGATTATTTCTGAAGAACTCTCCAGGATGAACAAACTTGAACATGGTGGAAGTGACAAAGCCCTCTTTGTCAAAGGCAAGCAGAAAGGAAGCAGTAAGAACCAATTCTCTCAAGCATACGACAAAGACAAAGCCAAAGATCGAGATCAAGATGGTGAAGATGATGAAACATCTCATCCCTCTAACTCAAAAACCAAGAAGAAGAAAGTGAAGTGCTTCTTCTGTGGAAAAAAGAGACACTATGCCTCTAATTGCTTTAAGAAGAAAAACCAACTCAAGCAAGCTAATCTCCCCAAAGAGATTGAAGAAGATTCTGTTGCAAGTGATGGAGAAGGAACACTTATGGTGTCCAGTTTTTTTTCATCACCTTTCAAGAAAGATGGAGCTTGGTACATAGACAGTGGAGCCTCTTCACATATGTGCTGTTCAAAGGAGTCATTTGACTCAATCTTATCTTTCAAAGGACTCAAGAGATCTATTTACACAGCTAATGATCATGAGTGTCCAATAGAAAGAATTGGCAACATTCCATTGAAACTTGCTTCTTCAAAAGTTCTTGCACTTTCTAATGTTCTTTTCATTCCAAAACTTACAAAAAACTTAATTAGTGTGGGAAAGTTGCTTGATAATGGTTGTGATGTAAAGTTCAACTCCAATACTTGTTTAATCAAGAGAAAAGATGAGATCCTTGCTGATGGAACTAGATGTGGTTGAATTTTTAAGTTGAATTCTTATGAGAATGCAAACCTTTGTGAAGTTGTTTTGTTATCTAAGGAGGAGCTGTGGCATAGAAGGTTGGGACATCCTAACTTTGCATCTATGTCTTCTATGGTTAAGAAGGAAAAGGCTATTGGTCTTCCAAAATCTCTTTCTAAAGATTTCAAGCCTTGTGAGGCTTGTGCCATTGCAAAGTCACACAGAAAGCCATATCAAAAGTCTTTTATAAAGACTACTTTTTCATTGGAACTCATACATTCAGATGTACATTTTTCCTCTTCTAAAAGTATTGGTGATGCAACATGTTTTGTCACCTTTATTGATGACTTTACTCGATACACTTGGTTGTATATACTTTCTTCAAAGGCTATGGTATTTTATCACTTCCTTATCAACAAAGCTTATGTAGAAAAACAGTTTTCTTGCAAAGTTAAGGCTTTAAGATGCGATGGAGGAGGTGAATATATCTCCAACAAGTTTCATAATTATTGTGAAGGTGAAGGAATAAAGAGAGAATTTTCTTGTGTCTATTCTCCATCATCCCACCCTTTTCTCCTCCCTCTCTACCTATTCCTCCCTGCATCGTTGTCAATTTCCCCCTCTTTTCCTGGATTTCCTAAACCACCTCTGGTCGACCTCCGAATCTCCGCCTACTTGGCACTCCCGTCTCAAAACTGCCAATTCTTTGCCTATAGGGAAGTTATGGTATCTTGCCTATCGCATTCTTACCAAATCCCTTCCTTCGCTTTCCAAGTGGCCATTCCTTGGTGATCGCCTTTGCCCCCTCTGCCAGCTGGCTGAAGAAACGGTGGAGCACTTATTCCTTCACTGTTACCGTCATCTTTGATTGGAGTTGAGCCACATTTTCTCGCGATGGGATCTCATTTTCTCTCTGGACACTGCCACTCCTGACTCTCTTACCTTTTGGCATGTGTGCAGGCTAGCGGTCTTGTGGAAGATCTGGACAGCCAGGAATCATCAGGTTTTTGAGGGGGACCCCCCCTCTTTGTCTGCAGCGGCTTGTGTTTGGCTTGCTATGTTGTTTTTAGATACTATTTGAAGTTGTTTTCAGGTTGCTACCCTGTGTGGTATGCTAGTGTGCTTGCCCTCTGGGCTTTGGACAGTTCTGTAAGACATAGTCAATTTTCGATCATGGATGCCATTTTTTGTACTTGTACATTTGTGAATATATGATAGTGCAATTAAGCTTCAAAAAAAAAAAAAACCCAAAAAAAAGATGGCCTAAATTAGAAATGCATAACAAAAAAAATAAAAGGTGTCCCTAAGAAGAATCTATGGTCCATGGACATAGATTAATATATGGTGGTGCTACTGGAGAATAGCGTATATGCTTTCAAGAAAGTGGAGCATTCAATATTTTTTAAATCTAAATCGTAAAGACTAATGTTCATTAACAAAGTTGGTCTTTATCAAAATTACAAAGTGAATAACTATATGTCCCATCATATAAGAGCGGTCATCATGGTAGCGGACCCACACTAGAATTCCAACCATGCATGTAAAAGGACATCTAGGAGGCTATAAACTTTAAAATTGGATATATGTGATGTACAATGTACATAATGATGCTAGACAATGTTCTTTGCCATATAACTTTAGTTGATTCAAATTTGAAGTATTCAAACTTTTGTGGGATACAAATACCAAGGCATTATGCATATTTGGATCGTTTAGAAAGTATGCATTTCATGTTTGATAAGGTAAAAGAACTCTCCACAAATTTTAAAGAAATGTGTTGTAATAAGTCCTACATGGACAAAGTTTACAAAATATAATTAAATCGTACTATGTGTGTAAACATCAGCCCTGCGAACATTTGCTTTGACAACAAAATGCTCAACATTAATACATATAATGAACTGGAAAATTTCCATTAAGGAGAGGGCTAGAGCAAGCCCAAACTAGAAAGAAAGGTCTCTTGTCAACACTGAGTTGCAACAACTTCATTTTGTGCTTCTCATTTCTTTCATCCATATTAGCCCTTGCTGAGTTACTAGGACCTCAAGAGAATTTAGCTTTAAAATGCCACCAATAAACCAAGTCTTAAAACAATTCTACTCAAAAATAGTTGAGTAGAGTTGTACTAGAACACGATATATCAAATATGAGAATGCCCTCAAAAGACACCAGCAAAATGACAACCAAAGACCAAAGGCCTCAAAAGGACAATTCATCAACTTAAGGAAGGTGAAAGGGGCATTCATTAGTGAAGAAATCATGACTTTTGCAGAATAATGTCTTTTGTTTATACCAGGATGCCAATTTCATGATCCTAGCATAGGTCCGTAAAGAGAATGGTAGCCTTTGTGAGATGATTAAGTCATCCATGACACACGCACCATGCACGTGTGAATGTGTGCGCGTGCGCGTGCGCATGTTTCATCGCATATAATTCAATGTAACTTTAAAGTATCAAAATTTTAACCCTCTTTAATACCAAAAAGTAAATCTGCTTTTACAATGCAGTAATATAAAGGAGAGATTGTAATTCAACAAAATAAGGATCACATGCTGGAGCAAACTGCCCTGCTCATGAAACAGCTTCATTTATAAATAAGTATATCTCAATTTTGACATACATGACAGAAAGGGGTGGGTCTACCAACCACGTAGTTGTCGGATTTGCCTTTTGAGAGGGGATCTACATACAAGGAAAATTCAGAAGCAGCATATGAAGTGAACAATGAGACAACCCGATTGCTATTCATTATAATAATAAGTACAGGCTATATTTTAGATTCTATAGCACAAAATTACAAACTTTTACTACATTCAGATGCAAGATGTCTTTTGGAAGTCGTGCAGTATGCCCAATATATCAGAGAGCCATTTCTGCTTGCAGCGCTGCCAGCTCTTCCTCTTCTGCAGATTTTGGAGGCCTCACTTTCTGTGGAGCTGGGGTGGGAAGCCTCTGAGATGGAACAGGCTGGAGACTTGGAGTTGCAGAAGTAATTGCTGGCTTAAGTAATTGATCCTCCAGTTCAGCACCTTCCAACTCCTCCAGCTCTGCTTCTAACTCATCCTGTAGATATGTGTAGACGAGAGTGCACAATTAGTCAGTGAATGGTGTAATTTTTGTCAACGGTGCCAAAGTAAGTGGATCAAATCTGTTTTCAGCATATGCACACAAAACAACATATAATCTTGACAAATGAAGCAAATAATTTGTTATAAAATAACGTGAGCGGTGTGATTTTCAAAATACATGATAGATGATCACATTTCTGGATTTCGACTAATAAAAAGAAAGGTACCTCATCAAAATCTGCAGCAGCACCAACAGGTGCTGATAAAGCTTCTTGGATCTGCTTTATGTTCTCTGTCTGTTCATTGATTTCATCCATGGTTTTGTCCACGTCATCAATGTTCCTGAAAAAGTTTCGAAGTATAAGCCACATGAAAAATCCCCTCACACTGATGACATTCAGAATAATCTATCAGCAGTTGACAAAGGAGTGGTTTCAGATGTAACGTTTATTAGGGATGATGTGATTAGTCCTCTTGGGCGGGTCTATGGATTTTTCTCAGCTTTCAAGTCTTAACAGAGATTCTGCTGCAGGCTCCACTTGTGTTCAGTAAGCTACATTAGACTCCATGTATGGAGCCAGTGGTTCCACATCACGCACTTTTGATTTTCCTAGGCTTATTGATATCTTATTATCTTCTGAGACACCTATTGCTCACAATATTCATCGTTATTGCAATCTCGTTTCACATCCAGATCCAATTTTTCATATTGTTATTTGCCACATGATTGCCTTGCATTTTCTTTGTAAGCATTAAGACTTCTACTACTACATTCAAGAATTTCAAGTATATGCTATAACATAGTATATACAATCAGTGGTATAATGTCCTTGGTTTTCATTCTTCAACGTATCAATTTTTGCTACATTTTCTTCATTATATGTCATTTTGAGGCAGCTTCTAGTTTTCAGCAATAGCAATTTCTGTGTACCAGCACTGAGGACAATGTCATTTTGAAAAGGGAAACTTATAGGTCAAACGTCCATGCACAGAAACATCTATATTGACATGTTGGAATCTAAGCACACAACCCTTAGATTAGCTTGGCTATGGTTCTTGGTATTATCAATCCATGGGCACAGAGATTTGAACCTGGGTGGGCAAGCCAAACTGAAGCACAATGCACCAACTCACCATGTGTGGGAAGATGAATTAGCTTGGATATGGAAAAAGAGATTAAGAGATAGGTGAACATATGTCACACATGCATGCACACACCCATTGAATGACCAACACAAGTAGACCACGTAACGTACTTTTGAGGGTAAGCTGTACATAATACTCTGACTTGTAGTCACTCTTGACATCAGAAATCTCCAGATTTCTTAGTGAACACTAGTAAGTCAAGTTGTGGACCCACACACAAATGTTTTACATTAAACAACGGGGAAATTCATATCCTTAAACAGTCATTACTTTCCAATAGCCATGGGTCTGCAGTGTTACTGTTTGTCATTTGACCATATGGTTTGGGGCCTTGGGTCCATGTCTTTAATTGAGACACTTATGAGTCATACGATTATTGGGACCTGTCCTTAATTGTTAGGCTCAAGTGTTAACTTGTGGGCTCAATCAGCGTAAATAGGCATGTGAGCCTCATGATTGACGGTTGATTGTTTGGAGAATAGCTGCTAGCATCATCGTACCTTACCATCAGTAGCTTGGCTTTAGCATACATTTGGCTTATGATCTGAAAAGGATGAATGAAGATCACTAATCAATGCTAGATGCTAAATTACAATTACATCAGTCTATCATTCATGATCAGTATTCTTCAGCCCACGCTCTATACGACATTCTGTCTCGATCACTATCGTATGTGATTATTTGCTTGTAATGAATCATAAGATGCAATACCAGTCATCTGCTTACAGGACTTCTTCTATGAGTAAAGATATTTCCCAAATTCATAAACTTAACAAGAAAGTCAAGCCATACTATTGATGAAAAATGACCACAGATTTTGTATTCTGACACACCTCAATGAAACTTAAAATTGTGAACCAGCACTTAATGATACAACGATTTTGCTTTCAACCATATAGTCAGTATAGTCACATAATCTAATCCAGTAATTATTGATACACTCCTAAGAGCAATACACCATACAAGAAAAGCACTGCATTGATAATAAAGTGAAAATAAGTCTTGCTTGTAACATACGTTGCTTTATGGATGGCTTTCATAGCATTCGCTCCACTCCTAAGAGCATCTACTGTCTCTGTTGTAGCCTTAGCACCTTCCAGCATGATCATCTGGAGCATTTCAGAGATTCAATGTAAGAATGTATGAAAAACGTCACAAATTACAATTCACCCGAAGATACTGACACTTTGAAACAAAAGTTATGTATGGACACGACTTTTTGATGCATGTAAGGCTGAGTCATACTAGGCATAAAATCCCATAGCGTCTGCACCAAAAAGACAATGTCCCCGCAGCTTGACCATAGTGCCAAACTTATTTGATAGTGGTATTAGGAAATTTCAAAAGCAAAGTTCGGCTTCATAATTTGCAGTTCGATAGTGTATGGAGCAGATACGTGCTGAACATCATTCTGGCTATATCAAACTTTTTTCCCAAATTGTACATAACATTTTTTTCTGTTTTTCATTTAAAGATTTATAAAAAAATCTAAACAAAAAAACATTTGCCTACCAAAATGTATGAAACAGTTGCCTATAATTTTCTGTCATTTTCAAAGTTGAAAAATAAAATCAGGCTTTCAAACATGATTCATCAATCTTTTGAAGGGTTTGAAGTTTGAACATAGAAAGAATACAGTTAATGAAAGAAAATAGACAAATAGACTTATATGCATGAGGTGCAAAATCCACCACATTGCTTGAACACTAAGGTTTTGCAAAGTGAAGCATTGTTGACTAGACCCACGCTCATGTATGCTGACAATATTGCCTCACGTAGTTGTCAAATGGACAGTGAAAATAAACCCCAGCTAAATCTTTTTGGATTAGGACTACTGAACATCTCAAATTTCTATCACAACCTAGACATGAACAAGACATTTTCCAGTGGCTTTGGTAAAGCTACAGTATGTAAACTATCACAAATAAAGTTCGAGTCATAAATACGTGCTCCATACATTTAATAGTGTACGTTCTGTCCAACTTTTCCTATTACATTCCGTATGTATGAGACAGAATAAGTTCTATACCTTTTGGTGCAAAAGGGGCTTCTATGGTCTTAACTACATATAGACACAGAATTAGAAACTGCCTGCTTGCGCTACACTGGCTTAAACCTCAATTCAAAAAGTTACAAGGCAGAAAACAAATTCAAATTGTAGCTCAATCACACTGCGATGGTTAGATCAGAAACCATGATACCAATACACATGAATGAACGAACCAATGATCATCAACTTAATATTCCAATAAGACTCAATTAAACTCATGTTAGCCATACCTGATCGTGTACTCGGAGTTGAAAGTTTCCAAGTTGTTCGACTTGTGTTTCATACAGTTTTTTCCGTTTTAAGCATGCAATAGCAGCTGCAACCAATAACAATTTCAGTGCAAACTTGATGGCTGTCACAATTTCAAGCTTAATAACATGGAGAAACTCTCAAAAAGTTCAGGACAACTTACCCTTCATATTTATAGAGCAGAAAACTTGGAAGGATGTATGTAGCATAGTGGAAGAATATTTCTTTGAACTTTGAAGCATATGGAAAGACATCCTTACGCTACAGAACTATGATCAGCAGCATGGCGCATACTTCCAACGTATTGATACAAAAGCAAGCGTTCCGCTGTGTCTGTGTTCTGGAGTGGTTGTTTTTTTTTCTGTTTTTAACCTAACACTAAATAAACAACAATTGAAAACCAAATGCAAATGTAGAAACCATTAAAAATCAATAAGCGGAAAAAACATTCCAACAATCCAAAAAACCCTAATCAGGTTTCCCGGATCGCGTTCCACCTGCATGCAACTATGATACAAACCATAAAGTAAAAGCAAAGTTCCAGGTGCCGTGGTACGGCACCTGGTACAGCACGGGTGCCGTACAGGTGCCGTGGAACTTCAGTTCCATGGCACCCACGGCACCTGTTTTTTTTTTATTTTTGAAAAAAAAAATTAGTCATTTTTTAAGTGAAAACCAAAAAAAAAAAAAAAAACAGGGCGTACCACAGCACCTGTGCCGTGGTAAGGCACCTGGACCCCACGGCGCCTGTGCCGTGGGGTACTTTGAGTAAAAGGTTGCAATTAAACTCTTCAAAAATTGTTCTTTTCTGCAACTCCCTCTAGGCCCTCTAAGAGATGCACGAGAAAAATTCTTTGTAGGGATAACCAACACCACACAGAAGCCTAAGCAGCTTACTCTAATACAATGCAACAAGCAGCAACTACCAATTGAAAACTCTACATGAGATTTTATTGCCTGTAATTGGATCCAATAGAACATGGATGCACGTAGATTCACAGCCAACAAATCTAAATATGAATCCAAAGAAACATAGTTATATCCTTTCTATGTTTAGAGACACCTTTACATAGAGCAATGCCCAAAAGGTGGTAAAATGTTTCAAAATTGGACATTTAGAATGTTTATGATTATGTTTCAAGAAAACTCAAAATACTATCACAAGAAACAAGTCATAGTGATTGTGTTTGTATCATACTTTCCATTTGATAGCGTGAGGTGGCTTCTGAGAATTGGTTAGGTAAGAGAAGATCGGCAATTGAATTCATGCATGGTCCTATCATTGAGTTCATGTACAGGTCCACCTCAGTTGAAGATCCAAAATCAGATACCATATGGCTACAAAAAAGTGGAGCAATTGTCATGAATTCAGTTTCCAAATCTATGGACCATCCTATAGACATCGATGAGAAGTGAGGCCGAGACTTCACTGTTGCATGCTTGGGACAGGCTAGTTTCAGGGTGCTCATCGCTCCAATAGCACTATATGCGTGAGCCATGGTATGCTTTAGGTAATATGAGGACTTATCTCAATGGATTGGCAGTACTATAGGAGTAACGCGGAAACTCTCTCCTACCTTAGTTGGCACTCGTATATTGATGAGTTAGAGTGATGTGGTTCTACCAACTAGAGAGGGGTTATAGCAAGACCTGGATACATTTCACACATTATGTACTATAAGGGGTCTAGAAATCAATCTAAAGAAGACCAAGAGCCAACGTAATGAACGAAGTGAAACTCCAGGAAGAATCAAACTGATAGGACTAGTGACTACCAACAGCCACCCCCATGCCTCAATGATCGCCCAGCTTCCTATCAGCAAGCCCTAGTCACGATCCGGTCTAGATAATTATCTAATGGCTTGGTGCCATGATTATTTCTGCCCCACCTTACTAGACATTATTCTATGGCCACACGGGGTCATACTTGACAACACACAAAACAACAACATTGCTAAATGCCTAGTCAATTGTCAATCAATATCGTGTATGGGTCTATTGACCTTCTAGCCAACCGGTCCGTCCGAGGTTATGTTTGGTTTGTTACGGAGCCCCTAAGCTTCCTTACCCCAAAAAAGTCATCACTACTCAACGAAAAAACTTGATGTACCCTCTATAACCTTTGTTTATTCTCTCATGTGTCTTCTGACATTGGTAGTCCCATCTAGGTACTAGGTTGTCTTGAAGAACGCGATTCCTCCATTGCATATCTCTAATCTAATTTTTGAAGTTACTAAAGTCTCTTGGAGAACATTGTTTCTAATCAGCTTTGTCTCCTATTTAGTACTAGTGACGAGAACCTTGGAGAATGTGATTCCACCATCACTTGAGACTACTAAGTTCTAACTAGTACTTGCTACCAGCTGTTCTGGTTCAAATGTACAAATTGGAAGACCCTATCTCTGCTAAAATTTGTTAATCTCTACAAATCTAGCATGTAACTCTTTGCTTCATTTAAAAACTGATAGTAACATATTAGAAACATCTATTCTACAACAGAAAACAAAAACTTAAAAAATGTGTATTGGAGATGGCTCTTCCCTAAAGGTGAGTGAACACCATCATCAAAAACCTTTTGATTTGCTATTGGAACCCAAAGAAAGTTGGGCTACCACATCTTCTCCAAAATAGAATAAAATGTAGTTGTCATTCATTTCTTGGATGAACAAACCTTCTCTCTCTCTCTCTCTCTCTCTCTCTCTCTCTCTCTCTCTCTCTCTACCACATTTTCTGGTCACCTCATCCGGAACTGATCACTCACTGACGCCTCCTACGTGAGAGACTTTTAGTCAAGATAGAATTTTCAAACCGTATTTAAAGTTGCCTCCTGCGTGAGAGCCTTTCACTCTCTCCATCGCGGCTGCTGGCGCCTGATCCATAGCTGCTGCTGGCACCTGCTCCTTTGCTGATGATTGGTGCCCTCCATCACGCTGTTGGCGCCCTCCATTGCTCTGTTTTGAGCCTGTCCATTGCTGATGGTGCCTAGCTAGCTGATCCTTGCTTGCCCATCCTTCAGATCTGCAAAATGCCTCATCGCAAAGGTGTTATCCTGATCCATCTTCTGTTTCCATCATTGCCTCAGCCTCACAACCAGATCCAACTTCTCCTTCTATTTCTATGCCCGTTACACTTCCTATCTCTTATCAAATCCTATTCCCAACAATGAAACTACTTTAGCTAATCCCTTGACTCCAGACACTCCAGAAGTACCTGCTTCTCTCCCCACCTTAGTCCGTCTTCTTCGTGAGGATCAACTCCGTCTATTTGAATATCTTAACAATCACAGAGAGAAACTTGCTTCCAATGATTCTCTACTTCTCGCGGTGCAATCGCACCTTCAGAAGCTAGAACAGCACCATATGGCTGTCCAATCATGGGCAGATGTACTTAAAGGTTCGTCTACAGCTATCTCTCCACCTTCGCCTTCACCTTCGTTTATCTCAGCCACGTTCAACGAGGGCCGTCTGCAAGAACACAAAGCTCTCAATGTTCGTGTTAGAGATATTCCGAACTCCCAAAAGTTGTTGAAGAAAACGGCTTATCTATCATGCGGCATTATCAGATTTGTGGATCGTAAGCCTATAGTTAATGAGAGTCTTAATTCTGAGATAGAGTTTGAGTTAGAGAAATGAAGAGATGTCCAGTTGAGCATGTAAGTGGTACACGTACCATATAGTCCTGGTTATATCACTCTCTTCTTAGTTAGTTTGGTTTTAGTTAGATTGTTTTGACGACACTGATCCATCTTGTTTCCATCTCATCTAATGTACCTGTTCGTCTTATACGCCTTTCGACATGGAAAAGACGTTAATAAAGCTCTCTCTCTCTCTCTCTCTCTCTCTCTCTCTCTCTCTCTCTCTCTCTCTCTCTCTCTCTCTCTCTCTCTCTCTCTCTCTCTCTCTCTCTCTCTCTCTCTCTCTCTCAGCTATGGCGCCCCTCCATCTGCATCTAGGTTTGCTGATTTAATAAAGTTGATCCTGGGGGATGATTACTGTCACATGTACTTAGAATCCCTTGCCCAATGTATGGTAAATTGTAATTATTAAATTGTAAATGGCTGTGTCACCGGCCTGTGGAGACAAGTGTAAATTGCAATGTCAATATCTGTTATAGTGACTAAATCCGAGATGGCCAAGGGGGTACTGGGTCTCATAAGAGTCTGCTGGACTGACCTCCTTGAACTTAGGAAGGGTTGACTGGTCAACGTGACACGTGTCATATGCTCACTGGGACACTTGGTCCAGTGCATGAGTGACACTTGTCAGACGGTCAATGGACGGGTCAACAAGACGTGTCATATGCTCATTGGGACACTTGGTCCAATGTATGAGTGACACGTGTCAGACTGTCCACCTACTAGCTTGCCTATGTGTCAGGGTACTGCCAAGTGGCAAGTGTCGGTTGTGCATGGAGTTTGCCATGTGTCGACGTTAGGATGTGTCAGGGTTAAGGGGTGCTTGAGGGGATATAGTGTGAGCCTGGTCAGGCATTCCTCATTATGGTATTCCTATGCAGCTAGAGACTTGCAGCAGAGCTCTCATGTTCGCTTGTTGATCTATGTACATTTGCTTGAGATTAATAAAGTGACGGATTCGCTGGGTAATTTTGTGTATTTACTTAGCTTGTGTGCAACATTTGGTATCAGAGCAGTTACTTTCAAGACTTGTGTGGGATTTGGCATCTTCAGTTAGGGTTTGGAGCATTCTTGGAGAGCCAGCGCCCTACTGCAGGTGATCTGTTGGCAAATTGGGATTCTTTTGCATAAAGTTTCTCGTCTTAAGATACGTAAGATAGTACGGAGATGCTTAGCATGCTCTTTGAGTGTTCTGCTATAGATCAGAATATCATCCAGAAACACTGCTACGAACTTCCCCAAATATGGACGAAACAAATCGTTCATCATTTGCTGGAAAGTAGTCGGAGCATTTGTCAAACCAAAGGGCAATACAAGAAACTCGTAGTGGCCGAACCTGGTCCTAAAACCGGTTTTAGATACATCTTCCGAATGTATCCTAATCTGATGGTATCCCGTACGTAGATCAATTTTCGTGAAGTATTTGGCTCCATTCAATCGATCTATGAGATCGTCCATCCTAGGCAGCGGGTATTTATCTTTAACTGTTAGTTTGTTCAGACCCTTGTAATCTACACATAGCCGGAAACTCCCATCTTTCTTACTCTTAAGAAGGACAAGTGCTCCCCATGGAGATTTACTAGGTCTTATGTGTCCCATCCTGAGATACTCCTCGATCTGCCTAGCCACTTCCTCCTCTTCCTTCTGACTAAACCGATATGGTTGTCTGAAGATAGGACGACTATCGGGCAAAAGATCTATCTTATGATCTACTGACCGAGCGGGTGGTAGTCCATAAGGTAGCTGCTTTGGAAAAACATCCCCAACATCACAATGCATACGAGATTTCAAAAGCAAGTGAAAGAGTTCATACTCATAATCATGAAGTTTCTCAATTAATTCAGTCGAGGAAATCATCAACGATGGAAGTACATCGGTCTCACCAGAAATAGAGACAATCTGATCAAACTTATCTTTAAACACCATAGAATGATTTTTAAAATCTATCTCTGAAGAGTCTGATTTGCCAAAAAACCATTCATAGCCCAAAATTACATCAGTCCGGTCCAAATTCATGACATGGAAATCCAACGGCTCAACATAGTCCTGCATCCGAAGCTTTAAGTTTGAGACTTTGACATCCCAAATCTCAGTGTCCGACCCTGAGGCAAGACGGACCACGTAACGGTGATCACTGGCCATGGTGGGCACTCGGAGCTTCTGCACAAGTCGAGCATTCAAGAAATTGTGAGTCCTACCTGAATCAAATAGCACATTCACGTCTTTCCCCAAAATATTGCCTCTCACATGAAACAATTCATTATGCTTGAAAGAGAGTGCACTAAAGTTACAAGTACAGTGCAATTATTCAACAAATTGACTTCCAATTTACCTGCCGGTAAATCCACAGTCATGAAACTTGACGACTTTGCTTTCCGTTCGGGGCACTGTTTGGCACGGTGCCTGGGTTTATTGCAGAGGAAACACAGATTCTGTTTAAGCGCCGCCAACCGTGCTTTGTCTTTCATCACCAATTTCTTCTTATTCTTCTTCTTCTTTAAATGTTGGTACGCTTCTGCTTCCACCTCGTCAAAAAACAACTTCTTACGCTTGTTAGATTTTTCTTGCTTGGGTTTCGGGGCCGTTTGGCCGTGCACGCTTTTCCGTGATGCAACAACTGTACTATCATAGGCTTTCGCCACACGGATAGCATCCTCTAGTGAATTGAGGATATTTCGTTTGCATTCATTTTGATAGTCAGCTGGCAGTCCGGCAATAAATTGCCACTGTGCTAACTCACGATCAAAAAAGGACACCTTGGCCAAAGAGTCCAAGAACTCTTGGACATAACCGTCCAGTTCTCGGCTGCCCAGTTTGCAGTTGATAAACCGAATATACAGCTCGGAATCGTCTATCGTGACAAAAGCTTTCCAGGATTCCGTCACGAATCCAGCCCAAGTCACCAGTTTCGTGGAAAGTTCCCTCCACCAAGAAGAGGCTTTACCTTCCAAAAACAATAGAACCGATGATAATCGTTTATCTTCTGGGACGTTGTGCAAGCTAAAATAGCTTGTCAAACGATTTATCCAGTCTTCAACAACTTACGGGCGTTTAAACTTTTTACCACCAAAAAATATTTCCGGTTGGTAGCCCAAGTTGTTAGTTAATAGCTTGCAGTTGATTAAATAGATTTTGCATTTGTTTATCCCGTTGTTTATTGCTCTGATGAAGTTCTAAAACTGCTTTGCCTAAGGTTTGCAACAGTTTTTCTGAGTCTAGGGTGTCATCACTGTCGGGTGAGGCCGACTGAATTTCCGTATTTCCCCCATCACTTCCAGGTGATCCCGGGTGAATCTCGGTAGCACCTTTCTCCAAAATTTCATCAGTATCCATTTGCTTGCCAACTGAAAATAAAAAAATTTCATTCAGTTAATGCATTCATTACGGGTATAATAGTTGCTAAACTAAGCAATGTCTTCAAAAAACCAATTTACAGACCATACATGCTTTTATTTACCAATTATACCAATGAATCAGCAAATGGATCGTTTACGCAATAAAATTGGAATTAACCGTCAATGCAACGTAAATCTGTTATCAACTTGTTAACTCAGACGATATTGCAAAAATTAAAATATCAGTTCCAAAAGACTGAAAACCCCACTTTGAGAAAGAAAAACCACAAGTCTTCAAGAAACTCAAAAAATAACTATGATGGTCAGCTTCCTACCCCCTCCCCACCAACTACAATTAAGTATGGCATAACATCAAGTTTTAAAAATAAAACTTGGGAGTTCATATGCCACCTACCCCCCCCGATCCTCTCCTACCCTCGGGCGACAGCACACGGCCACTCGGGCCTCCCCATCGCACCTCTCTCGGGCTTCATCACCCATTCCAGAAGATCAGCCCGCGAGCGAGTAAGTGCGCGCGCGCGCGAGAGAGAGAGAGAGAGAGAGAGAGAGAGAGAGAGAGAGAGAGAGAGAGAGAGAGAGAGAGAGAGAGAGAGCCTCGATCAGACACCTATAGCCGAAAATAAAAAAATTTACCTCATCCACAGCTGGCGCGATTCTAGCCGTGAAGAGGAGCAAAAAAAATTTTACTGTTTTTTTTTTAAGTACGATTCTGGGAGGAGAAACGCGTTTCTGTGCATCTATGTTCCATAGATGCAGCGAATCGCGAATCTGCGAATCGTGCTTCAAAATCATGTAAAAAAAAAAGGACTTACCTGATTTCAAGCCGCCTCCTCGCGGATAGAACAAAGCCAGCAGTGGAGGAGGCAAAAAAATTTTCTGAGAGCTGTGGGCGTCCGATCTTCGCAAGTGAATCGACATCTACTCGGCGATACGGAGGTGGTGTGCACGGTGCCGGGTGGGTCTGAGCTTCGTGGAGAGCGAAACGACCAATTTTCGATATTTGGTAAGTGTAGGCTTGTTTTTTTGCAATTGTTGACATTGAGCTGTAGGCAACCAAATCGAGCGTAGTTTGGCTCTAGACCACCTTTCTTCATGCTCACGGTGATTCCTACGACGTCAGTTTCAGCCATTACGGCATGTCTAGCAAGATTTGAAGATCAAATTCCAAATGCTTGTGTATTTTTGCCATTTTCACAAAATGACTTGTTGGAAACCGAGTGAGGTGAGCCTAGAATGCATTTCCACATGCCTGCAGAGACTCCTATGACCTTCGTTCCGCCCGTCTACGTCCTTATCACAAATTTCAATTTTCATGCCCTGATTCCATACTTTTTAGGGTTTAGGCATGGACCATCGTGCAAACATCTGCTAGGGGCGCGGTTTAGGGCCACACTGCACTCCTTTATGCCTGCACGGACTCCACGCTAACGTCAATCGCCTGTTATTCCTCATACTGAAATTATTCTATCCCACGCCCTAATCTCATGTTCGTTTTTGGCACTTGATATGATGTGTGCAATGGAATCGTTCTGATGTATGCTCTGGTATTTTGAGCTCTACTTGAGCTCAGTAATGTTGTTCAATGCAATGTATTTTTTTTCTACTGAACGTTTGCTTGATTATTTGTTGTTTGCAAGTTTAGGGTCGTGTTGATACGATGCCAGTGCGGGACCGAGGCCTTTGGGCCGAGGTTGAGCTTACCGACAGGGATGTGGGCACACACCATGGCTCAGGCACCCGCAGATGGAGATGCTTGCATTGCGGTGGTCACTTCCCGGGATCACTCACCAAGGTTAGAGTTCACTTGCCCAGGTCAGAGGGCCAGATGGGCGGACATTGGGCATATCTGATTGCCCCAGGATTTCTGATGAGGATCTGCAGAGGTTGTCTACCATGTACGATATTGCATCACAGGGTTCTAGACAGGGACAGGTAGCAGGCGCAGCTACAGGCAGGCATGCAAGAGGGCTCACAGGCAGGCAAGCAGGGCCTACCATGGGTATTGGGCCCAATACATCACGGGCAGGGCATGGTACAGCTGCAGGGCATAGTACATCACGGGCTGGGCATGGTATAGGTGCAGTGCCTAGTACATCACGGGCAAAGCATGGTACAGGTGCAGGGCCCAGTACATCACGGGCAGAGCATGGTTCAGGTGCAGGGCCTAGTACAGCACCTTCAGTTCCATCCGCAGCAGCAGCACGACCATCAGATGAGCATGTTGGTTCAGCGGCAGCAGGTGCTTCTCGTCCCTCCTCCTCGGCAGCAGATGCACCACATGCTTCGGCAGATGTTGCCAGAGAGAGTGACACACCCACGGATCAGCCATCCGTTGGGCATGCTAGACCACGAGCACCTATATACAGCAGAGAGGGGTTAGGCCCAGGCAGCAGACCCTTGATCGATACGGCTGGCAGAGAGAGCAGCAGGCCCGTTGCACTCGACTGTGTGGCCAGTTCTTTTACGAGTGCGGCATTCCCTTTGTTGTTGCTGACACTTGGGTGTTAAGGGAGTTCTGTGCACAGATGGCAGCCGTGGATGCTACATGGACACCTCCCAGGCGAGAGGCACTGCGAGGCAGGTTGCTTCGTGAGGAGGAGGAGAGCATCACGCGGGAGTTGAGTTCCATTCGCTCAGCTTGGCAGTAGTAAGTACCTTGTCTTTATTATCTCTTTGCATGTGTTTAGGATAAACTGATGGCGCAATTTTTGCATGTAGCTAATGGGTGTTCTACGGCAGGTATGGGTGCACGATATTGAGTGATGGATGGACCGACATTCGTCGGCGATCCGTCATCAATGTCTTGGTTTCTTGCCCGCTTGGCACAGTATTCCTATGTGGCGTGGATGCCACTCGAGGTGGTGACGCCATCGCAGCCGATTTCATATGGGAGGTCATTAGAGATGTTATTGCTGACATCGGGGTTGAGCACGTGGTTCAGGTTGTCACAGACAATGCCTCGAACTGCAAGCAGATGGGCAAGATTATGATGAGGGAGCACCCCAGCATTGTGTGGACACCCTGTGCTGCACATTGCATAGACTTGCTCATCCATGACCTGTGTGCGCTTCCATGGATCAGAGAGGTATAGTTTGTTCTATTTGCTATGCTTTCTTCCTTCGATGATGCTAACCACGTCTCAACTACTGGCTAAACTTTTTTACTAGATGTTTGTGTTGCAGATCACTTCTACAAGGCCATGCACCTGGTCACTTTTGTCACCAGGAAGAGGCATGTGTTGGCCCTGTTCCGCACCTTCTCCACCCTAAACCTGAAGAAGCCCGCATCCACACGCTTTGCGTTTTACTTCTTGGTGCTAGAGCGATTGGTGGTGGTGAAGGACGCATTGCGGCGGATGGTTTCCAGCGTGGCCTTCGGGGACTTTACAGACCTCCCACATTCGGCATTTTTCCAGCCCACTGTGTACGGCGACGAGTTCTGGAGAGCTGCTGAGGAGATTACTAGGATCCTTCTACCCATTTTCAGAGTGCTGCGCCTGGTAGACCGTGAGGGGTGTACCCTCGGTCTCATTTATGAGTTCATGGACCGCATCGGCGAGGGGATTCTGTTGCCAACCTTGGACGAGCACAGGTATGACTCTTCAGTGTCTAGTTTGTTGTTTCTCACTCAAGTCTGATTCGTTTCTTTTATGCTATGGTTTAGTGATTGTTGTAATTTGTCTGCTGCAGGAGGCGCGAGATCTCACGTGTCTGGGAGGCCAGATGGGACTACTTCCACCGACCCATCCACGCCATAGCCCACATGTTGCACCCCTTGTGGCGCTCTACCCGAGAGAGGGACGATCCGGAGCTGCACTGGGGATGGGTGGAGTACGCAGAGTGCGTATGGCCCGGACTAGGTACGTGTGAGAAATTGGTTGGTAGCAATGTTACTGCAGTATTGTACTCATTGGTAGTGTGTGAATTCGAGGGGTCTTACACGTGCCATGTTTTTTCTTTTGCCAACAGATCCAATTCTGGCCAACATTGCAAGCCAGCTACTCGCATTTGCGCGCTTCCAGTTTCCTTTCGATGGAGAGCAGAGTCGGCGGAGGGAGGATCAGCTGAGGCCCGTTACATGGTGGTCCATCCACGGGCGCAGCACAGGTGACCTGAGGCAATTGGCTGAGAGAGTCCTTGCACAGGACTGTTCAGCAGGAGCTTGCGAGCGGAATTGGAGCACCTAGGCCTTGTATCACACGCAAAAGAGGAACAAGTTATCCATCAAGCAGTGCAGGCAGTTGGTGTTTGTGAACACCAACGGCCGTATGTTGAGGCGCACACAAGGAGAGGGTCAGATGCTCGAGGTGAGTCACATCATCACCCTTTTTTTCTTGCTATGCTTTGATGGATTGATTTGCTTTCAAAATATGCAGTGAGTTGCACAATACCTGCCTGACAACAATGTATTGTTTTTGGTTGCAGGTGGACCCTGACACTTGCTTGGTGGATTCGATAGCTGCTGCTCCTCGGGCACCACCCATGTAGGAGGAGATGGATGATGAGATCCATAGAGAGTTCTACAGACAGGCACAGGCTGACGCACGGGCTTTACGGCAGCAGAGGAGGACAAAGAGGCAGAGGGAGAGGGCTGAGGAGGGAGATGACGAGGGCTCAGAGGGTGGAGAGATGCTCGGGGCAGACTATGTGGAGGAGGAGGAGGCCCTACCCACTATGATGCACGTAGGCCTAGGGGGAGACCTAGAGGTTCTGGGAGGGGGGGGCTGAGTACTCTTTTTGTAGATAGGGGTGGAGCATCACAGGCAGCCGTCGGCTAGGCATCATCACAGTGGGTAGGGCCATCCTAAGGCGTAGGGTCACAGCCACCTGACACACAGGCACGACGGAGTAGACACAGGGCTGGGGGCAGCCAGATGGGGGCCAGAGGAGGGGAGAGAGGCAGAGGCAGAGGCAGAGGTAGAGGTACATGCAGGGGGAGGGGGGTGGTCCAGAGCCAGAGCACGCAGCAGAGAGCCAGAGCACGCAGCAGAGCCAGGGTCACACCACGGCATATGGCTCCCTCCAGTTCCGATTCATCTGCGGACCCATGGGACTTGCAGTCAGGCACAGATTCGGATGATTTATCCTACCATGACTCTGACGAGCCTTAGTTGTATAGTTTTCATTACGTTCATGGAACATCATTGTACCCCTTTTTGGTGCCATGTGGCCCGATATTATATATTATGATATTCACAGCATTGTCGTGATTCAGTATTGTTCTTTGTGGTTTTAGTTAAGTAACTTCGGTTTTATGGTTTATGGTTGGAGAGAGAGAGAGAGAGAGAGAGAGAGAGAGAGAGAGAGAGAGAGAGAGAGAGAGAGAGAGAGAGAGAGAGAGAGAGAGAGAGAGAGAGAGAGAGAGTATGGTTGTTTTGTCAAAAATTGTTTCATTTAAGGCTAAAGTTCAGAATGATTCAGCTGGGTTTTTGTTCAGCATGGTTTCAGTTCCGTTTGTTGTGATCAGAGAGAGAGATAGAGAGAGGGAGAATCAGAGAAAGGGAGATTCCTGCTATGTTCATTGGGAATGCCCCAATGTGTTCTCTGTTTTTTTTTATATGGGATGCAGCTATAGCATAAAGTTGTAAACCTAGGAGTTAATACACCTAAAAGGGACCATCCAGCACCTGAAACAGTCGGCAAACTACACAATCATAATCCCCTCGATCAGAGCTTTCATCTGATACCCATATTGCCTAAAAAAATTTCAATCGATTCTACACGATTCTGGGAAAATCCCGAATAGCAAATCGGGATTGCGATTCTGATCGCGATTCAGAAATGCGCTGCATCTATGCTATGTTCCAAACAACGCATTGGGGAGCAGCAATGGAGAGAAGCGATGCAATACGAGTTTCAATCGCCATCAAGAACCACACATGGGAGCTAGTGGGTCTCCCATCGAAGCCAACTTGAAACTTTCTATGGATGGAGAAAGAACAGTTGATGAATTTTTCCTTCAGGAATGCAATTGGAAGCTTGATGTATGTCGTTGTTTTCTTGAGGCCAAGTATAACTTACGCAGTTGGCTATCTTAGTTGTTTCATGACAAGCCCATGTAAACAGCACTGGATTGCTTTAAAACGTATGTAGGGTGTGTAGATTTGATGGTGAGCAGCCCTCCGCCCGTCAAAAGGGTTAGAACACAAAGATAGGGCTTAACTATGCCAAGTTGCTAGATTTAGATGCTTTCAGAAAGTAAAAGAAAAGTGAAAAAGCACAACAAAAAAATCAACTATCTTGCAAATTCGTCTTCTACTAATGACTTACAAAATTCTGCCTTTGTACAAGAAATGCATATTGCCTTTTCTAAGTTCCAAGTTGATATCTACAAGGTCACAATTCTCAAATAAGTTTTAGATAATAAAGCCTTGCACTCACCTCGTTTGTTCTTTGCTCGAGTGTAGCCTTTTGCTTTTTCGATTTCAATAACTATTTTCTTTTGTAAGACCTTCTCCTTCTTTTCCAACATCTCAAGCGTCTGCACAAAATTGATAAATACTCATCCTCTTCTTAAAAGCAATCAATCATCTTAAGGAAAATAGGTTACCATATCAAACCTCTTCCAAAAATCAAAATTTTATCCTTTGATTGCTAAAGAACCATATTCAAGTAGAAACTCATGGTTGAGAAGAGTGTACTTTATTTTTGACATGAGTTTTAGCGAGTACATCTACAGCTATTAAAGCACAAAATGTAGAGAAAATGTAAAATAAAATCAAAGAAACACGAATAAGGTTGCACACTTATTGATGTGAATATATTTCAAGAATCGTGAATAAGATAATGTTGGGAAGGAGCACTCCAAATGCTATGCTTCACATGATTGGTTCTCATAGAAACTTGCCTTTAAGAGCATTTATGGTTTAGTGTATTTGAATATTAATATAAAAAGGCCACATATTACTATTAAAGGCAAAAATAAATGCAATCATGATAGGCATGAAAAAATATATCCCAAGTCATCTCCAAATTCTAAAGACAACTAAAATCTTTTGCATAGCTTATGGAACAAGTATTACTACATGGAGTAGGTATTTAAGTGAGTGAATATTCAATGTAATGGATTCATGAAATACTATAGCTATTTACTATTGGTACATGTCTTTACTTCAAGATCTTGCATGGTTGTATTTGACTTGCTAAGCTAAATGATGTATCGAGAAAATGGTGTCCTTACCTCTCCCTTACTAACCAAAGAGAGCACCCTCAATAATTATCTATCAAAGGTCAAATAGTTGAATGGAGGCAAACATTTCAATACCCTCCAAATACTTGATATCACAACGTATCATTACCCCCAAATCCCAAAGTCGCCCCCTCTCTTTGAACTAAACACGATACTTGATATCAGATGACTATATAAAATCCAAGGTGAAAAAGACCAACAAGGAGAGAAAAAGCGTAACTCCAATTTAAAGGAAATCTCAACATGTAGTACGATTTTTAAACCCCAATAATCAATGCTAATTCCGAGTTCTTGGGAACCAATTCATTAAATTCTTCAATCATCTCCAAAAACTAGGATTATTCATATCGATGTGATGTCTAGAACAGTTTCCCCAACATAACAAAGGAGATGTGCTATTATGCACACATTGCTCCACACTTTTCTATATGTAGGCTGCGAAACTAGTTTTAGGACTTGCAACTATATTTTGGTACTATTATATTAGTTCTAGACCTCTTTTAAAAGATAAGACTATTTTAAGATAGGACCCTTCTAAAACCTTCTAGCATGCTCTTGACTAAAGTATAAATATAAGCTATGGACTCATTTCTCAAATTATTGAGTTTGGTGCCTTGAGCTCTTGTGGGGAGTTTTATTTTTAGAAATCTTGGTGGAGCTCTGCCTGAGCTATTAGCAGCCTTCGTCTTTCGTTAGGTTTTCTTAGTTGGAGAATGCTTTGAGGATGCTACTTTCAAAATCTTTGTGGAGCTTTGCCTGTGAGATGTACTCTAAACAATCTCCTACCATCCAATGCCATGTAATGTTTCTTCGAAACGTGTCTCAAACACTGAAACGCGTTTGAAACGACCCCATTTTGGATGCCGTTTCTGTCATCCGAAACGACTATAAAAAAACACAAGTTTTTTTGCAAATACCACGCGGTCCCAAGAGCTGGCCCCTTTGGCGCAATAGAGGAGAGAGAGAGAGAGAGAGAGAGAGAGAGAGAGAGAGAGAGAGAGGGAGGGAGAGTGTGTGATGTGTGTGTGTGACGTGGGTGTGGGTGTGAAGTAGAGGGAGAGAGTGTGTGTGTAAAAGAGAGGGAGTGTGTGTGTGTGTGTGTGTGAAAGAGAGATAGAGAGAGAGTGTATGTGTGTGTGTGAGTGAGAGGAGAGGGAGAGTGTGTGTGTGTGTGTGTGTGTGTGTGTGTGTGTGTGTGTGTGTGAGAGAGAGAGAGAGAGAGAGTATGTAAGAAAGAAAGAAAGAAAGAAAGCTTTATTAATGTCTTTTCCATGCCAAAAAGCATAATAAGACTAATGAAGTACATGTCAAGTATGTGGTAACATGGGAGCGTATAAAACGTCTCCAAAACTATAATAAAGAAAACATCTAGTACAAACTAAAATAAACACGTATGCAAAAGTGTGTGTGCATAATAATCATATGTATCCATGTCAAGATGTCAAGACTGTGCTGATGTTGTTGCTGTAGAAGGGAGAGTTTTTGTGTGTGAGGGAGAGTGAGGTTAAAGCTTAGGTTTTAGAAATACTTTTTAATTTGCAATTTGAATTTAATGCTATTACTTTGTTAACATTAGATAGCTATTAGCTATGCCCAGACAGCGGGATCCTTTATGGGATCACGTCACCCTTAATTCAAGTTATGGCACATCAAGCACGAAGAAGTGGACTTGCAAGTATTGCAGAAATACTTATGAAGGTGGGCCCATTCGAATAAGGGTGCATCGTTTACATCTCCAAAGATACGAGATCGTTGTTTGCACTCAAGCACCAAAGTCACTGAGCATTGTAGGGATCGGGGACAACTCTCATGCTACTACTTCAGCCACAAGTGATTCTTGTTTGATCTAAAGCTAAAACTTCAAAGTTCAGTCTATAGTTTGATTACTAATGAGTAATGCGATTATAATTTATTAGCATTTGTGACTCTGTGTCATGTGACCTGTGACCTATCAGATGCCTGTGTTTGTCATCGAATTCATTAAAGTTTAAACTTTAAACATTTGCACTGTGGCAAGCAACATTATTGTTACAGGTACGGAAGAGCGCTGAGATTCCACATCACAGCCGGCACTAGTTCTGCTGCCGCAACCATTTCATTTTCTTCTTCTGGAGGGACTCATACAGTGCCAGTAGGTGGGGCAGGCAGTAGTGCTGCTGGTAGGGTTGGAGTTGATAGGGGACGGGGTCGGGGACATCTAAAAGGCAAGGATGTGTTTATGTAGCAGCCTTCCAGCATTCAAATAGAGATGCAGCTATTGTTGCTGTTAGGAGGCGCTTTACTTGTGCGACCTCCCATTTCATTTGGCTATGACCCTGCATGGAGGGATATGATGCGAGCAGTATCTCATATCTGTATTTTTGTGGGAGGGCCTGAGCATGGAGTAGTTTAGGACAAGAGAGCTGAGCGGCAGTTTGTGGATAATGACCTATAGCCCATTAGGAAGTCATGGGCAAGGTATACCTTACTTCTTCAAAACCTTTGCACTTACTACTTCAAGTTTCTGTTACGAGTTAATGTTTACTTTAGTACCCCTAATGTTATCATTTAGGATTAATTAGCGATAGTTTGGCCATGCCTGCGTGCTATTATAGGGGGGCATTACTATTTATAGTAAGTCGTATTTTAGGGTCATTACTATTTATAGTAAAGTCGTTTTTTAGTCATGCATGTAGGTGGGCGCACTACTACTAGAATAGGATTTGCTTTTATCACTTAGAAACTCATCTTGGGTGTTTACCCAATATAGGTAGTAATTATAGCAATTAGCTTTTTGTCTTTTGCTATTTGCTTTTTACCTTACACATAGTTTAGAGAAAGTATATATGTAGGCTGGCGCCCTACTTCATTTGTAATGGGACATAGTTGGAGTACATCTCTTCATTATTGTTGTTCTCTCTCATGTGTATGACTATTGTCTAACAACAATAGGAATCTTATCTTGGGTTACTTGTATGATCAAGTCGGTTTTCTAACAATTTCAACTTCGAACTTTCAATTTCCAAATTTGCAAGTTAGTTAAAAGCCTCAACTTTCAAATTTCAACTTTATTTGACTCTTTGGTGTTCAATGCTGAGTGCTCTAGCTGGTAACCTAGTAGCTTGAGGCCTGCAAGTTACTTGATAGTTGAAACTGTTGTCGAATGTTCTGTTCTGGGTACGGATGCGCCATACTATCAGATGGTTGGACCGATGCAATGAGGCACCATATTGTGAATATATTGGTGTCTTCTTGCATGGTCACCATGTTCTTGAGGTCCATTGATACGTCGGAGCCAGGCATGGCATTGGATGGTAGGAGATTGTTTAAAATATCTCACAGGCCATTGAGGAGGTCAAAAAAGAAAATGTTGTCCAGGTATGCACTTCAAATTTCAACATCAAACTTTGAAGCTACTTTGATGTTCCCAGGTTGCAGACACTTGCCACTATTGCGCAGCTGGAGAGGGTGGTGTATGTGCATGCCAACCTACGGCTTCTGAAGAAGCTAAGGGAGACCGAGGAGCCCATACAGGTAATCTGAATTCTGTAGAGTCTACCATGATCTGTCTAGAGTCTGGAGTAAGAACCTTTAGGCTTCAAGTTTCAACATTTAAATTTGCTATTTTTCTTGAAATTGTTTACTAGTACTGAGAATCGAGATTTTGGTTTGATTCCATAGATTAATAACGATGACATCGATGTGGCACGGGTTCCAAACTTGCCACCAAGATCACAAGAGGAGAAGGATGTGTATGCTTTACTCCATCGTGAGGCCTTAGTAGTTGCAGGTTGACTTCGATGCCCGATTCCCCGATACACTGCTTTATATTAGTACTTTGTAGATATATTAGATATTGGATTGTAAATTGTAATTTGTAAGTTAAAAGTAATGTCGATCCTAAGTCCTGATTCCAATTTCCTTGTGTGCATTGCGCAGGGCCTAGCACTCAAGCTGCTACATCACGTAGGACCAAGAGCGTAGGAGAGGGTCCGTCCGAGCCATCCAGTAGTCTCAGACACCTTTGAGAGTCCCTCTGACTCAAATGAGGAATCCGCCACTAAGGGTGAGGATGAGGATGAGGGTGAGTCTGATGATGGGGAGGATGGCCTTGAGCTTGAGGCCATGCCAGTGCCTCCATGACGATAGCTTCCAAGGCGGGCAGCTAGAGCCTAGAGGGGGAGCACTCAGTATAGATGATAGTGGCATACTCTAGGCTCTAGCACAGTAGTTATAGATATGACTCATGGGGCCTCAGGCTTGAGCCTTGAGGCGCCACGCTTGAAACTCTTGTTATTTATGCTTTTACTCAAGACTCGAAACTCAAAACTCAAGTGACCACATCTCATAAACTTAAAGAAATCGTAGATCAGTGTCAGTTTAAACAAAAATCTCAAAATCACAATATCATAAGCATTCACAAATTTGAAATTACAATTATTGCTAACTACATTCAATAGTCTACTTACTAGTAGCTACTTACACATGAGTACTTAAAACTTGTTAAAACTTATAACTAAGAAGTTAGCACACCATCATTCAAATTCTAATATACACATATAAAAGGCTCAAAGTGCAACACTCTCATCCATAAGGTGCAAGACATTGTAGATCAGTTGTAACCTATTGATAATGGCTTGTGCCTCATCCCAAAAAGAATGTGATAGCATGATGGACTCAAACTTCTTCAACTTGGGCTCTTGTGATTGCCAGCTTACAACTTCAACATACCTCCTTGAGCTAGTGACAATGCAAGTTCAAAGCTGCTCGTCCAACCTATCCATGAACCAGTATAGAAGGCCCAAAGTGTAACCCTCTCATCCATAAGATGCAAGACAATGTAGATTAGGATAGCATGATCGACTCAAATTTCTTCAACTTGGGCTCTTATGATTGCCAAGCTGCTAATGACAATGCAAGTTCAAAGTTGCTCATCCAACCTGTCCATGAACTCATATGGCAGGCCCAAAGTGCAGCCATTTGCATAATAATCTATGCACACTAGCTACTACAATTCTATAGACTTTGAAATTTAATGATAGGACCATAGATAATAAGTATTAAGAGTTGAGCACCGAGTTTTTGATAAATACCTACACGACATTCACTGACCCCACCACCTCAATGGTAGCCTTGACGTATACTCACCAGTCACTAATGTATCTCCCTCTGAGGTGTCAATGGCTCTCAAAAAAGTTGTTCCCAAGCAGAAAGATACCAATCTATATCCTCAAACTGTGGCATGCACTTGCATTGCTCCAGCCATGTTCCAATGCCCAGATTATTCATGACAAATTACAATAAGTAACTATCAGCAACCCATATTTATTATAAAATTCAGGATTGTTATATTTTTAGATTAGGACTTGATACGTACTGACAAGTGACAAGTAGCAAAGTTTAGAGTTAAAAAGGGCATACTTGGTCCATGACTTCTTGACAAGTAGTAGCCCCCTACCGACAAAGGCTCACTCGGTAACAAGCTCTCTCATCCGAAGTTGTTACATGTTAGGCCCCTCCCACTCACAACCAATCTTCAAAATAGCTTTGATCATCTCCTCCATGCAAGGGTCCTAGCCAATGAAATGGGAGGTAGCACATCTAAAAGCACCGCCTAACAACAACTACCGCATCATCCTTGTTCATCTTCTTGAATAATTCCACATAGTAGTTCCTAGCCCTAAGCTAGACACAACCCCTTCATGGTGCAAGACCTGCAAGGGCTACCACAAACAAACCAATCCCACCACTATGACTAGACCCCGCCTCAACTTGAGCCACAACCTCTTCCTAAGAAGAGATGGATGTGAGAGCTATGGACAGCCATGATGTGAAAGACTGTGCTGGGTCTGTTGCCACAAATTACAATGACAGTGGACACACTATAAAATTATTGAATTACATTTGTCATTCACAAACTTAGAAATATAACTTTTTGCTTGAAGCTTGAATATTAGAAGTTGAAAGTTCAAAGAGCTTAACAAGTTATTGTCTTAAACCTACAACACACTTCAAAGTTCAAATTCTTCAATGTAATAATTAGTAGCAAACTTCAATGTGTAGCTACTAGCATAGTGCATTTGGCATTTCGCACTCGAATTTGAGGCTGGGGGTGTCAAGAATGCTCACCTTTGGAGGTCAAAGAACCAACCTCCTTTGCAGCAACAGCATGCATAAGTAGTAACTAGCGCCTGCATACTAGTAGCAATGTTGTAGTCATGCAAACATAAATAGTGTGGCTTTATCCAAGCAAGGCCACCTATGCAGTTGATGCCACAATGCTTGCAAGTCCACTTCTTCGTGCCTATGATGCCATTATTCAAAGCAATTCACCTTATTCTATAATGGATCCCTACACCTCGACATGGTAGCTAGTATCTACTATCTTCCGAACTCTCTCTCTCTCTCTCTCTCTCTCTCTCTCTCTCTCTCTCTCTCTCTCTCTCTCTCTCGCTCCTAAAACCTTAATTCTAGTACCTATTGTCTCTCTCATATCCCTCTCCCTTTCTCTCTCTCACCCTTGGCCCTTGGCTATATATCCTCTCCCCTCCTCTATCCCCCTTGCCCTATCTCTATTTAGTAATCAGCACTCTCTCCCCTCGTCTCTCTTCTCCAATATCCTTCATTGCCCTATTTCTCTCTCCAACATCCCCTATCTCCCTCTCCTATCTATCCTACTATCTATGTTATTGGTGCTAACGTCTATGATCTATCTACGCACTCTTATTTCTTTCTCCTAATATCCATTTTTCTCTCCTATCTCTCCTCCCTCTCACACACACACTCCCCCTCTCAAAACTCCCTCAACTGTCAAAAGCCCTCTCTGAGTCACATTCCTATTTCCCTCGGCCCTCCTATCTCTCTCCTCTCTCACTCTCTCCTCCCCTCTCACACTATCTCCCTCTCAAAACTCCCACGCCAAAGGACAACAAAAAAAACCCAAACAAGTATTCTATGCTCTTTCAGGTTGTTTTCAAAGTCAATTTGAACCCTGAAAACTGATCTAGTTGGCTTAGTTCACAATTCGATCCATAATTCTACGAAACATTGGATAATTAATTATTTTTTGTAAGACATTGAACATGCTTCACATTTGCAAACACTGATGCAAGTCTTGTAGAACCACAAATTGTATGCTAAGGAATCTAAGTGTATTTTCCTTATGTAGGAGCTGGAATACCTTAGGCGATTGATATTTGAGGATCATGTGCAGATGGATCCACGAAAGGTGGAGGCTGTGCTTAATTGGGATATACCTTGACTACATATGTGAATTCATTTCTTGGGATGACCAGTTGGTACCATCAATTCATCAAGAAATATCACACACTACTACGCCTTTGATGGATGTAACAATAGGAAAGTCTAAGAATGGATTACTCGAAAATAAATTCGATAAGGCAATTCGAAAGGTACCATAAAAACCTACTCCACATCTTCCCAAATCACAGCTCACTAGAAGCGCAAGCTTCCTTCCTTACTATAGCACTCCAAAAGGCTATGGTAGTCGCCTTTCTTTCCAAACCTCACAATAAGAAAACCAAATCTACCAAGTCTAAATCAGTACACCCTCCTTGGTATGATGATGAGTGTCATTCCCACCATCACTTTGTCACATATGCATGCACGCACACTCCCCATCCTTTACGCTCCACACATCATCTTTATACCCGCTTACCTCGTCGTAAGAAGCGGGCCTATGACAAATCAGAAGAGAGATGACTCATTGAGCTTCTCTATAATTCTTCCACAAATGCCTTCTGGCACGAGTTCATTCCCTATGCTCCATCTCCACTCCTTGATGACCTACGTATCTAGACTGATTATGCCACCACCCTATATACCATCCATACTGATACACTCATTTCCATTTCCCCTAGACCTTCTGAGTTCACTTTCTTCATTGTTGATATGCTCCATAACGCCATCAAGAAATTGAACACTTGTAAAGTAAGAGACATTGATGATCTTGAATCTGAGTTATTGGTCCACACAACTGATTTGCTATCACCCCTTTTAGCCACCTTACTCAATAAGGCCATTGTCTCTGATTTTCCCTCTTTCTGGTACACTAACATCCTATACACAAAAATGGTGATTCCATGAATCCTGGTAATTATTGGCCTCTTATGATTGGACACGTCATTGCGAAGCTGTATGGCACTCTTCTTCAGTCATCTATGGGCACTAAGGCAAAGACTATGCTATGGGCCCAGACTGGGTTTAGAACTCATTTTCCACCACAAATCATATCTTTACTCTCAGGGCCATCATTGCGGAAGCTCGACACCAGAGAGTGTGAATTCATTGTTGCTTCGTTGACTTTAGAAAGCCTTTGACTCTATCCCACACTCCTTACTTATCCAGCGGATACAAGACCTTGATTTTTCTAATGACATACTTCTTGTAGTGATGGCTCTCTATGACAGAGTATTGGGATGTTTTCGGAGTGACAGAGGTTGGGTGAAGTAGGGGTGCTCCCTCTCCTCCACATTTTTTGGGCTTATATTGACGAGCTGGAGAGCATCATTGAGCAATGTCATGGGTTTGGATGCAAACACATCTTGATTGCCATTCTTCTTTACGCACATGATGTGGTTCTAGTTTCGCCGACCATCGAGGGCTTGCAAAGATAGCTTGATTGCCTTCAAGCCTTCTTTTCCAGATAAGGCCTAGGGGTGGGGTTTTACATTGGGAAGACCAAAGTGATGGTCTTCAACACTCCAAAAGGCTACGGTAGTTGCCTTTCTTTCCAAACCTCGCAATAAGAACACCAAATCTACCAAGTCTATCAGTACACCCTCCTTGGTATGATGATGAGTGTCGTTCCCACCATCACTTTGTCACATATGCATGCACGCACACTTCCCATCCTTTACGCTCCACACATCATCTTTATACCCGCTTACCTCATCGTAAGCAGCGGGCCTATGGCAAATCAGAAGAGAGATGACTCATTGAGCTTCTCTATCATTCTTCCACAAATGCCTTCTGGCATGAGTTCATTCCCTATGCTCCATCTCCACTCCTTGATGACCTATGTATCTGGACTGATTATGCCACCACCCTATATACCATCCATACTGATACACTCATTTCCATTTCCCCTAGACCTTCTGAGTTCACTTTCTTCATTGTTGATATGCTCCATAACGCCATCAAGAAATTGAACACTTGTAAAGTAAGAGACATTGATGATCTTGAATCTGAGTTATTGGTCCACACAACTGATTTGCTATCACCCCTTTTAGCCACCTTACTCAATAAGGCCGTTGTCTCTGATTTTCCCTCTTTCTGGTACACTAACATCATTCATCCTATACACAAAAATGGTGATTCCATGAATCCTGGTAATTATTGGCCTCTTATGATTGGACACGTCATTGCGAAGCTGTATGGCACTCTTCTTCACTCAGCTATCGCCACTAAGGCAAAGACTATGCTATGGGCCTAGACTGGGTTTAGAACTCATTTTCCACCACAAATCATATCTTTACTCTCAGGGCCATCATTGCGGAAGCTCGACACCAGAGAGTGTAAATTCATTGTTGCTTCGTTGACTTCAGAAAGCCTTTGACTCTATCCCACGCTCCTTACTTATCCAGCGGATACAAGACCTTGATTTTTCTAATGACATACTTCTTGTAGTGATGGCTCTCTATGACAGAGTATTGGGATGTTTTCGGAGTGACAGAGGTTGGGTGAAGTAAGGGTGCTCCCTCTCCTCCACATTTTTTGGGCTTATATTGACGAGCTGGAGAGCATCATTGAGCAATGTGGTGGGTTTGGATGCAAACACATCTTGATTGCCATTCTTCTATACGCAGATGATGTGGTTCTAGTTTCACCGACCATCGAGGGCTCGCAAAGATAGCTTGATTGCCTTCAAGAACCAGATAAGGCCTAGGGGTGGGGTTTTACATTGGGAAGACCAAAGTGATGGTCTTCAACACTCCAGAAGGCTACGGTAGTTGCCTTTCTTTCCAAACCTCACAATAAGAAAACCAAATCTACCAAGTCTATCAGTACACCCTCCTTGGTATGATGATGAGTGTCGTTCCCACCATCACTTTGTCACATATGCATGCACGCACACTCCCCATCCTTTACGCTCCACACATCATCTTTATACCTGCTTACCTCGTCGTAAGAAGTGGGCCAATGATAGTTTCGCCGACCATCGAGGGCTCGCAAAGGTAGCTTGATTGCCTTCAAGCCTTCTTTTCCAGATAAGGCCTAGGGGTTTTACATTGGGAAGACCAAAGTGATGGTCTTCAACACTTCCAAGAGCTTTATGCTAAGATAGCATAGTTATGTTGAACCGCAGTTCGTTCAAAAAAACACCGGTTTGAATCGGCCCAATTCGAACTGGGAAGAAAAAACGTAAAAAAAATTGAAAGAAAAACGAAAACCGTCTTTTTTTTGGCATTTGAGAGAGAGAGAGAGAGAGAGAGAGAGAGAGAGAGAGAGAGAGAGAGAGAGAGAGAGAGAGAGAGAGAGAGAGAGAGAGAGAGAGAGAGAGAGAGAGCCTTCAGGGTTTTTTCCAGTGTTTCAAATTATATTGTAATATGTATGGTGTGACCTTAATGTTTTGAGTGACGAGTAACACTAATCAATCTTTCTGCTCATGTATGGAAGTTGGTAGTTACTAATATGTCACAAATGTATGGAAGTTGGTAGTTACTAATATGTCACAAATGATATCAGATAGATCGTAGCTAAAACTGCGGGCAACAAATGGATCAAGAACCCTAAATCACAAGTGACAGGTATTGTTAGGTAACAAGACTCAGGAGTTGCACGTCAGGATTCAAATTTCACTATCGATTAATCACGAATTATAATGTACATGTTACCCATAAACACTAACAAAGCACTTGTTTTTGACATAATCAAAGGGTAGAAACTAAGGGAGGGGGGGGAACCCTAAAACCAATTCACCAGTTCGAACCTGGAGAAGCCGATTCTTTCCCGATTCAAACACGATTCAAAAAGGCGATTTGAAAGCTACCATAAAACATTGTGAGATAGGAACTCCTTCTTGATAGTCATCCATTGGAGATGCTTCATCCTACACTTACTTAGGTATACTCTTTACTAGTCCTATCTTTAGTATGAGACAGGCAAGTTCTACTAGACTTGGGAAGAGTCGTGCTTCTCTTGCCCATCTGGAGAGATTTGTTTTCGTAAGTTTATTCGAGGTGCCTCGAGTAAGTGTTGGTTTTTTGACATCATTGTTTCCCCTATAGCTCTATATGCAACATTGACATGATGCATTGGTCTTACCTCATCTGATTGGGCCAATATCCCACAACTACGAATTACTATGCTCTCATGTATGATACGGGCTAAGCCCTCAGTCCCACACCAAATCATCCTTGCAAAGTTTGCGGTCCCACCCATGTACCTTGATGCCATACTCCAACTCATCACATATATCTAACAAGTCAATGAGTTTCAAACTCTGAGGATATACACAGGCTACTCTCATCTCATGCCAAAGCTTACATAGTCAGGGCTATCAGTTGGCTTGGTTCTCTCAAGCTTCTCACCTCCTTGACACAATTGGTTTCCATCATTGCCCTCCCCTCGGGTACACATGATTACATCAGACCGGTCATCTACAGAGCTTATCTTGATCGAGCCTAGCATGGTCAATTGGCTTCACTTTCTAGAGACAGATTTATCTTGGATTACACCTCTACCATACTACTTGTGTTATGGGTTATCACATGGTCTCAAATTCATATTGGATCGGTTATGTGTCTCTTCACACCAGCTTGAGGTTGAGACTGGAGAAGTACCCTACGAGAGGATAAAATCTGCCAGTTATGTTCCATTGGCAAGGTCAAGACTGAGGAGCACTTCATCTTCACATGCCCAGTCTATTATGAGATTCGAAGGAGATACTGTTGTTGGTTTAGAGATACAAAAGTCACTTTGCACTCACTTGTTACCTATAAGGATCCATGCATTGCACTTAAGATACGAGAAAAGCTTCTACTATGACAAGATCTCCAATCTTTCCATCAGAGCACTGTAGACACAACTTCATATCACCTCTTTTTTTTCCAAACGACAACCGCAATGAAGCTCAGATTCAGAGGATGATGAGGATGAGGATGATGATGATATGAGGAAAAGACATTAATAAAATGCTCTCTCATCACCACCATTTCCAAAACATGATCTGAGGCTTTACCATCACACATAGCTATTTCATGTTTCATACATATACTATCTCTTTAATGATGGTATTTGTACTTAGATTTATGTCAGATGCACACGCTAGATATGAACCTATTCGTCTTATATGCCTTTGGCATGGAAAAGACATTAATAAAAATCTCTCTCTCTCTCTCTCTCTCTCTCTCTCTCTCTCTCTCTCTCTCTCTCTCTCTCTCTCCCCTTTGAAGGGCCAAAAGAAAATCGGTTGTCAAAAGAAAAAAATAGTGGAAATGGCTTTGAGAGATGAAAATATGATAACTAGTAAACTAAATGCATCACCGTTCCTGTGGCTCTGCATTGTCAGCTACTTCGCAAACCAATGACCTATCGACGATATGCCCACAGAATGATATCATGCCCATAAGTTGTGCAAAATGATAGACTTTTGAGGCTCTTAAAATAAATTTTTTTCTACGTATAGGGGAAATGGTCTTTCTAATAGCTCTCTTTCATGGGAGTTACTTGAGAAGTTACAATAGCCACTTAAGGCAAGAACTAACTTTGAAAATCTCCAAAAAAAAACATTTCCTTGCATTAAAGTTGACCAGAAATTTAACTTTTACCCAAATCATCACAAGGTGTGGTATATAGAACTTCAAAAGTCACCAATCTTTTCAGTAAATTGATTTTTTGAGTCACTAAAAAATTTACCTGCAATAAAAAATATTTTGGCTATAAAATTCATGTAGAATGTCCTGGTTTGATTATACATGAAGATAACTAGAAATCCTATTGAAAAAGTATTTCGATGATTTCGAACCAGCTGGCCTCCAAGAAACATCTACACACTCCTACTGCCAACAAATAGTCACAGCTATACTCAAGCTGACACAGATCTTCACATACGGATCTGCGCATTTTCGTACGGGAGGAAGATTTGCAGTTCGCAAAAGGGCAATATACTAGCTAGCCAAGTTGGACTAGTGCTCATAACAAGACTTGTCTTATTACAAACCTAGAAATTCCCATTTTGAACTTAAACAAGCTAATTTGAAGAAGTAAAAAATAAGCAAGTCTATGGAGACAATGTGTAACGAGGTGCTTGCTCTTGGCCTTCCAAGGTCCACGACAAAGGAGGAGAAGGTTTGTGAAGCATGTGCTTTGGCTAAAGCACATAGGTTGCCTTTCTCTAACTCTATCACTAAGACTACTCATCCTCTTGAGTTTATCCATTTGGACGTGCATTTTGCTAGAACAAGAAGCAATGGAGGATTCACAATGTTTGTTGCTTTTATAGATGATTACTCAAGATATGGTTGGGTATATCTTCTTTCTTCTAAGTCAAATGTTTTTGAAAGATGTGTCAAGTTTAAAGCTTTTGTAGCGAAGTATCACGGTCACAAAATCAAGATCTTGAGAACAAATAATGGAGGAGAATACATCTATAATGAGTTCAAGAACTTTTGTGGTCAAGAGGGGTAGAAATATTTTTTTAGTAAAGATCATGGACATTTCTACCAAACTCTAGTTATGTGGGCTGCGGATATGCGGCATGCCAAACAACAACCTGTATAAGTTCAAATTTTGAACTGTAGCAAGGTTATTTTGAAAAAAGAAAAACACAAGCAACCTTAAACATTACCAAGTAAAGCTAATATGTGTTTTGTTTAATCTTATATTTTGTGGTGTACACAACAACAGCCTGTATAAGTTTCAAATTTGAACTACAAGATAATTTTGAAAAAAAAACGTAAAAAATAAGAAACTGGAAATACTACTAGGTCAAGACCATATGTATTTTTACCAAAATATATACTATGTGACGAACAGGTATGATAAGATTCAGGATATTCCAAATACTTGTAGGGGCATTCAAAAGTTCGATGTCAACATATCTGCCAAGATATCATGAAAAAAATTGAAGCAGAAAAATGCATAAAATTTTTTAAAAAATCACCTCATTGAGTTTATCCAGAGTGGACAGGGTGGATGGCTCCACCTTTGGCTTTCCAAACATCCTGCTGAACATGATCGCTGCCCTTGTCCCAAATTATCCAACTCTGAAAATTTTTATTATAAAATCTGCTAAGGGAAAATAGAAGATAGGCGAATTAGGAACCCTAATGTGGAAACCGTCGCGGCAAAATAGAGCTCAAAAATTATTCACAGAAGGAAAAACTTCCAGGAGATCCTGAGAGACCGCATCACAAAGGGCTAGGAAAAATCCGCCGTAGCATCGTAAGCACAGATATCCACACGGAGGATCAAAATCTGTGTTCTGATCAATCACGATCCTGATTAGCTTTGGAGTTCAATCAGAGAACATGAATGCGAAAAAATGAGCTTAAAAAAATGCCAATTTCACAGCGAACACGATTTTTTTCATCGCATTACGTTTGGAAGCGATTTTCGAATCCAAATTCCGGGATCGGAATGGGAAGAGATGATGGAGAGCGATGGCGAAGGAAACAGAAAAGAGAGCGAGAGAGAGGGAGGAGACGCAGAGAGACGGGCAAACAAAGGAAAAAGGAAAGAGATCGATCTTTATGACTACGATACATTTTATCCCTGCCCAGTCGATGTTAGCCACGCGTCCTATTGCCACGTGTACATGTTTTAACTTTGATGCGATGCAACGTGGCAAAATCTGAATGTGGAGGATGTAAGAACCCAGCGTGCTATAAAGATACGGGAGAGAAAAGGAGGACAAGACTGACAGCTGAAGAAAGGGATGGCAGGCAAGGTGAAGCCGGTCGTCGACACAGGTTACCCGCTATTGCCGGTCGCACACATTGTGTTGACGGCTGGATAAAACCACCAACTGACTGACCGGTGGACTTTTCTTTTGCTTTACCCTTCTCGTATATGTGCGCCTAGCCCATAAAACGTTGCCACGTGTTAATGGCGGCTCCTCCTAAGGTGTAATGGTTTACTATTTACAATTGTCCAATAATATCCCTGCTTTTGGGAAAACCCATGATCAAACAGGAAGATTAAAGTATTTAAAATAATATCGAAGAACGACAAAAATAGATTAAATTATTTAAAAGCTAAGTAAAACTTAAAATAGTAAGCTAATTACTTAAAATTAACTATCCGATGTAAATTAGTAACTAAAAAGTAAGCTAATTACTTAAAACCAACTGTTTGATGTAAATCACTAATTAAAACAAAACCAGTAATAGGTAATGCATGACGCTTTGAAGCAGCCGCTCCTACAAACTGAGCCCGTTGAAGAATTGAAATCGCTTGTGAACGTTGTAATGCTATAGAAATACGCTGACGGTAGAAAGAAACAGTGACGTAAGGTAACGTAATGCTTTGTCCCTGCCGTTTCACCATAAGCTCCGCACATAAACATAAAAAATCATTAAATTTCTTGTGAAGACAACCGTATGTTTCCAAGGCAAAGGAGATGAAATGTTCACCGGGTGCACGATCATTATAATCTCTTTCCTTTTCTTGAGTTGCGTGAGATGTAGTGGCCTATTGCATGGTTGAAGAACGACGAAGGAGGTCCTGAGGAAAGGGATCACAATTACAACATCTCCTAAAGTGGGAATTCCATCAGGCGAAAGAAGAAGAAGGTGAACTCGTGTTAAAGCATAAGAATGAAAACTGGTGGAGGCTTCTTTCCTCCTATTTTTGATCCTGCATGCACTCTCGAGGAAAGGCTTTGGCAGAAGCTTTGGAGCTATATATTCAACTGTAGCTGGTAAAACCATTGATCCAGAGTACTAGTATGTTCGTCTGATCTGTAGAGGTTAGAAATTCAATTGTCATGCATGCATGCAAAACTCTGTTCTGAACACTTTGCCCACCGGTGTTGCTACTGCTGATCGGATGATCAAACAAGAGTCACAAGAATTCGTTAGATTGTTGCTTTGAATTCGTGCAAAAATCTGAAGCTCAAATCACTAATAGCAATTGATTTTCTATTCCAGAACTGATCGTAGAAGGTACTTCTGAAAAATCTGAGTGTACGCAGATGTTGCATGCGGATGTGGAGCTCCAAATTGAATTCTGAACGTGCTAATTGATACCTGTTCAGTAGTGAGCGGCTACTTTCTTCAATGGGCTGAAGCGCCTTGCTACAGATTATTTGTTTTAGCGTTTCCTTCTTGCTTATGCTCTCTGCCGAAACTTGGTATGGATAAAACAGCTTGTAAGTGCCTATAAAATTGTATTAAGGACGGATTTGACCTGCAATCGCCCAGGACGACGTAATTTAACCAAATTTCCCTCAATTTTGCACCGAATCACTGCCAGCTGCGCCAGGGACAAATTCTAGGGAAGAACCGTAAAGTCCGTCATCAGTATTCGGGAATCAGTTTTGACACGTCGTTGTTGAGTTGTTGTTATATGTCTTTTGTAGAGTTGCTGTGAAGCAAATATCCAACATTCGATAAGCAGTAGCTATGGTGCTCATTGTGCTCTCTCGGCCACATGCGTTTGGAGTGGAGGCTACAAAATAGGTATGAGCAAACTCTTCTCCGCTGCTTCACGGACAAAGTTTCTTAAGCTTCTGGGGAATTCTATGTAGCGATGCAATAATTCCATGACTTTTCTTCACTGTTTGATCAATAAAAAGAAAAATCATCAACAAAGTACTAGTAATTCTTACTAAATTCTAATTGATAGCTATCAAGCGAAGCTGCCTCATGGAAACTCATATGATGAGATGATCATTGAATATGAGTTTGAATAAGAAACCTGTGTAATCATCCACTAATGGATTGGTCACATATTTCTTAACGTGTCCCTACAACAGATCGTTAAAAGGACCTGTTCCTAGAATTGACTTGTATCTTCGAAGTTTGCAGTCAGCTCTACGCAACTGCAGTCTCATCCTCTCTCCACATAAATACCTTCAAAAACCGTACAAAGATCGAATAGGTGCAAACTTCTCATTCGATCTAACTCTCGTGGTATGCTTCCATTCAGTTGGTAGCTCCATGAGAATATTGCCCATCTTATGAGACAGCTACTTCCACATATTCTTGTGGATTTAGTCACAGCATCAACCATATTGAAATTGTAGGTGCTCACTGATTTTTTGAAACCGGTTGACATGTTGTCTTGTCCATGGTCACAAGCCTGCTTCTATGTCTTGCAAGATATCTGAAGCACACCTCTCATCTCAAGTTAACATTTTTGCTCAAAGACAATAGCCATGTGACATTTTGTGGAGCGTAGATTTGCCTTAAATCAAAGGTTATTATTTGATGTTCTATTTCTCTCTCTCTCTTCTTCTTCTTCTCTTCTCTCTCTTCCTTGGACTGGGACTTAAGGCAATAGGCACTAAAATAATGTGCCAACCAATTAAGTTGTGAGATAGATGAGAATTGCTTTGTGGAGTCATGCGTCATTGGTTTCCTAGGGGTGCTTCGACCTAGGACCAAAGAGACTTTGGATGCTAGGCTAAGCTTTGTGAAGTGATGGCAGAAAAAGCTTAGAATTGCTTTGGAGGTGCTCACTTGTATCTTTTGCCAGATGTGTCCTCTTCACACATAATTTTTCCTCACGTATTGTCGTTGTTGTTCTTACCCAAGCAGGTGTTCCTATGTGATGGGTTACAGTTCTACGTCTTGGTGCTGAAATTTATGATAGCTGAGTCTCTTTTTTCAAATGAGCATCATGCACAAATTTTTACTTTCGTCCTACAATCAAACGTAAGTTGTTGCTTTGTTTCTCTTATTGTTGGTGGTTACATCTCACAAATAAGCTTGTGCTCCTTTTGTAGCTGAACTGAATTGCACTCTTTAAATCTCTTTGAATTGTAGGCTCATAAAAATTGGATTGCTCTCCTTCATTCAGAATTTATGCATAAGTAATTCTTCTTTTGGCTTCTACAAGTTTTGAAATTTAGCATTGCTGTAAATCACGCTAGTGCAGCCTTGATGGTGGGCCTTCTATGAATCATTAGTGTTTTCTTTTGTAGCATCTAACACGTGCCAAAATTAGACTCTTTACTCAATCTATTTTGAGAGACTGATCTAGATTATCTTCTTTTGTGGAATATTTGAGATCTATCTCAAATTCAGTTGCAAGTTTTTCACATAGGAAGGTAGCACACCCTTGAAAATACCTATAGTGAAAGAGAGTAGCAACATCAAGTCTGATTGGAACAAGCTCAAACATATAAATGTCCAATAACAAGAAGTCTTCATAATATGGCATCTGTGGGAGGATATCTCCTAAAAGCAAATGAAAGACTAAGTACCTCTAATTATTCAATATGGAAGGTAAGGATGGAGTCTATTCTTATACTTGGTATTGAGGAGGATCCTCAAGCATAGCTTGAAATATCAAAGTATAGGAAGAGAGCTAGAATGGCTCTACACTTCATTAAAATGAATGTCTCTAATGAGATTCTGAGAGAAATAGGATCTTGCACCACTGCCAAAGATGCTTGGGGTGCACTTAAGTCCATCTACAAAGCTAAGAATACTTCTAGAATACTCACTCTTAAAAATCAAATTTTTCAAAGTTTTTAAAGAAGTGAGGAGAGTGCATCAAATTATGTTCTAAGAGTAAAAGATCTTCATAGGGAGCTTGCTTGTGATGGTGTCACAATCAATCAAGATGAGCTAGTACAAGTCATTCTAAATGGCTTAAAAGAAGACTATGATAATCTTGTTCAATCCTTTGCCATAAAGGACGAGTTGCCCAATTTGGAAACTCTTCAAGGAATTCTCATCTCTGAAGAAGCTAGGCAACGTTACGAACTTTCTAGGATTAACAAACTCGAGCATATTGGAAGTGACAAAGCTCTCTTTGTCAAGGACAAGCATAAAGGAAGGAGCAAGAACCAGTTTTCTCAAGTTTTCAACAAAGACAAAGCCAAGGACAGAGACAAAGATGGTGAAGAGGATGACTCATCCTTCTACTTCAAAGAACAAGAAGAAGAAAGTCAAGTGTTTCTTTTGTGGCAAGAAGGGGCACTATGCCTCAAATTACTTCAAAAAGAAAAATCAACTCAAACAAGCAAATCTCTCTAATGAGAAAGAAGAAGACTTTATTAGTGATGGAGAAGGATCACTCATGGTGTCAAGCTTTTCTTCAACACCCTTCAAGAAAGATGGAGTTTGGTACATCGATAGTGGAGCCTCTTCACATATGTGTTGTTCAAAGGAGTCTTTTGAACCTTATAAAGGACTTAAAAGATCTATTTATACTGCAACTGATCATGAATACTCTATTGAAGGAATTGGCAACATTCCATTGAAACTTGCTTCTTCTAAAGTTCTATCACTTTCCAATGTTCTTTTTGTTCCTAATCTTACAAAGAACTTGATTAGTGTTAGAAAGTTGCTTGATAGTGGTTGTGATGTAAAATTCAATCCCAATACTTGTTTTATCAACAAAAATGATGAGATCCTAGCTAATGGATCTAGATATGGTGGAATTTTCAAGTTGAATTCTTATGAGAATGCAAACTTTTGTGAAATTGCTCTTATGTCTAAGGAGGAGTTATGGCATAGAAGGCTCGGGCATCCTAACTTTAAGTCTATGTTTTCTGTGATCAAGAATGATAAGGCTATTGGCCTTCCAAGATCACTTTCCAAGGATATCAAGCTTTGTGAGGCTTGTGCTATTGCAAAATCACATAGAAAGCCATATCAAAAGTTTTTTATTAAGACTTCTCATCCTTTGGAATCAATTCACTCGGATGTTCATTTTTCTTCCTCTAAAAGTATTGGTGTGCAACTTGTTTTGTCACCTTCATTGATGATTTTACAAGATATACTTGGTTGTACTTTCTTCAAAAGCTATGGTATTTGATCACTTCCTAGTCTTCAAAGCTTATGTTGAGAAACAGTTTTCTTGCAAAGTTAAACCTTTAAAATGTGATGGAAGGGGTGAATACATCTCCAACAAGTTCTATGATTAATGTGAGGGTGAAGGAATTAAGAGAGTTTTCTTGTGCTTATTCTCCATCTCAAAATGGAGTTGCTGAAAGAAAAAATCGATCTCTATTGCTTCTTTGCCTGTTGAATATTGGGGAGAAGCAATTAATTGTGCAATAGATTACCTCACAATGCACTTGCAGGAAGATCACCATATGAAGTCTTGTTTAAGAAGAAACCTAAGGTTGATCACCGTAGAGTTTTTGGATGTGCTTGCTTTGTTCATGTACCCTTGGAAACAAGGAAAAGAGATGATCCTAATTCAGTCAAAGGGATCATGGTTGGATACTCATCCAACAAGAAGGCTTACAGAATTTATGTTCCCTCTACCTCAGTTACAATTGAGAGTAGGGATGTTATTTTCCATGAGAATCAAAAATACATCTTTGAGGAGGCCGAGATCAAAGATTCTCAAAAAAATTCTCCTATCATCACCCTTGAAAATTATTATGGAGAGATGGGGCCAAGAATTGAGGAGTCACCTCGAATTTTTTCACCAAGGAGATCACAAAGAGAAAGATCTGAGTCTAAAAGGCTTACATATGGAGATAAAGGCAAGCAAGTGGAATTCAACTCCACTAATTATGCTTATTTTGTTTCGCATGAGGAGCCAAAGGATGTACATGATGCACTCAACTCAAGAGAATTGTTTCTAGCCATGAAGGAGAAATATGATGCATTGATTGCCAACAAGACATGGGAGCTTGTGGATCTTCCATCCAACAACCATACCATTGGTTGCAAATGGGTTTTTCGAGTCAAATATAATCAATATGGCACAATCAACAAGTACAAGGCAAGACTTTGTGCAAAAGATTTTGCTCAAGTTTATGGACTTGACTATGATGAGACTTTTGCTCCAGTTGCAAAGATGGTATCAATTAGAATCATAATTTCTATTGCTTGTTTTTTCAAATGGAAAATTTTTCAACTAGATGTCTCAAATGCTTTTTTAAATGGATATCTAGAAGATGAGATTTATATGGATCAATTTATTTAGTTCATCCAAGACAAGACCAAAGTTTGTTTGCTCTTCAAAAGTCTCTATGGACTAAAGCAAGCTCTAAGATCATGGTATTCTCGACTTAACACATTTCTTGATTCACTAGGATTTAATTTTTAGTAACTATGATCCTTCCTTGTATGTCAAGTTTTATGATAGAGATATTGTCATTATTCTCATGTATGTTGATGATATTATCCTGATAGGAAGTTGTATCAAGTTAGTTAAAGAAGCCAAAATTGCACTTGGAAAAGCATTCAAGATGCAAGATCTTAGAAAAATACATTACATATTAGGATTAGAGATTGACTTCCATAATGAGAAAGCTTTTGTATGTCAATCCAAGTATGCTCTTTCAATGTTAAAAAAGTTCAATATGCTAGATTGTAAGAGTATTGATACTCCTATGGAGCAAATTGTAAAAGACCCTAACAAAGATGATGAAAGATCCTTCGTGGACATCACTCTTTTTAGAAGCCTTATAGGCTCCTTAATGTGGCTCACCATAACTAGGCCTGATGTAAGTTTTAGTGTTCATAAGTCGAGCCAAGCTATGCAAAATCCTACTATTCATCATTGGAAAATGGCCAAAGGGGGTACTTAGGTACATATCTTCAACTTATGATTATGGTTTGTTATATAAAAGTGAAGATCTTTCTATAGTTGGCTATTCTGACTTGAATTTTGCAAGTGATAAAGTAGATCGAAAATCTACAAGTGCATATGTCATATATCTTGGAGGAAATTTGATATTTTGGCTTTCCAAAAAGCAAGATACTATATCAGTCTCATCTTGTGAAGCTGAATATAAGGCACTTATACTACAACAAAAGAAGTGCTTTGGATCAAGAGGTTGCTAGTGGAGCTAAAGATAATCAAGGAAGATAATGTACCTTTGATCATGTGTGACAATATTTCAGCACAAGCCCTTGCCAACAATCTAATATTCCATGCAAGGAGTAAACACATCAAGGTTGCACATCACTTCGTGAGAGAGAAGCTCATTGGAGGGGAAATCTACTTGGAGCACATCGACACATCATCTTGTATTGCAGATTTGCTCACCAAACCTATGAGCAAGAATCCTTTCATCAAGCATAGAGCCAATCTTGGAATAATTCCAAGATCCATGTTTAAGTCAACATAGATTATTTTTACGAGTGTTGAAAATGAAAAATCATCTATCTTGACTTTAGGCTTGTCACAAAGTTTTTTCTATGTAAGTTTGTTGTTTCATAATGTAAATGCCAAATTTGGCCTAGAAGAAACTAGATCTATATGGGTTTCTCAAGTCTAGTTGGTAGTATACAACTTGCCTATAGATTATAGACTTAGAAATGTCATTAATATGCTTGTAGAAACTCGTGGCATATCACATGCGATGGTTGTAAGTGATCCATAGTGACATGCAAGGCATGCACAAAGTGAAATGGACACATGCATGATGATTTGTACAATTCTAGTTGGAAAAATGACACTTGGTAAAAGTAGGTAGACATGCATGCATGAGAAGTGACAAATGTCACTAATACTCTAGTTTTCACTTTTAGATGTGGATGGAAGTTGGATGGATGTGGTTCTACCTCGAGCTACCTCAAACTCCATAAATATGTGTAGACATTCTCATAATTTTTTATGAAGAACCAAGCTTTGAAACTATTCCATGCCATTTTGGATCTACACTATCATTTGCTTGAATATTGCTTTCTCTTTCTCTCTCTAACTTGAGTTGAGGCTTATGCTCATGCATTAAATTCTTGTACTTTTTCCCTCTTGTTTATCAAAGCTATCATTCTTTGATTCTTAGCATGCTAGATTGTGATTAAGCCATTAAATTATGTACTAGATCCTGATATTCAATCTAGAATAAGATCATTCACACTTGAGGATCATTCCCCACACGTGTGAACTTGCTGGAAATTTTGTCATATACACCCGAATAAAACCCTTTTGGATTTTACTAAGAACTTGAACCATCCAATTACGTCATCTACAACCTTTGCATTGGATTGAAAAGTCTCTCCTTATAATGTATTCCTGAGAGCCGGGATGGCCCTTGGGATTGGAATCGACATTCTCCTTATCACTCATGTAAGGTTAGTGTGGGCCCTTCCCTCATTCATTGGGACTATTTGGTGGGACCAATCCCATATCAAGAAAATCCCTAGCATGGTATGAAAGAAAAACCAACATTACACAATTGATCATGTTTTACCAATCAAAAGAATTCAAAGGCTAATGATGATACACTAGATATAGCTCTATTTTATATAGATGTTGTGCAAGAATGGGCAATAGGTACTATTCAATATTTGATGAATGGATACTTAAGTGGATCTTTTCCAAGGCACAATAGCGAAAACTAATTCTAAAGGCAAGATCTATTCAATTGATTGTATGCCAGCTTTGAGTTAAAGTTTACACAAGATAGGATCACAGATCAGCCACCATGCAGAATCAACAACATAAGCACCATGGAAGTTCCAATTAGCAAAATTGTCTTTTTAAATAAGAACACTATAGATATAGCATTTTGGTGGCAACCCATGCATGGCCAAGTTGTTGCTTACAGGCCACGTGTCCCTTTGACTACTTAGTCATGTGTACAACTGACCCTAGTCCCATGATTGGACTTGAAACACAATAGCACAATAATTCTACTTTTTTTGTCAACATTCTCCCTAAACAATAGAGTTATTTTTCAAACACTTATGTGGCATGCTAACGTTAAGCAACTTTAAGCATGTATTGCTTTAAAATAAAGTTATCAAACTTTTCTCTCACACGTGGCTTCATAAAAATGTCAGCTAGTTACTCATCTGTATTACAATGAACAATATCTATCTCCATGTTCTACTCTTTCATGAATGAAATGCTACCGAATCTAGATATATTTCGTCCTAGCATGATATACTGGATTCCTAGCCAACTCAATGCCACTTTGACTATGCTATATAAGGTGGTTAGTTTTTCTTGTTCCAAACCAATTCCCTTCATAATTTGCCTTAATCAGATGGCTTCCTGAGCTACACTGCACATTGCCTTATACTCAACTTTTGTTGTAGACAAAACAGCCATATCCACACTACACAAATTACAAGTGGAATTATGCTCTCCACTAGAGGTCACCATCAAAAGCTGGCTCACTCTACTTTCTTCAAGAGGGGTCTACTTGCATTTATTACTTTGCTTAGAAATACTCGTTCCTACATGGTCATTCCATCTTTTGGGATTCACCATGAGGCTTACACAGTTTCTACTTGACAATATTAACTAGTATTCCTCAAGAGGGCTGAATATTACAAAGGCCTATTTGCACAATCCATCCAACTGGTGAAGAATCTCCAAACCCACTAGAGGAAGCAAGCTTGCCATTAGAGACGCAAAGGTAGCTACACTTCATGCCATTCTCCAAGAAGAAGAGCAGGAGCTAAAAGAAATCAAGTTCAAGATTTGTACCATTAAGAAGCAATCAAAGCCATTCTAGGGCTCTCAACTACTATGGATTGTAATCTTTGTCTTGTTTTCAATTATCATATTAGACCAACTTTTATTATTTTTCTCTGCCATTTTCGGCTCCTTCCCTCTCACATGCACATTTAAATACCTCAAGATCTATGTGTGCACATTGGTCACATCATTCACCTATATATTACAACTCCATCAATATGTACAAATGTGATGATTTGAATATTCATGAGAATACATATTTTTCTACATAGACACTGTCACAAAACATTTGCAAAAAACATATTAGATAAAAAAACCATGTGCATGAACAGATTTTTTTATAGTGAAGTTGACCCATGGCTATGCTCATAAACAAAGATATTTGAAAACAAGTCACGTTGGAATGGAGAAGTTTGTTTGAGATTTACAATTAACTTTGTAAATCATTTACATCATCCATCTTTCTAGTGAACATGCCATTGAAATAGTCTACAAGGTCATGAAATTTATCATAGATTCTAGATTTCTATTTTTTTCATAAAAAGTGTGAAAAAAATCTATGTATGTGTGGCAAATTTCTTTTGCTCTATCTACAACTATGTAGAATAGGTCCTTTGTAGTAATTGATGAACTGAGCTTGAACAAACAAGGAATTGTACTCACTTCATTTTTGGAATATGATAATACTTGCTAAAAATTGCACACATGACAGGTACATTTCCAATCACATCTTTGGACAATTTTTTTACATTAAAAAGTTTCAAATTGTTGTGATCATCTATGAGGTGTTCAAAAACCTTGACCGTATTGTTGTGTGAGACTTCTTTTGCCTCAGGAGAAGCACATATACTGGTTTCAAAGTGATTGGCCATAATGGGTAATCGATTTTTTTTATGGAACCAAAGAAGCTACATTTGCAAAAACAAGAGATATATTATATGCAATGATCAAATTCGTACCTACAATTATATCTTTTTGACAACATAGCATATTATTTTAGAAAAACTTGGTAACGGTAATCTAAATTCGACCTAAAGAACTTGAAATTGCATCAAATCAAGGAATTCAAAAATTTTGATCAAAATTGATCAAAGACCTACTCCTCTTTGGAAAGTTTACAAAGAAGCATTTTGCAATAAACAAACGTAAATATCAAGAAAATTTGTGATATAATAAAATTAGTGGCATATAACCTAGGAGTTTTTAGGAGCTTGATTCTTGATCATCATCACTCTTGGCCTCCATTCTTTGGATCTTCGTCTTGGACTTCATTTTGCCTTTTCTTGAGAAGTTGACCTTCTCATCTCCATCATGTAGATTCAAGGAACCAATCCTTTGTCTCACATGTAGGATCCTACTCTCTTCGGCCATCAATAAAAGGTAAGAAATCTTGTATGGCAAAACTTTGTACTAGATTGGAGAACTCATCTCCAAGACCATTTAGGATGATTTGAACAAGCTTATCATCTTGGATTTTCTCACTTATGATGGAAAGTTCTTTATTGAGAGATTTTATCCTCAAGACATATTCCTGGGCACTCTCTTCACTACCTCTAATGATTTGTAGAACCTTATTTCAAAGCATAAGCACTCTAGAGGTGTTCTTGGATTCATAAATCCCTCTCAAGGAGTCCCAAGCCTCCTTGGCCGAGGTACAAGATGCAACTTCTTTAAGAAGTTCATTACTAACATTCATTTTAAGACAATGTAATGCTAGCCTAGATCTCTTTTTGTACCTCACTAGATCTTGTCCTCCTTGAGTCTCTTCCTCTTCACCATCATATCTTTGAGGCATTGCACCAACAAGAAATAAATAAACAAATTGACGTTGTAAATGATGTATGTCTGTATTCTCAAACAAATACTAGATCACCCATTTCTCTTGCCTTACATGAAAAACAAAGAGCTTCCCCCTTACTTGAGAAACCTTTCTTGACTCATCCTCAAAAAAATTGCACTTTCAAAAGGTTCTCAAAATTTTAAAAGGTTCTCAGCTTTTTGAAGGATATATATCACATTATAAAAAGGGTTTCTATGCTTATATAAAAAATGTCATCAAAAATTCTATGATACTGATTTTTATGGTGATTCCATTCATATACTTTGTCGATTTTTTCTTTCCACCTAGGCACTTGTGCAACCTTTAATGGGCCCATTATGAAAAACACGCATGTGACCAATTGTTTTGTAAACCTGAAAGGCCAAATATACCTTTGTTGCGGTCATGAACAATTGCTTTGTGTTTTTTGTAGTGAAAGTTGCTACCTTTCAAGACTTTCAACTTTGTTGCATTTGAACACCTCAAAGTGTCATTCAAAGTAGGAAATAATGAGATATTACAAAGTTAAAAGAAAGCTAAGAAAATATTTCAAAGAATAAGCAATTTATTGTCAATATCCACATGTTAAGCATAAATAGTCTTAGATTGCAAAGAAAGAAAACTTTTCTGAATTCACTTGATTGAAAGCCAAATTACAAGGAGGTCAATGTTGCACGTGTTTGGTATGGCCTCCTTCCAAAGCAAGGTAGGCCCAAAAAGTATTATGAATGAGCCGGGTAGATGACATTTTGCCAGTATGATTTTTTACTGGGCAAAATGTCATCTTCCCAGCCCATTCCATTGAGTAATGCATAGTTGCTGCTTTTTCACATGACCATTATGGAGTAGAATCTACATTTGAAAAACATAGTCAACGTTTTTGAAGCAAAGCTTTTTTCACAGGACCATTATGAAGCAAAATTTGCATCTGAATAACATAATCAATGTTGAAAACAATGGGTTGCCGCCTGTTCTGCTTTTTAAGTAGTCGAAAAAATAGAAGAAAAAACAACTATGGATTAGTGATTAGTTCACCAGAAATGGAGATAGTGCACCAATGCACAAAAAAATATTGACAAATATGGCTTCGCCCGGACTTGAACCGGAGACCTTCAGTGTGTTAGACTGACGTGATAACCAACTACACCACGAAACCACAATACGAACGATACTATCAGTTCTCTCTACATTCAATCCATGGTAGCAAGCTGAACTAGATTGCAATTACAGCTAGTGTACTCGCTTTGTTAAAGATTGGAGTAGTAGTAGTATCTTCGGATTCCAAATTTGAGAATTGATGAATGAAGGATTTGATGCCTTTTCATGGTTCCTCTGGACAACTATCCTGATCAATGCTATGAAATTGAAGCCTTTTCCTGGTTTTATCTCCTCCTGTTGATGATGTTGCTCATCAGCCCAAGACCCAAGACTGAAGCCCTTTCATAGTTTTTCTGGACAAAGATCATGCTCAATGCTATTATGGGCTTGAAGCCTTTTCATGGTCTGTGACAATGAACCTTCTTAATGATTGTTGTGGGTTCTTGATCCTGTAATGGCGATTTTGACAATGATTCTGCCAGTGGAGCAGAAGAGTGCACTGGTGTGAAGTTCTTGAGCCATTCTTTGAAAGCAAGTGGTTGAGGCACTGGGCTTCCTTGTCTCAGAATGCCTATACGTTAATTTTGAACATCTCGCATATTATGAATTGCGATTCTATGGTATATTCATTCAACATTTGGAGTTGTCAGAGCACTTCTCTTGATGGCTTACATTAACAAGAAAGTATTAGGCTGGATATGAAGGTTTTGCTTGAACTGAGTGAAAATGCATTACCTAATATCCACTGTCCACCTGGAGAGGTAATGTACCAATGAATTACCTAGTGGTGATCACTCCTACAGGTCATGTAAGAATGGACAGAGGCACTTAGCGCGGTTGAGATTCAAGTTTGTTTAAACTTATATACTGGGTTCTACTGATGTAACCTATATCTGAGATGTGCAACTGATCGCAACAATCAATGGAAAAAAGTAGAGACTTCTGAAGATTTCTGTTTTGTAGTAATTTGGTAAAGCCCAAACATATTGACCATGACTTGGCAACTTGTCAAGCTTTTCCAGATGATGTATTTATGCTCATTATAGCTTTAATGTTCTATCATGGCGCAATTGCATGTATTGTGGGCTTCTCGTTTTGTTGAAGCTTATTTTTAGCTTTATATTTATCACTTCTACATTTAATTAGACCATAGGTACAACCGCTCACCTTGCATTTGGCTTTGTAAATGGATGGTTCTTGTGGTTAGCAAGATATAGATGTAGCTTACACAAAGAAAAACAATGGATTTCACTTGATTGCCTTGTTATCGACTTCTATCACTAGATTTCCAGTTTGTAATGATCCGATAGTGGTATCTAGGAACATTATCTCTAGAGACACCCATCCAGTTATTCGTATCACTAGACAACATCGTGGATAGACATAGGCCATCATGTCCCTGGCTTGCCCATATGTGGGATAACATGTCTACAATGTGATCTTGATGGATTCTCAAAGTCTCATAATGATGAAGTCTTGAAAATGGGTCGAGATGAGCTTTTACAACAAAGTCCTGGTGACTCCCGTTGGACCCAAGGTTTTAAATCAATCAAGGACCATTGATGATCTGTACATCTTATGCTTCCTAGATAGCTAAAATTCATTCTGCTCAAAGATTGATCCTCTTGTGGGAAGACAACACTTCAGAATGCGTTTTCAATGATATGACCTTTAGGACCTAACTAGAAACTATATCACCATCCTACCAATGATTGATGATATTTCACCAGCCTCATGGATTATTGGTTAGACTGGGTGGGTGCCGACCTAAATGATTGTCTATATTTATTGGATTGGTGATTTAGCCACACAACTTTAAATCGTCTATTGCCCCTTGGCATAGTGGTAGTGAGAGGGTGTTATTAGTTCAATAAGGACTTTAAATCCTCTATTGGAACTAATATGACATAGTAGTATGATGCTATTATATTCTTCAATGAAGATTTTTCACTGCTTGCTTGAACTACGGGTGTCTTGGATAAGGATATACTACCTCGGATATTTTGGGCTAGTTAATTGCTAGGAACTATATCTTTTTTTCTCAAGGTTGTAGCTAGTTCCCATGCCTACTCTTGAAACAATTTTGTTATATGTCTACTTCTAAATAGGGCTCCTTTGCAAACCAAGATGGTTCTTAGGGTAGTTCTCAAATATTATGGGTATGCCTTCAAATGGTGGAGACCTTGCTTCTAAATGTTAGGAATATGTCCCTACCAAACATTGTCTTTTACAATATAAGAATGCTATCTTTGAACACTGATGACATGGCCCTTATGGAGATGCAAAGGGCCATGCCTCTCAGTTAAGAGTATTGCTTTTACAAAATATGATCTTTAAGACACAACGATGTTCGGCTCAAATGCTACAAGCAATGTCATGCCCATGTATGGACTGATCTCAGATTATTATCCTGTAAGGAGGTCAACATGCCTACCTTGACCAGTAAATTAATTGTGATTATAAGGGGTTGGGGCCCTCATGGTATTAAAGTCATAATTAATGGTTAGAGGAGCTAGATTTGGTGATGGTAACTTTATGCTGCTGGAGTGACATCTCTCTCCTATTGAGCATGGTTGGTCCATCCATAGCTTAGGGGCTAGATCCATTCCATCTAGGTTTGCGATCTACGTTTGGTTGGGTACGTTTGTCTGATTCCCTTGGGTTCTATGGCTTCAACATGCTAGTCTTTGATCCCTGGTGGAGGTCTTGATAGGCAATGTCATTAACTTTTAAGAGTATTGCCTTCAGACATTAAGGATATTGTTGCGAACACTTGAGGATATGACTTTTGGAAGATATTGTCTTTAAATTTTAAGGACTTGCTTTAAGGGCACTACCTTTTAAGTAATAGGGACTATGCCCTTTAGATGATATTTTCTCAAAGCATGTGAGAATATGATTTTTGATATATATTGCATTTGAATTCAAAAGACTTCCTTTAAACGCTAAAGCCATTGTCCTTAAAATATTTTCGACATTTCCTTCGCCTTCACCCATTAAGGACAATGCCTTGAAAACTTAGAGACCTTGTTCTTAGGCTTTTAAGCACCAAGCATATTGTCTCTAAGTGTCTTTAGCCATTGTAGGTGCCCATTGAATAAACTATCACAATGGTGCTCGTTAAAAATCATCGCAATCATAAAGCACAATTTTCCATGTGTTGTAAGTGGAGGGCTCGGGTTCTCGTGTACCTGTGATTGAATAAGGCCCATGTGGGTTCAATGGGAGGCTTGAACAAAGTGGCTTAGATGAAATTTGCATGAGGTTAATTTTTATCTTGCACAAAACCAAGAGGCATGTTTCACCCACATAGGTTATTAAACTGCACTCTGTGTTTCAAGAGGTTGGTTCTCTTATGTAGCTTTTGGCACACACAAGTAAACCTAACATGAAAAATATCCACATGTTGGTATGTTTTTCAAAAACCATTTAATGACCATGCAAAGAAAAAAAAAAATCATCAATGAAAATACCATGGACAATACTCGATTATGGCCAACATATCCAACATCCTGTATATGTCGGAAATGCACCAAAGGAGAAACTAAAAGTTCATCTTAGCCATGTTCAAAGAGTCTCTCATGAACATCAATATAGGTCCTCACCCTCCCTTTCTTCTTTGCTTGACCTTGGTCGCCAATTGTTCGATTATTAGTATTTTCAAAATGATATAGCCCTTGGAATGCTATGATATGGGGGAAGAAAACTTAAGAATTCCAAGGTGAAACCCCTTATGAACCCTTGAGTAGCCTCAAGGTTATATGCACAATATTCAATCGTGGGCTATCAAAATAGCTCATTTGGGAGATATATGTGCAAATCAAACTATTAGAATAGATCACCATTCACTACTGCATTTTGTGTCCTTGTGATAGAGCCATATAAGGGTTAGAAATACAATCCTTAACCATTTCTTGTATAGTTTTTTTCTCTCTCTCTCTCTAGGTTCTTAGACTGATGTCTAGTACCTACTAAGACCTAACTAGTACTGAACCCATAATTATCACTATTTATACAAGTATTCAATATATGTCATTGATGTGTTTGGCTATGGTAAGCTTGCTAATTCCTGTGGATTAGGATTTTTGTGTGAACAACATCCTATGCTATTTGGCACATGTGGCATCTATTTACATGGCCATTTTCCCAATTACAATACATGTGACGAAAATTGGTCAAGCTAGAATTGTGAAATTTCAATAGGGTCACAACGCACGCAACCATTGAAATCCATTGGATCAATGCTTAAGAATTTGACGGTCGAGATTATAACAGTGTGGGCCATTGGATATAGTCTAGCCATTAGATTTGAAATGAAAAGGACCGAAGGCCAATGCAGTGCAAAAAAATCTTCAATTTCATTAAAAATATTCAATTTGAAAGGAATTCGAGGAGCATTTTCTTCACAGTGGAAAAACAGTGCTAAAAACTTCCAAGGCCTTAACTCTTTGGTTTTTTGTCTATATGGGGTCATCTAAAAGCCAAAATTCTCCAAATTAAGGGCATGAAATAATTGTGCCCTACAAGTACAACTCCTCTTGGACAGATTGAGTGCTGGTTTGTAGAGAGAAAGTGGATCAGACTTTACCATTTAAAGGGTCGAGAAGTTAGTGAAGCCTCATTGGAGCAGTTTGCCAAATTTGAATAGTTTTAGGCATTTTAGGACAATTCAAGCTACGACATGTCCTAAGATTTTTTTGGTTAGACCTTGCAATTGACCAATATTAGGCACCTCGGTGCATGCAACTACATCTATCGTATTCAGAACGACTTTGATAGTCCTCAACCAAATTGCCTCTTTAGTAGCTTGAGAAGCTACAATGTATTCTGATTATATAGATAAAATTGCAGTGGAGGTCTGTTTTCGATTGTAAGTCGCTCTTTTGGTGTCGATACACCTACCCAATTTGCATCTGTATATCCATGAAGTGTATGGATATCGGATAAATCAACATCACCATAGCTAATACAGAGCTCAATTGTAGCTCGTGCATATATAATTACTCTAAAAAGAGCTCTTCAATGGATCATACCAGGATTGGCCACGTATTGGCTCAAGGAGCTAATGGCGTATGCAAGATCGGGCCTGGTGGAAATCATTGCATACATCAGGGATCCAATAATTGATTAATATGGATATCCCTTCATTTAAGTCTTCTCCTCATTGGTCTAAGGGCATTGCTCCTTGGATAATTTTAGACTTGGGTCCATGGGATTATGTACAAGCTTGCAATTGATGAAATTGAATTTCGTCAGTAAATTATAGAAGTACCTCTATTGGGTGATATAGAGAAGTCTTCTATTCTTGTCTTTGTGGATCTGAATCCCGAGACAGTAATGCACTTTACAGTGACAAGAACAAGAATATGGTTGTGATTTGCAAACGAGAGATAGCATGGAACGACACTCAGATATGGGGTAAATCCATGCCATACCAATATCTGAACCCATAATAGGCATAGTACCATTTTCAAAACTCTTGAGCATATCCATGCTTTCCAAAAGTATGCCAGCTATCACCCAATTTCATAAAATTTTAAAATTCTGATCCTGTCTATTATATTATTATTATTTTTTAGCCAAGTATTTTACCCTAACATTTGTCATATGATTAGGGCAGATCCTTGCCATACCAATCCCTACAAATGTGGCGATCCCTTGTACGAATCCCTGTACCTTAAGGGCATGTAGGTTATCAATACTTGTATTATTGTTCACAAAATTTACTTACTGCAAAGAAAATGGCAAAGTCACCATATGTGTAGCCCGCGTCATCTATATGTGTTATCATTGCTAAATGAGAGGCATAAATACGATAGTTTAAGCTATCTGTTATAAGTGTGAGCCACTACCATTTTCTATAACCATTCATAAACATGAATGCTTCCTATTATATACACCATTACCTCTTCATAGACCAATACACGAAGCGGAGTATTGCAATAGTAACATGAATAGATGTTGCATGAGAATCTTGTGAGGAAGCCATATTTGTTTACAAACAATACTTCCTTCGGAGACTGGTAATAGAAGTTTTTCGAGTCTAGTTTTTGCCACAACAATAATAGCATAAAAAGCATTGCTAATCGCACTATATTTGCTTTATGAAACGAATTCTCTGCATATGTTTTAGTAAAAAGGGAGTGAAAGAAACCCATATATAAACTTCATGAAGATGGTCTTCAGAATGCATACTTGTATAAGAGTGTACTCCGAATCCAATAATGGAATCGGAATGCAACGTCATAGTAGGAAAATCTGTGTAAAGCAAGAGACATATGGCATTTGCTTATCATTTACCATAAACCATACCTCACGTGGTGACCGTAAAAGCACATATAATATAGTAGCTCACTGGCAGCCAACTATGCACCCACTCTATAATTGAAAAGACAAATATCTACATAAACTTTAGTGTGGTCATCGCTATCCTTTCATCAATGAAGGAGCCTCATAGCTACGTAATCAGAGGTTCAATCAATCACGTGTTATGAGAGTAAGGTAAAGCGAGTGTGTTTATGATCCCTAAAGCATGCCAATCAAGCCACATAATATGCATAAGGTTGCATGAAGCAGCAGTGTGCTGTCAATGCACTATCAGCGTGTAGTTTCAACATAAATTTGCCACATACTTTATGTGATAGGATGGAAACATCCACAAGGCTCTATCAAGAGGGTATTCCATCGCGACTTGCAGCCTAAACCTACATCTGAAATAAATGGTAAGCATGCATAACATGCATTGTTTTCTCAGAAGGTAGGGGATTGCAATCCAGCGCCCGCCTTATGCCATAGTTTATACACTAAGCAAAGCAAATATAAGCAATTGCAGAACTCAAATGTAGATTGGTTCTCAATGTCACATATATCTTGCGAAAAGATTTCAAGTTGCAAAGCACTGTCTTCATCCAACCCATCTAACAAAACAAGTGGGTGTGGAGAGAGGGGTGTATTAGGAATGGTAGGCGTTGGTTCATTCGACAAACAAGGAGTCATTTTCTTTTTCAAGGTAGGCAAAGACCTTTCTTATATTTTGGTTATAATATCTCTCTTCCTCCTCATATTTATCAGCAAGACAAGCTAAATCAGCAGCAAAAATTTTCACAGTTCCCAAAGGATCAATACGATTTTTACCATAATCCGTGTAAATTTTTACCTAATGTAAGGTATCTAAGAGATGAATCATACAGAGCACTTTATCTTCTAGTCCAGCGGCATTATAGGTAGCACGATCAGTTTCAATGATAAAACTATGCAACATCACAGCTCTTTTCATACAACAAATCAAAGTTTGTATGAATTGACTAGGGGAGGAAGGGGCTCCCCATAACCAAGATCAACAGCATCCTAAAACCAACCTGAGGACTAAACCATGAAAAAAACCTTTGTTAGCCTATGAATCCACGTAAGGTATACGTTTGATACTATCCCGACCAAAGGATAGTTGGATTTACACCTCAAAGTTGCACAGAGAGAGATTAACGAAACATAGCTCATCTTGCCAAAGCAAGACCAAACCTTTTGTCATAACCCAACAAGGTAAAACATAGACGAAAGCATACAATACTTCAAAGAAAGAAAGCACCGTATAGCGAAACAAATTTCAAGACATCCAGTTGGTACCTGCCACCATCCCACCACACAAAACCACACAAGTTAGCACAGTGAGGAAGACAGGTGTCAACGCTGAATGTCAGTTGTTATCCATGTCCAAAATAAGTTTAGCAGTTTAACAACTTAAAATATTTGATCATAAAATGTAGTCCAATCTTTCCTATGTAGCACATATTCATTTGCAATAGGCTTTCCCATATTATTACCGTATCAGGGCATTCCACCATTCTGATCAGTCTTACGGTACTAGTCCGTATCAATTTTTAAAGTAAAAGATATGTAGTTGAAAAACAACTGCATTATGTAAGTTGCAATTTGCAAAAAAGTGGTAGCATGGAACGGCACGCAGATATGGGATAAATCCATGCCATACCAATATCTGAACCCAAAATAGGCATAGTACCATTTTCAAAACTCTTGAGCATGTCCTTGCTTTCCAAGAGTGCGCCAGCTATTTCCCGGTTTCATAAGATTTTAAAATTTTGATCCTGTCTATTATATTATTACCAGTACGTGTTTTAGCCAAGTATTTTACCCTAACATTTGTTACAAGATTAGGGCAAATTTGTGCCATACACATCCCTACAAATGTGGCAATCCCTTATACAAATCCATGTACCTTAAGGGCACGTAGGTTATCAATACTTGTATTATTGTTCACAAAACTTACTTACTGCAAAGAAAACGGCAAAGTCACCATATGTGTAGCCCAAATCATCTATATGTGTTATCATTGCTAAATGAGAGGCATAAATACGATAATTTAAGCTATTCTGTTATAATTGTGAGCCACTACCATTTCCTATAACCATTCATAAGCGTGAATGCTTCCTATTATATACACCATTACCTCTTCATAAACCAATACACAAAGCAAAGTATTGCAATACTAACCTGAATAGATGTTGGGTGAGAATCTAGTGAGGAAGCCATATTTGTTTACGGACGATACTTCCTTCAGAGACAGGTAATAGATGTTTCTGGAGTCTAGTTTAGGTTGAAAGAACCAGGCCTTTTATTAGAGTTTTGAGAGAATTTATCTTGGAGAGTAGAAAAACTTGGTCTTTTGAGTAGGCGTTCGATTTCCCTGATGTTTTCCACATCACCAAGGTTGGCAAGGAGTTTGGCAAAGAGGTTTGCGTTTAACTCTATAGATGCATCAATCATGTGTTGGTATATAAAGAGAAAAGTGAGGTGTGACTTGACCACGTCTCTAGCAGGCTTGTGTAGCCAAAGGAAGAACGCATTCATCTGATTTTGCAAGGATTCACCAAGGAAAAACTTACTTAGATTGTTCATCATGAACCAAACACCATGATCAAACCAAACAATAGAAGAGTTATTCTTGCACTTGTCACCACATCTACATTTGAAAAAGGGTCTCTTCTAATTCCAGATTCTGGCCTGATGCATATTCATTCTACTGAAACCGATGTCAAAGTGTCCACAAACTCGAGCCCAGGTTTGCTCAGAAGGGCAACGAGAGGGTCCAAAAAGGCTCATACGAATGATATTGTCAAAGGTGATAGGTGTCTCAAGTGAAGTATTCTTGTTTAGAGTGGCAAGTCTGCAAATTTTTACTTCTTTATCGGTCAGGTGTGCAAGTAAAATCCAAAGTTCAATGGGAATGGGAGCTAGAAAGTTCGTAGTGGGTAAACTCCAAAGTTTGAAAGCAGTACGTGCAGATTTGAACTCAATAGTATGGTTGGGGACCAAGGTAATTTGACAGTTTCTAGCTTGGCAAAACTCAAATGTAGATTGCTCTCCAATGTCACAGATATCTTGTGAATACTGAAACCAACCTGAGGACTAAACCATGAAAAAAAGCAAGCCCAAGAAGCTGCTAAAGCAGCACCCGAAGTCCATTCTCCATCTATGCCACAAGAGATCCAAGAATAGATGTTAATACACAGTTGCACCATCACAAATAGTCCTTCAAGATGATAGAACCTGCAGCATCGCAAACAGAAATGATCATAATAATTCTATCTAGCATGATGGATATTACACTGGGAGAATTTCTTAAGCTAGTGCCTAAAGCAAAAGAAGCAAAAGAAAGATTGACTCAATTGGAACAACCAGTCTGTCAAAAGCCACTTTTAACAAACGGAGTACTCAATATGGGGATAGCCTGGGAAAGTGAGCAGAAAAACATTACCCTGCTGATACAACATAGACAGTTTGGTAAAGAAGCAGTTGTGATTGATGGAGGTTCAGGAGTTAACCTGATTTTAACCAAGCTATGTGCAAAATGGGAACTTACCAAGCTAAAGCCTGTCACTTTTGCCATCAAGCTAGAGGATCAAACATCCAGCAGAAGTTTTGTTTAACTCATTGGCTACTAGAACTTGTGGAAGTTGTCACACTTCCATGGCGAGTTAAGTGTAACGGTTAAGCGGCCTACCACACCACAACTTTTTCCGACCTAGAGGAATGGTTGAAGACATACCTATCAAAATAGCTGGAGTGAAGTTGTTGTCATTACTTTTGTAGTAATGGACTTACCTCTGATGCACCAAATGTCTATCGCGTTTTATTGGGATGTCCATGGTTACTTTGTGCAAGTAATTCATAAATGGGGCACCGGAATAATTACTTTTGAGAATCATGAGTGTGCACGGTCAAAGTAAATCCAATTACTTGGACTATCAAGCCAATAATCCAAAGAGGGGATGATGATTCATCAACAACGGATCATACCTATCATTGACAAGTGAAGACTCTTTGGGAGTCCATTATGACTCTCAAACAAACATTGTTGACTAGAATCAAGCTCTTGCAAAAGTGGATTGTATAGCAGGCTATATGTGTCAACGAGATAATCAATCCAAATTGAGCGAAATTTTCTTACTTGATCGAACTTTGGATATGCCCATCACTTTTCCATTGAATATAATAAACTTAGCTTGGATATCACTGATCCAATTTCAGATCTGATCAAAGATGGTCTAATACATGTTAGTCATGCCTTGAGTATTGATGGAGATGACTAGAGCAGATCCTCAATCACATGGATCCTACAAGATTTGGAGTTTGAGATATTCCGAATGAACCGACAATAAAGCCGCCAAAGGCAATTATATGGAAGGAAGAAAAGATGGCAGGACCAATGACAAAGAAACAAGCTAAGTAACACTATAATATGGTCCTAAAATAGAAAAAATCATCTCGAAGGGCTGATTCTAAGAATATACCACCTTTAAAAAAAATGAAAAGGTCAAGTATGATTCTTCAAGTCAAACTTCTCGCAAGAAATCACCATCAAGGAAGTCATCACCTTCAGAGACGACACATCTTCTAGAAAGTCATCACGTCCACGATCGATCCTGCCAAGAAAGCTAAACGGAGATCAAAGATCAACCCTTATGAAAAGGAACAATGAGAAGAATTCTAGTATGATATGCCCGAGCATTTCAAATGCTACTTTAAATGATGTTGTGATTATGTTACCCAAGGCTCATCGTGAACTAGAAGAGCAAGCATCAGAAATAAAGGAGATTTACGATGGACCAGCTAGGACTCAGCCAATGAATCTTGCTGAACCTGAAAAGCCAGAGAAAGTTGTTTAAGTTGGAGTGCAACTTACTCTTGAACAATTTCAAGCATTAAGAAAGTTATTGATCAAGTACCAAGACTGTTTTGCTTGGACATACAAGGATCTCAAAGGAATTCCTACCTTGGTTATTGAGCATACGATACCCTTGATGCCTGATGCAGTTCCAAAGTTCACAAAATTCCGCTGTAATCTGAATGTTACTGAACTTATAAAGAAAGAGCTACAAAGACTACTTGAAGCCAAATTTATTTACGAAATCAAATATACAGAATGGATTTCTCTGATTGTCGTTGTTTATAAGAAGAATGAGAAGATGAGAATTTGTGTGAATCTCAAAGCCTTGAACAAAGCGAAAGGATCACTTTTTGTTACCCTTTACTGAAAGCATATTGGACCGACTTGCTGGAGCAGAAGCGTACAGTTTTTTGGATGGATTTAGTGGTTACAACCAAGTTAAAATCACACTTGCGGATCGTCATAAAACAGCTTTTGCAACATAATGGGGAACTTATGCCTATAAAGTTATGTTGTTTGGACTTTGCAACGCACCTAGTTCATTTCAAAGAGTCATGCAGTTTACCATCAAAGACTACTTGCATTAATTCCTTGAAATATACTTGGATGATCTTGGAGTCCATAGTGCTGATACAGACCATTTGGATAGTTTGGGAAAAGTATTTGAACGTTGTCACAAATACCAAATCTCCTTAAATCCAGAAAAGTGTCAAATTTGGGTCACTCATGGAGTTGTCCTTGGACATGTGATATCAAGACATGGCATTGCTATAGATTATTGCAAAATCAAAGTCATCGTCGAGTTACCGCCACCAAGAACAATTTGAGGAGTCTACGTGTTTATGGGTCATGCAAATTACTATCAGATATTTATTCTAATCTTTGTGGATTTAGCAAGACCTATATACAATTGACTATTGTACCAATTTTGATAGTAGAGGCATTGGAAGCATTTGAAAATTGAAGAAAGCTTTAGCTTCCACACTGATACTACGAGCTCCAAAATGGACAATTGAGTTTCATGTTCATACTGATGCATCAAAATATGCCATTGGATCAGTTTTGGCGCAGCCAAGAGAATACAAGAAGAATTATCCTATCAGGTTTGCAAGTCGACAACTTACAGATCTTGAAAAGAATTATTCAACAACCAAACGCGACACATTGGCCATGATTTTTTTTCTATTAAGAAGTTTTGACATTATCTATTGGCAATGCATTTTGTATTTTATTCTGATCATCAGCCATTACTTTATTTGGTGAACAAGACATGTAACACGGGGCGTATTGCAAGATGGCTATTTTTACTAGCCGAATTTGATTTACGCGTTGTGGTTCGAAAGGGTAAACAACATTATCTCGCCAACCATGTCTCAAGGATTGAATCAGCACCAGTTAATACTGAAGTGAATGATTAACTATTAGATGCTGCATTGTTTTATGTTGAAGCAGTACCTGAGTGGGCAACAGAGATTGTTGAATATTCGATGCTAGGCCAACCTAATGATTCCTTGACAAAAGTACAAAAGAGACAATTGATTCTTAAGGCACAACCTTATCAATTGATTGCTGGACAATTGTATCACTGATATTTTGCAAAGATGTGTTTTGCCGCGTGAAGTACCTGAACTTATCATGTTTTCACATGATGGCATGGTCAGAGGACATTTTTCAACAGATATCACTATTCAAACTTTTACAATTAGGGTGCTGGTGGCCTACACTTCATAAAGATACAAAAATTATATTCAGTCATGTGATGTTTGTCAACGAGCACTCATCCTACACGACAGAATTATGGACCTTTACATCCAATTTTATTGCAAGCACCGTTCGAGAAATGGGGCCTTGACTATGTTGGTCCTATTCATCATGTGGCAAGATGATCTCAAGCTACATATATCATTGTTGCAATCGATTATATGACCAAGTGGGTTGAAGCAAAAAGCAGTTCGAGTTGCAGATGCAAAATCCACAACTAAGTTCCTTTATGAGCATATTATTATTAGGTTTGGATGTCCTATCGAGATCGTAAGTGATCGTGGAATACATTTTGTGAATGAAATGATAAAGTGTCTGTTGGAAGACTTTTTTGTTACTCATTGGTTTAGTGCTCCTTATTATCCGAGGGGTAATGGTCAAGTTGAATCTTCCAACAAGATTCTTTGCAACATTATGACAAAAACGGTCAAAGCAAGTCGCTCTGATTGGGAACATAAACTGTATGCATCATTATGGGCATTTAGAACAACTTATAAAGGTAGTACGAATCAAACACCATTCAAGCTTGTCTATGGTCAACATGCAGTTATGTCGATTGAATTCCTGATACCATCTTTACACATGGCAGCAACGGAATGGTTGGATGAAGCAAAATCCTTACAGTTGCATCATGAGGCTTTACAAAAACTAGATTGATGGCAGTTCATGCATTAGCAGCAAAGAAAGCCCGTCGCAAGGCATGGCACGATCGTTGATTACACAAAAAAGATCTGAAGGAAGGAGATCTAGCACTAATGTTTAAAACGAAATTGATCAAAGAAAAATTGAAGTTTACGGATGAAGGACCGTACAAGGTGAAAGAAATATTGAACTATCGAACGATTATTTTAGAACACTCAGATTCAACACTTCGGTAAATGGTAGCCGATTACACAAATTTTGGTAGCCCGTTCAACCAGCTTGATCAACACCTTATCAGTTTTACTTTAGCTGTTTTACTTTCACTACTTGATTGATTTTTCTTTTGGAAAAATATAGTTAAAAAGAAAATGATGAGCAAAAGTCAAAAAAGTCATAAGAAAAGAAACAGTTGAAGGAAAGTATTTTCAAAAGATAATTTCTGATGAAGAATGACTTAGAAAATCACTTTTTGGATCATATTTTGTACATACAGTCTTAGAAACCTTTGTCGAGATTTCAAATCATACATCCACCTCATATTTCTTTATACTGAGTTGGGCAAAGGTTCTTTTTCAGAGTTACTACTTGTTTTGCGGTTAGGCGAATGTAGCAACTTACCATTTTGGAAACCTTTGTTGAGCATCTTACAACCTTTATGAACATTTGGCGACCTAACAGATGGATTCAAAATGATGGAATAGGTTCAGATCTTCAAAATTTTTATTTATTACAGTACCTAGGCGAAGGATGTTCTTAGGCGAATGTTAAACCTTCGCCGATTAGTTCAGACCTTCAAAAACCTTCGTTGAGATTTTTGGAAATTACTTTCACAATACTGAGCATGCCTCCAAATTTTTGTCCTAAATTGAGCAGCCAAACTAGTACATTGTCTAGTGGACCCTCCAAATCAGCCTATAAATAGGCCGAATTCGATCACTTGTGCTAGCGAAGCTCTTGCAAAATTTTTCAGCAACCAAACCTTCTAAAAACTTCCTTCTAAGCTTTGAGATACACTTTATACCTCTTAGTACTTGCCTGTTCATCATGTCTTCTACTAATACTTCGCAATCTCCTCAGTATGTCATCTATCGTGGCGTTCGGACCAAGACAAACATCATGATACTTCCTAGCACAAGCATGGTGGCCAATGGATGAACCTTGCTCTGCTCACCGCAATGGGGATCCATGAGTGCGCCTTTTCTAGAAGAATCAATATGGATTTTATAACCATGGCTTTTATCACCTGGACCGAGGCCAAGTCCAAGTTTTATATCACCTACCAAACTGCTACCCACAAGGTGCGCGTGACTGAGGCCACCCTTGCAGCCATAGGAATCACTTCTAGCAAACAACCCTCACCAAATTATAGGCATGCCAAGAGTATCATCAAGCCCTTTATTGATACCACTGATGAATTATACTGGACCAATGACGACTACTTGATTGAATCTATCCGAGAGCCTACCATCCGTGCCACAACTCAGCTTCTAAACAACTTTGTGATGGTTGGCAACCTCAGGAAGGGGCGCATTTCATCCTAGATCCTACACCGCATTGTAGAGTCCAACTCCAAGTTAGGATATGGACCATTAAAGCCTTATAACTGGTTCAAAACGGTATTCAAAGAGTTGAAGAGAGCTATTAAGAGCAATTCCAAACAAGTGTTTACTTCTGGGCCCCTTCTCTCCTCCCTAAGGCTTGTTGTTTCGTACTTAGACAACAAAATTCATGGGTTTCATGCTAATGTCGTGGTGTTTGTCTATGAAGACACACAAGTTGAATTTTCCCAAAAAGCTTCAAGTTCTCATAGTCGTCGTCGTGTACGTAGCGAAGTCGTTGTTCCTGACTCGCCTCCCTCGTCACATCGTCGTACTAGGAAAATATCTTTAGCTTCCACCCCCTGCTACAACTCACACTGAACTGCCTATCTCCCAATCCACTGATGCTTTCCTTGCCTCAGCTTCCTCACAGGGTCAGTGGAGATACCATTCCAATCACAGCTTTTGAAGCCACCTCACCCCCACAAACTTTCATCCACTAAAATAAGTAAATTCCTCATAAGTAAACAAATTACTTAAAGGAACATGCTTGTGAGATCCACACCATCTCAAGTTGTTAGAATAAGTAAGCATGAGCTTCTCTCACAGTTCATGACTTTCCGTGTTTAGCAGTAATTTCAAGTTTTTTACTGCTTTCGTGATAGTATGCATGTGTGCCAGTTTGACGGTACACGTAGTGTAAGTTGGGACACACGTCCCGTAACGGGGACCGAACTACCATGCAGCAGTATCCCACAAAAATTAAACTGTGTATATATATCTTTCAGTCTCTTTTATAAATACAGTCTAGAAGTGTTCTCTTGGGTTGGTATGTGATCTCTCTTTACTATTTATCTGATTGATGTTAGATTGCTTGCAAATTGGCTAACTATACTGCTAGTAAGATCCTTGACATGGTATCAGATCTTGGGAGTGGAGCAGTTCGGGGTTAGCTGGAAGCCAAATTTTGAAAAAATTCGAAGAACCGTTTACGGTTTGTTAAGCAAGCAATTGTTTGCAGGAGCAGTAGAATTTAAGCTTCAGCATAAAGCTTGTGGCTTAATCTGAGAGAAAAATCGGAAATTGTAAATTTTCAAGCCTACTTGGCATTGGTGTTCGGTGTGCACTTGTTTGGATGTCGTTTTCAAAGCGGTCAGTTCTAGCACATAGCCTATAGTAGGGCGACCTCAGAGAGTGCTATTTGGTCAGCCAAAAATCTGAAAAACAGCTTTCTGAGAATTTCTAAAGCCCAAGAAACCCTAGTCTAGGGTTTGTATGCTCAAAATCGTGGATCTTTCTACACATAGAGAATGCCAAAATGCAGGTAAAGGCCTTGAAGTGCATTTTTACAGGATATAATGAACAAACCAAGGGATATAGATGTTATGATCCAGAGGGGCTACGTGTGCACATAAGCTGTGATGTCTTATTTGATGAAATCCATAGATTTAGGGATGAAGAAAAGAATAATAATGAGTTATGCAAGCTTCTCAAAGAGGATAAAGTAGTTCTACCACCACAGGAAGATCATGATGATGATGATGAGGGATGTGGTACTCCTCCCACCATAGAGATGAGATGGAGAGTGAGAAATAAATCTATTGGATCGAAAAAGACTGAGGTAGCAGATGATAAAAGGAAGGAGCAAGATGATGCACCATGGGATTCCTATTCACCTCGTAGCGGATCACCTCAACATAAGCTACCTAAATGGTATACTAAACTCATGAGTGACAAGGAAGGGGAAATTTCCGCGCCTAGTAAGGAGGGAGAGTTGCGGCATTCCACAAGACAGAGAAAGGAACCTGACAAGTTTCACGTAAATTTTGCACTTATGAGTGATATTATTTCATATACTAAACCCTCTTGCTTTGAGGAGGCCAAAAATCAAGAGATATGACAAAAAGCAATGCAGGAGGAGATTGATTCCATCAAACACCATGACACATGGGAGGTAGTGGATTTTCCAAAGGGCAAAAGACCCGATGGCAACAAGTGGGTATGCAAGACAAAGTACAATGCCGATGGAAGATAAACTAGGGCATAAGGGAGAATGTTAGAATAAGTAAGCCCGAGTTTCTCTCACAGTTCATGACTTTCCGTGTTTAGCAGTGATTTCGAGTTTTTTACCGCTTTTGTGATAGTATGCATGTGTGCCAGTTTGACGGTACACGTAGTGTAAGTTGGGACACACATCCCGTGACGGGGACCGAACTGCCATGCAGTGGTACCCCACAAAAATTAGACTGTGTATATATATCTTTCAGTCTCTTTTATAAATACAATTTAGAAGTGTTCTCTTGGGTTGGTGTGTGATCTCTCTTTATTGTTTAACTGATTGATGTTAGATTGCTTGCAAATTAGCTAACTATCCTGCCAGTAAGGTCCTTGACACAAGTATGTACATAAGTAAAAAAATTTAGAGTTCAAATAATAATCTAAATCCTTGACTTTCCCAATTGATCAAGAATTACTCACTATCTTAAGAATCATCATATTCTCATATAATCTTCTAATGTCCACTAAAGTATTCTTCAATCATAACAGTTAGAATCTTATGATTCATCAATCATAATTTACAAGATTCCAAAATCATACTTAATCATTAAAAGATACTGGTGTATATGACTTAGAATTTGCTTTGCACAGGAACATAGATCATGCTACACAGTAACACAAACAGAAAACACTCTCCACAGCAAGCTCACATCTCATAAACCAAAAACACCAGAAAAATATTACGTGTTCCCCTGCTCCAGCCGTCATCAACGAGGAAGAGAGAGAGAGAGAGAGAGAGAGAGAGAGAGAGAGAGAGAGAGAGAGAGAGAGAGAGAGAGAGAGAGAGAGAGAGAGAGAGAGAGAGAGAGAGAGAGAATGTGCAGGTTAGCTGGATCGCGCGTTCTCTGGCTCCACACACAGTTCATGGGCGCTCTCTACAGATCGGATCCACACATTAAGTACCATCGGCTCGAACCAGTCTTTTTCTTCTTCCTTACGTCCATATACAGGCAGGAACCCATGGTTTAAATAGCGCTTTTGAACAGCTTAAGGATTACTCCAATCCCTGCAACCCCTGATGCTAATCACCAGTTTTATCACCAACAGAGGTCTATAAGGATCCTATAGAAGAATGGACATCATCAAAACAGAGGGCACCTAGCTTCAGTTCCCAAAACAACACATCCCCAATTCCCAGATGGTCGTTTCAATTCGCTTTTCACAACAAGCAAAGGTTTCAAAAAGAGTTCAAGTTTCTTAACTCTTCTCCATGATTACCTGCTTACTTGCACTAACTGCGACCCTCTATCAGTATCCTTTGAAAATGAAACAGAGGTTCAGAAACTACAGTTCTTAACTCCTAGAGTTAGCAAGCAACAGATTTACAGGGGTTCCCACAACTCGTAATTTACAATATCCAATCTATCTTTTCAGTTTTGAGTTCACAATGTGGATGCTTCACAAGAGGATTAGTCTCAAAACCTTAATCCTCACATGCAAACCATAAATTCAAGATTCGATGTCCTTAACTGAATATGGTCGTAACATGGGCAAAGTCGTTGAATGGCATATTCTAGCTCTGCTAGATCTATTAGTCATTGAATGACATATTCTAGCTCTACTAGATATTTTTTTTATAGGCCTTTGACTGTTGGGCCTTAGAAGGCATGTTCTCAGGCGTGTGAGGATTTGGGGCCAAAAGTAGTAGAATTGTGCCATGCGGAGCACTGCTCAGGCTTTGCTTGAATTGATGTGTGCCTGATAAAATTTTGCCTATGGGCACCAGCACTAATTCCCCACGAGCATCGATTGGAACCATTTTCAAGGGCACCAGTGCGAGACATCGTCCATTTTCTATGGAGCCACTGTCGTGGACACCCTTGGGCTCCCATGTAAGCTGGTGCCATTTTTCCTGGAGCACCAGTGGACACCGATGACATCACTTCTTCGGGCACCTACTACACATGCGAAGGGTTCCTTGTTTTCACATATAATAGTCACTAAACACTATGTCGCTTGCGTATGGGATTACATTTTTAGTTGACCGATGATGTGGCACTTTAATTTCCAAAAAAAAAAACATGAGGCTCGAGGCGCGTTGGGCAACGGCTGCATGCCTCCAAAATACTAGGGGCCTTTGACATGCTTTGGGGCTTGGAGAATGCCAAAGGTGATTCCAAGTAGATTTAATGTGCATGTTGGAAAATGAAAGAAAGACAAAGATTTGAAATCTAAAAAGGATTAAAAAACAACCAAAATATTCAAGTGAAGCTCACCTAGAAATTACGAGTCACCTTCAAGAGAACCATCATAATATCTTGCCAAAATGGGACAAATTAAATAGTTTTAAGATTTTCTTAGATAAGAGCATTTTGAATAAGGTAGAGTCCTAAGGTGGGGGCCTTAGAGCACTTCCCCATGGACAAGAATCACAGATTTTTTACCCCCATTCGTCTCCACCCCCTGTGGAGACTTAGAATCCTTTTTTCCCACTAGTAGTGGTTTCAGAGAGCCCTTCTACTTAGTGCTCACCCTTTGAAACCACTACTCACCTGAATATAGAACTTGGTTTGGTCTTATACTCTTACGCCCCTTCGTGCAGCTACCCTCAAGCGGCAGTAATGCTAGGTTTGAGTTGTATTTTGAAAGCATCTCTAGGAGTGGAATGTGCATCCACCTTTCTCTCTCCCCTCAAATCTATATCCACCTTTCTTTGTCCTGTGAAATCTGCCGTGAAATCTGCCATTCTCTCGCTGGAATGTGCGTTCTCACACCAAAATGTGCATTCTCTCTCTACTTTCTCACCTTGCATTGTGTCGTGGAAGGCCAGTGGGCCTCGGGCCCTCCGTGTAGGTCGGGGCCTTGCCCTCGGGCAAGGCCCCCCCCCATACTAAATGGGGTGCCTCTAAGCTTTACTCGGCATAAAAGGGCCGACTCTTTTGAGATATACATCTTTTGCAATGCCCTGAACCAAAAGCATATGAAGAGTGGGCTTTTTTTGTCATTCCTTGTTGGAATCCATCCAACTCATGAGTCTAAGTGAATGGCTGGCCACAGCCGGTGCAAAATCTCAGATAACACGAGAGAACACTACCGGCTCCACCTGTTGCTATCGGTCTCTCCGGTCACTCCAAATTGTTCTTTAGGTTTGCGTTTGCCTTCCTTCGCCATTTCTCTTCTCCTCGCATCCTCGGCTACTCGCCATCGCCATCGCCATCGCCATCGCGACCATCTATCGATCGTTGTTGCATCAGCTCTCGAGTTCTAGATCCTCACTCTTCTCAGCTGCATCTTCCATTGTCTGGCATTGGTTTTCATGCGGAAGCTACTGTGGCAGTACATTCGTTTTCCCACTGAAAAGTGTTCCGAGCTAGATCTGCCTTTTCGAAGCATTGGCTTTGAAGCAAAAGCTCCTGTAGAAGTATTGCTTTGCCGAAAAAGAGCTCAAATATTCTCAGAAGACCTGAGCGGTGTGCTGTAATTCTACGATAAGGTGAGGCCTCTCACGATCTTTGTTCTCTGCCTTGAGAAAGAGGCCACCATGGCTATGTAAGATTTGTTTGGCATTAACTTTTCAACCTAAGCGGTCGATCTTTGTACAGTGGCACATGTGAATCCTGTTTGAGGTTTCTATTTCTGATGCATATTTTTCTATAGTAGTATTTATTAAGCTGATGCTTATAGTTGTATAGTAGTTGTTGTGAACGCAGTGTGAGGTTTTTAGGCTGATGCGAATTGTTTTGTAGTAGTAGGTTTGAACGTGGTTTGAGGTTTTTATGGCTGATGCTTATTGTTATGCCATGATTGTTGCTTCCTCTCTCACTTAAACGTGGCCTGTTTGTAGTGGATCATACCCAAGCGGTGCCATGAGCCTGACTTGCCTGGCCTGTCATGCCGCTGAAAGCAGCGGCCGCATGCCCGATACGTGGAGGAGCTATTCAGTTTCTTCCTATTCTGACGACGAAGGCCGATGTGGTGTGGTAATGAATTGTTGGTCGAAGAAGCCTTCGATGCCGCATGCCACAGAAAATTTGAGCGCTGCAGGCAACCGGCAACAAGTGGTGCCAGTCCCCAATGGAAATGTGCCGTCAAGCCCACGTTTGATGCGGTGTCATGCAGTGCGCAGAGATTTATTCAGGGACTGGAATTTTGAAGAAATGGCCGAAGAAAGCAGGCAACTTTGTTTAAATATAAGTGGCAGAGCTTAGGGTTTAGTCAGATCTGCTATATTTAGGTTTGCAAGACTATGATTCTACAACACCGCTGAAGAAGGCAGGCGACTTTGTTTAATCATAAATGGAAGGGCTTAAAGGTTTGGTTTGTAGTCTTGGGTTCAGATCTGCTATATTTAGGTTTGCAAGATTATGATTCCTTGATGCTGCTAGTTCTTGTAAATATTTCCATTTTCCTACTTGAGATGCTGTTCGATACTTTCGAATTTATAGTGGAGTATAGAAGGATAGGATTGGATATATGAATGGAATTTACCGAACATTGATTTGGGTGTAAAATATTCAGAGTGAGAATCTGGCTTGTATTTTTCAATATTGACGAGCCCTTGGTAAGCGTGATAAAGCATTAGTGAGTGTACTTTGTGGACATTGAACAATGAGATTGGCCTTTTATGAGACGTTTTTAATATGTCGATGTTTTCTGCATCTAATTTTTATTGTTCTAACAATGCAAAAGGTTTTTCAGTTCTCAAGTTGTTAGCTATGGTAATTGATGCATTTGATCTTGGAAAAGGCCAATTTACACCTGAAGCTCTCACGCTTGAACAAGTATGTTCATTCATTAATTTTCCAAGGACATCATGTGCTTTTACAATGAGAAAACCTATGATTATAGGCTACCTGATCCCTACATTGAGAGATTGACTCAATAGCATGATGAATATAATTTGTCCAAAATCTTTGGTTTATAAAAATAAAGACATTGATTTTGGGAGTTACCATTCCAATAGTGGTTGCGTTCAACTATGAGTGCAACATAAGGCCTCAACTTCCCCAATGTTGTGAATCAATCATTACGAGTACCTCTACTCAATTGTGTGCTGTCCAAATTCTTTGTGGGCTAGACAGAAGTAGTGCATTCTTGTGTAGCTTCATATCAACTACAATGGGGGGCCACAAATATGTTGTAAATCAATTTGGGTATGGACCCCTAGTTTGATTCACATTAATTGAGCTAGAACTCTATTGAAGTGGAATTGCAAATGATGTGACTAGGGTTGGTAGAGATTGAAAATATGCAATGGGCACTAGTGATTTACAAGGCTTTCTCACTCTTGAGATTTTGAAACCATAGTAACAACAGCTGAAACATAGCCAACTGCTGCGCTTCTCTCTATACCTTATCGATCATCTTCTTACCATCATCTTCTTATTAATGTGGGCAAACGTAGAAGATAAAAGATGCTTCTTGGTGCACGCCCTACCATTTCAATAAGATAAATGATGCATGATTTTAAAACAAACAATTTCTTTTCTAACAAATGTTTAAGTTGTGCTACTATCTTAAAGAAAAAGAAAATGAACCATTTATAGCAAGATGAGAATACCAAAAATTCCCATAACTATCGGGAATTTCTAGGACTTCCAAATTTTCACCACTTCAACGCAAAACAAAGAAGGCGGGTGTTGAAACTAGAGGCGGGATGGCATGGGCGCATCCAAAAGGCATGCCTTCACGGCCAACCTCATTCTGTCCGCCCCTGGGCCGCTCACATCAAATGGAAAAGTCGGGCTCTGTCGTTCCCATCATCACCTTGTCACACATGCTCGCATACACACCCCTCATCTCTTACAACCCACTCGTCGTCTCTTGTCTTGATATTCGGATATTGTTTGACGAGCTCCGAGTCGAAAATTGAAACCAATGCTTGTGTACTATCATAGGATCAGGAAGGTTGTCAATAGTGCGAGGAGGAACGGTGGATGTGGATGGCAGATTGGATTTGGAGGGTGATGAAGTGAGAGGGAGTGAAGAAGTGGCGGGAGGCGACATGGCATGAGGTGGAGAAGTGCCACAAGGCAAAGTTGCAAACCTGAGAGAGGGCATGTTAGGATCGATTTGAAGAGAGGTAGTGACTTCGGCCTGTGCGGCGTACTGAAGATCCTGGTGGAAGGTGCGGTCTTCGCCAGTTTGGAGGTCGAAATGAGAGAAGGTGAGTTGGAGCTGTTGGTAGTCAATGGTGGATCTGGATTCAATGAAGGAAAAATCGGGGATGGAGCAGGGATGGCGGGTGTTGATCCTGTCATATTTAGTCACAACATGCCAAGATGTCGAAATGCGAGTTTTCTCAATAATACTTCTCATGTTGAGAAAACTCGCATTTCGACATCTTGGCAAACAAATTGTACTCTTGCAACAATTCCAAAAGCGCTGCTAAATGATAGACAAGTTTTTGTTTTGGTTTTGACTGTAAATTACAATACCATCATAGAACACCAAAACAAATTGATACAAAAACGGCCCAAAAATTTGGTTCATCAAGAATGTAACTGATGCAATGGTCAATCCCCAATGACTTTGATTTAATAATGCCCTCCATGAATTTAAAAAGCAGTTTTGTGTTACCCTCCTCACTAATCTTGATCTGATTGTAGCTAGATCAAGTTTTTCAAAATATTTGTGCTCCCTTAATGGCATCCAATTGATCATCCACTCAAAGGAATTGATATCTATTTTTTATGGTGATCTTCTTAAGTGCACGATAATCTAGCACATTTAGAATGTACCATCTTTCTTTTATGCAAGGAGTACAAGCAAAACAAAAAAAAAACTGCTGAAATTGTTTCAAACCTCTTCCCTTTCCGACTATGATAGCTTTTATGAATGAATATTAACAAGTTTTAATCTTGGTTCTATTTCTATGATGTGGTCCGCAAATCTTGTTGTAAGATCTCCTTTTGGTAGTGCTTGGCACCTTTGAGTTTATTGATTTTGCATCCACTTCATTTATTTTGCCATCATCCATTTCAGCTTTCAAAACGGGCATATCTACACGCCTGTAAGATAATTGTTAATGAGCTTGTGCTCTAGTAATTAGTTGTATAAAAGCTTCTACATGGTTGGGTGGTTTGGCTTCAATTTTATTCCTTTGTGTGTGTATTGTAAGCATAATCTTGAGGTGCTTCTCCTTACAATGGTATCAAAATGAAGCTTACAAAAATCAAAGGATTTGGAGTTGTGAAGCTTTTTGCCGATTGTTTGGTAGAGATCAATTCATTTTCTCTTCCTGGTGGAGAATAAGCTTTCAAGTAAGTGTTCTCTCAGTATTTTCACTTGCATGTTGCTAAGATCCATTAGTAGCAATATGGGTTATTGTCGATTTTAGTCAAATTATGACGGTTTTTCGATTTCTTTCTCGACTCTTTTATAACTACTATGGTTCTAAATTTCTAGCAAGTGTAACTTTTGTTAGGGAGTCATTAATTGCTTAATTAATAATTGCATGTTTGGGATTATGCAAGATTTATGGTTCTAGGCGATGTTTTAGTCAAAATTAGCTTTTTTGAGTATTTTTACTAAAAACATGTAGTAAGAGCTAGTTTCTAGCAAAATCAAAACACTTGACGGTTGATACAAGTTGTCTTGAGTTATTAATAATCAGTAAGTGGTTGGTGGCAAAACACCTGGAAAATGCTCAAAAAATCATGTTTTTCAAAGGTTTTTTCTATTTTTTGATGCATTACACAGTTTTTGGAATGCTTAAAAACGTTGCATACATGTTCCCTAGCATCATTTGAAGCTTTCTTGTCACTATCAGTACAAATACCAAATTGTAGAGGTCGTGCAAAGCTGAAAACGGTTTGAAAATCCTTGATTTTCATGTCTTTTTGGGGATTTAGTTCTCTAAAACAGAAAAAGGATCACGAATGAGACTTATTTTATCCTTTTGGTAGCCCTTTTGGCCTTCTAATCAAGCCATATCTCTCTGAATTGGATGGGCGGAGGCTTGGGTTCTGATTTGCCAAAGATTTGTAATAGTGCACCCTCTTGAAGCATTGTTTTCGCTCGTTCTCAGACCATATTGAGCTTTAGGACCTGTATGAATGCTTCATGGGCCTCTAAGGGACGTTATAGATTGATTATGATGTCTCTTTGAGGGCATGCAAAGCCTAACATGCAAAGTCACATCTAGAAAAGTGTGACTTCTACCTGAATTTCAATCAGCACGTGCAAAGCTGAGGTGGCAAAGCAATGTTGTAGTCATCTTGGAAACATGCTACCCTCGCTGCTGTGTTTTATAGTCTATGTAATATTTGTCAAATTTTCGAATTGTTCTTATGCATGTCAACTTTTTCTTGACTTTAGGATATTGTGCCTTTGAGAATTTGTCGCATGGCTAATCATGGTCTACAATTGTTTTGAGCAGCTACATGCATGCATAACTTATTGTTTTGTCATCATTATGGCTAATTGATTCTAGATAATTGGGTTTTACGTGAAAGCCTTGTAGCAACACGACCGATGACTGACGTCACATGCTTTGCATGCCATTGAGGCATTGTTTTAGAGACTTTAGAAATCTAACTAAATTTGATTTATCGATTTTGATTGCCTTTAGTACTAACAATAATTTTGTTAGAATTTTTGAATTATGTAATTTAAAAAAAAAATTACTTGCTGAAAATTTGAAATTTCAATTTTTGTGTTATCCATAAAATGAACTTCAATTAGTTAAATGAGACAGAGGAACGACATCTTCAAGGGAGAAATGTATTTTGACGCATTCTTGACACCATTCTATTGAGCAGGAGATGAGTGACCCAATGAGGTACGATATTCGCTATTTGGTGAGCTGTGTGCCAAATTAAGCCCAATTTTGTTCTGTAAATCTGCAGATCAGGTTAGGAAAAAGGCATGTGCCTATAGCCAAGGAGCTCTGAAGCGGTTCTCAAGCAGTTTTGAGGAGCCTATGCACAGTGCATTGTGAGGGAGAGCGAAAAGGGCGGAACTGCATTGGAAAACGCTAGTAAATGCAATCAAGTTGCAATGAGGCATCGTGGAACTCTTGATTGGCAAGAACTCAAAGAGGGAAACCAATCACAGGTGAGATCCGGGCATTATGCCATGTTATGTCAGTGAATATGGTGGAATGGCATGGGGCTTCTAGTTCAACTTTTTGTAAGTTAGAACCAACCAAGGTCAAGGACGCTTGGAGCGGCATCTCAAGGTGAGAAACAACAATGGCATTGTCAAATTCAGTGGTTGCGGTTGCTTCACATGCTTTTGCAACGGAGAAATGTCTCGGTTGAGGAGACGTTTACACTAGCTTAATGGTGGCAATGCAATAATGGCGGTCACAAGGTGTAGGATGTCAATGGTAAGGTCAGCTGGATAAGCCAAAGTGAAAAAAGTGGTAATTCAAAAATGCAAAGCTAATAGCTTGACTACGGTTCAGTGAAGGGGCAAAGATTCAGAGAGGGTAGTCTCCATGATCTACTGGAGGCATATTGTTGCAGTGCATGGACTTCATGGTGTGCATGAGATGTGTGCATGGTCTGCAATGCAGCGGGGGTCAATACCTGGATTGACATTGATGGAGTGTTATCTATCATTAGGAGCATTGGTAAGCCATATCTTTGAGGCTCTTATGCATTGACTGTATTTGCGAGTATGTAGGCTTGGCATTGGATGCTTGAACTTGGATGGTTTGTGGTCTTTTGGAGTGAGATCAAGGAAGCCTAGTCGAAGTCATATGAAGCCATTTTATCTCAGTAAGATCAGGGTTTATGGAGACATCACTCTTAGGATCTATGAGAGCAAATTCATAGATCATGTTATAGGATGTAACTAGAAGCAGCAAGTAGGATACGTGTGGTGCTATGGAACTTAGTAATCCATGATCGAGAAATCTTGATGGTGAGTAGGATGCTAGGGTAAGGGAGCCCACTTGACTTATAGGTCAAAGCTTGCTAGCTTGTTTTTTTGTGAAGAGTCCAAGTTGATATATGATCCATAATCTTTGTGAATGCTTGTCAAAGCATGTAACCTACAGGAGAAAGCTCATGAGATGTAGGGGATTCATCAGAGTCTTTGGAAGACATGTATGCTTGGTGCATGAAGGATGAGTGGTAGCTTGGCAAGGCAAGGCAAAGTGGAATGTATGGTTTTGGATGGGGCACTTGGACTTGGATGTATCTCTGGGAGGTACATGGTGCATCCGAAGACATCTCGGGGAAGATGCATGGAGCTATGGATGCATGTTTATTGTAGCAGTGGATCTACCTATGGAAAAGGTGTATGGTACAGGAGAATATCTTCTTCAGCAAGCAGTGATCATCAGTTGATATGTTTGGCATTTGTATTGGTTGCATGAATGTGATTGCTTGCATGTGTCTTTGTCATGAGAGTCTTTTGTGACTGGACGTAGATCTGAGTTGGAGTTTGATTGGTTATGCATTTGCTACTGAAAAGAAAAACAAAGTACTCATTTGATGTTTAGTGACTTGTTGACATGTCTACTAGTTGATTTTCTAGTGAGGGTAGTCTTAGTGACAGTAAGATTTTCTCAGGTTGAGCCATAGTCGCTCATTGTTATCAGCGTTATGAGTTTGTCTTGTAAGTGTCTGATAGGATGTCAGCCTAGTAAGATGGACGATGATAATCTCATCGTGACAGTGAGGTTTCCTTGGTGTGGGTCTTGTGTCTCACGTGATACGCTTGTGTTTCAAGTTGGATGGTGAACACGTCAAGTTCAGAGTGTGGCAGACTCTTGTTGAGAGCATGGTGTTTGGTTGATACTTTGTGAGTCGGGTGCTTTGACTGTGTACTTGAGTGTGAGTCGAGTACATGTAGCAGGAAAATTGCATATGATCTATATGGACACTCCATGACATGACTGCACATTTTTATTCTGATACTCTTATCACATTTGAGCTTAGATTTGATTTGATTTATTTATGAAAGCTTCAAATGTGATACTTTAATAAGTATACATTTAGTTTGATACTTAAATCAAACTTGAGCTTAAGAGAGGGAGTAATAATTAGTAAGCTCAATTAGTAAGCTCAGTGTAGCTAACAATTGTTAAGTATTGTTTTAGTTGGTAAGCTTTAGTTAAAAAGCTAGCCAGGGCTTGTCCCGGGCTGATAACGGGGTTTACCTGTATATAGGCTAAAATGCCACATAGAGGCCAACAATGAAATTCATGCATTTAGTAGGTCTATGCCATGTGGCGTCCCCATGCAAAGGGGACCTTTCCTTGTATATGTATCATTCTCTTTGTAATAAAGATGCTTTTGCTTTGTGAGCTCTTTTGTTCTCTAATCTGCACTCTCTAATAGATCAAATTTTTTGCATAGAATGTTAACTTGTACTTCATTTGCTGAGTTTTGTAATGAAGTCCCTTTGAATTCTAAAGTATGGAATGAAAGGTGGTTGTCATATCTACTTACTCTTGAGTGAGCTAGAAGTAAGCATGACATTTTATTTATAAGTTGAAAGATTTTGACTTCATTTTCAAAGAGGCATATTGTGAACCTTGTATGAGAGTAAGTGAATCATGCCTGAAGGACACTTATATCCATACAAGAGTATTTGGCCTCATTAGTTTCAAGTTCAACAAGTATGTAATGCAAATTGCTAGTGGTAAGCAATTGTGGACTAGTCAATTGTGGACTAGTAAATTTGGTATAAATAATCTTGGTGATTGTTTTGTTGGCTTGAAAGATCATATTGAGAAGGAGAACATTCAGGTTTGGAGACTTGAAAACAAATTCCTTGAGAGTCTTGAAGAAGATTATGATTTGTATCCATGTTTTCATCATCAACACCAAGAGGGAGTGAGCATGATGAAGAAAAATGACATCAAGGAGGAACCTGAGAAAGAGCACTCGTCTCAAGGCAAAAGAGACCTGAATTACATCAATATGAAGGTTTGGGTAAAGAGAAAGGAGTAGCAAGAAAGTTTATCCATATCTCCCTTTACCCATCTTATTTTGTGTTTGATAAAAAACATGTCCGTGTTTGACAAAGTCCTTCGATGATGCAAGTATGAACATTGTTTTTCATCCTATATCTTATGATGATGAAATAGTGATCATTACTACTTTGATTGGAGTTTCAAATATGTATTCAAAGGCCTCATCTTGTGATTCATTCACTCTTGAATTTCCAAGGAATGAAGACCTTCATTGGAAGGATTCCAAGTTGGAGTTCATTGTTTTGGTGGATAAAATCAAGATGGTGATATCTCAAGCTTTGGTTGTATGTGCTTTATACAAAAGTTGGATCTTATGGAAAGCTACTATTTTTCATGTTGAGGAGGAGACTCACATTTTGCAGCCCAAGGTGATCATTCAACAACCTGCCAAGGACAAATCTTGGATCTTGAAGACAACCTTTATGGACATCTCACTACATTTGACAACTTGGAGCTCAAATTATGTTCTTATTGAATGAATGATCATACTCACTACATACATCAAGAACCTGTAAATTATGTTGTTTTTATGCATGTAATTATTATTGATCCAAGATAGTCTCATCAAGCTAAATTGTGAGGAGTGTTGAAATTTCACAATTCTAGCTTGACCAATTTTGGTCACATGCATTATAATTGGCAAGATGGCCATGTAAATAGATGCCACACGTGCCAAATAGCATAGGATGATTTCCCAAGACTTTATTCCTCATATTACATTGTGATAGCATCTTTGAAATGAGGCCAAAGTGCACTTAGATAAGCTAAGAAATTCTAGGAGCTAAAAATAGCATGTTTTACATTGTTTTTGGATCTTGAGATCTTGACCCCATATTAGGGTAGATCCAATGACCTATTAGATTAGATGTTAGTGTTAGGTTATGATAAGTACATAGATTCCCTAAAAAGTTCAGATCCAAGCTTGAAATGTATAAATGTATGATGGGATTTCCATCCCAATATGAAGAAAAATCGAGTTCTTCCACTTCTATCAACATTGTCTTTTGGTGGCAAATTCTAGCTATTGGATGTGAGTGATTTTATGCATTAATTACTTGATTTGGAAGGTATTGAAGGTGTTTACAGGTCTGAGAAGCTTGCTGCACTTTACTTTAGTGTATTTGATCAAATCTATATGCCCATTGTGGAGTTAAATGCCAAATTAGCTAGTTTTGGTAACTAGTCTTGATTCTAGCTCATAGTTTGGATCTAGAGCTTTGATTTGTGCATTCTCCATCACTTTTAGGATTGATTGGGATTGAATTTGCTATAAAATTTTGTCAGAATACATCTTGTGTTCCATGTTAGTCTACTCAAATCTTATTTGGGTATTGGAGAAATCCTTATTTCTTCAGATAATATAGACCAACTCATATCCCTTTTTGAGTTTCTTACACTAGAACTGGAGTTCATTGTTGATAATCGATTTAAAGAACTTTATAATAAGGAAGTTAAGGAATATTTGACTAGATGGAAAGGGAAATTTGATGACGATGATACTTGGGAAGCTGAATCTTTTTTGAGAATGAAATTTCCTAATTTTTTCTTAGAAAAAACCTAAATCAAGGGGGAAAGAATGTTAGGAACATAAAGTGCTATGTCTAATTACCTAGGGGGTATAAACTAGGGAACCTAACTTAAGTATTAGACTTAACTAGGTCTAGTACCCATGAAGTTGGACTTGGAATCACAAGCCACAAGTTGAACAATAATTAATAACCTTGAGGATGTCAAGGTTAAGAGGCCTAGAGTGATATTTTAACATTTGGAGAATCCCGGGTCTCATGCGCCCAAATGCATGCAATCCCTCTCATTCTAGCACATTGATTTCTAGTGAGAATGTGGCCTCATAAAACAAGTCTATTGCCAACAGTAGATCATTGGATTTGGAGTAGGTTTTCACAACCATTACTTACAAATTAAGTAAAGTGTTGCCAATAGTAGATCGTTGCTTCTGTAGGCATGTATCACATGAAATAGATTTGAATGAATGCGCCACCTTACATACACTCTATGTGCATCCGAATTTTGAGTTTTGTAGTACGTGTCCATTGCTTCCACATTCTCTACAGCTTCAAGCTTTTCTTTTGTAAAAGTGAGTGTATTTCTTAAAGTATATGACTAGATTGAGTTCCAAGTTACATAGCAAATAAACTATAAAATGTGATTGATACATCCGATCTTTGTATCTTTCAATCGATAGAGGAAGTCTTTGGCATAAAAACATGTCTTCTAGATATCGTATGCTAGAATTCAACAGTTTTTCTTTCAATGCTTTACTATAAGATGTAGTATGGGTTGCTCTTCAATACCAATACTAGTAGTTGAAAAGACGAACATGACTACCTCCCAGGAAGAGTCTACTCCACGCATTCAGGTATGACTTTATACAAATTGCAAATACTTTTGCTATTATTCGATCGATAGATTGGACACCAATAAACTTATATACATCCAGCTTATGCTAGGACACATACTACACCGTGGTACTTAACACCAATTATTCTTGAATATAATGGCTAATAAGTCATATTCAAATTAACATAACGATTAGTAGAAATGCAAAGGGTATTATTGATGTTTATGCAATATAGAAACAATAACCATACCCATAAGAAATAGAAATAAGTCGTCTCTTTACTTGATTACGAGTCTGATGAGTCGTTGGTGGGTCTGGAAAGCATGGATATTATGCTCAGAAGTTACCACACTCGTATAAGACTACATAACAAGTCTTATGGGTCCGAATGATATGGATTTACCCTGATACCTACGAGAATAACCACATCTTACTTGTTGCATTAAAACATGTTACCGGACTAAAGTAGTTTAATGATTTGCAGTGTTGTGCATTTATTTTGTCTGAATCGGTCCAAGGTTTGGTAAACTTGAATGACATGGATTTTCGCAAGTTAGCTCGAATGGCATGGATTTTTCCAAGCGATTCTACATAGGGTCTATCAGTTACCAAGGCTTCATGGGTACCGATGGGTACAATATGGCATGGATATGCCATGTTACCGACATCAATAATATGTATACTTGTCTTAAACTGATCAGTATGTCAGATGCCTTGATATGGTGATATTAGGGCAAGACCTACGACATGGTAAGAATCTAGTAGAGAAGATTGGTTTAATGATTATACAATTTATGTAAGTTATTAGTGAATATTGTTTCGGACATTGATAACCACTGATGCTCAGCTATGACACCTATCTTCCTTAGTGTACTAACTCGTGCGATTGTGTTTGGTGGAATGGTGGCAGGTAACAGCTGATGAGTATCCTAAAACTTGCTTCACTTTATGGTACTCTATACTGTAAGTTTTTTTTGGCTTTTTTCAAACTTGTTATGCTATAAGACGAAAGGATTCAAAAGGTTGGTCTTGACTTGACTTGTCAAGAGGGACTAAGTGAAATCTATGTTACTCTTTCTCTTTTAGGATCTCCTCTATGATTGATAGTTTTCAACAAACACTTAATCATCATCTTCGTTACCACCCAACCATAGCCACTAAAGATAATAGCTCCCCCGAGCAGCCACAAAAATAATGGAGTTCTTCTTCACCTAGCTTCTCCAAATCCACCTCCTACTAGGGTCCCATACCACCAACATGAGAGAGAAGAAGAAAGATCTCTCCTCACCAAACTAGCCAAGAGCATAGTGAATGCTCCCTTAGGCCCTCCTAGCCTTATTATAGAAAGGAGAGGAGTCTTTCTCATACATGTGCTGCTGGATGGAATCAACCATTAAATGAAAGTATTTAGTCTGTACATCGGTGATCTACTGTTGTTTGAAAGTAACCAATTGTAAAGACAACATTGTATGTTACTTCAATTTCTACACGAACAATGCTCATAATGTAAACTCTGGATTACATAATATGTAGCATTAATGAAGAGAATGCATAGAATGTAAATGTGGATCGTTGGCCAACGACCTCCATCAACATACCTGAAAATCCATTTTTCTGAGCTCCGATAGCCAGAACAATTGTTTATGGACCAGCGCTCCTCCGTAGGTAGTAAATCTGTTTGATTTGTCACAAGAGTTTGCTCTTTGAACAGCAGAGAGGAGAGAAGAAGTAAAAGAAGGTTGGAGTCATTGCTGCTCCACCCTCATATTTATAGTTTTTTCAAACAGTTTTGAGGCACCATGTTGGTCTTAATGCCCATTATTGGATCACAAGGCCTAACAGAGAACGAATCCTCACCGTGGATCAAGGTTACTTGATATGCAATTTATTGCCTCCCCCAAGAACCCCCAATCAAAAAAAAACCAATGTTTGACATTATTTGATTATACTTTTAGCTGGTGCTCTATTAGTCTGAGTGTATCGTAAAAAGCTCGGTAACCCTGACAGAGTTGCATTTTGAAAGTCTTAAAAGGAGTAGTATAGTGAAATAGAGTCCAAGAGAGGGAAAAAAAAATCCACCATCCGTACCACAATTAGTAGTAAGTCTCAAGGTGTAGTTAGCACCCTTGAGAGGGAATTCTATTTACCCACCAAAAGAAACTCAGCATTATGGGGTAGATCATATTTAAGCTTGGGAAAATTGATTATTCTGATATGGCTAACCATTTTGCATATTTTATCTCTCATAAAGCCATTCTTTTGAAATGCATTGCTCAAAGTTTTTACTCCTCAATAAACATGTTTTGATCACTACTACAGTACATTGTTGCTATGACCTGTAAAACAATGACTTTGTATGAATTGAATATAGGTCTATTTGATGAGAGATGAATAAACTGACAAAATGAAAAGTGTAGCCTTCTCCTTTCATCATATTTAGCCATTTGAAAACTGCCTGTATCTAGATCGAATTTGGCTGTAATGTTTAAAAAATTGATAGTGTTGTTTTCAACATTGTCAAACTTAACAAGTAGATAGATCCAAAACAACTTAGTTTTCACTTGTGGTTGTTTTGTATCCAATAATAACATGACATTGGGATTATTGATAAAAAAACACATCATCTATGTAACGGAAAGTATGTTTAAAGGCTCTCATACTATCAAGCGCCCCAAGTTTTGCAAATCTCTTGATAAATTGCATTTCATAGTAAGAAAGATACCAATTACACCATATGGTGGAGCGGGAAACCTATAGGTATTCCACATATTTGTCTCTACGTTTTGTCACCAAGCATGATGATACAATTGTTTATCAAGAAGTCATTCCATACACATAATTTACTCACATCTATAGTATTCCATCTATCCGATTGCTTATAATCCCATGACCATTTAGACTTATTACTCCATTGTTTCCATTCTTATGACAGAGAATCGTGTTTAGTTGTTTGAATGCGAATTTCACAAGCCTACTTATAACAATTTTCAATCTATCGGGGCCGTTATTTTCATAGCAATTTGCTATATCAGTCGTCCACATATCATAAATCTTAATTGGTACATTAAGATAGTAATCAAGAGACGACTCGCATTACCAAAAGAGATTGGTGTCCACATTGATACTCTGATAAGGCCTGCTCTCTCCATGGGGAGAGGAGTCAACATACCAAGAGCTCCAATCAAGAAAGTGGCTAATTTTGAAAAATAGCAATCATGTGCATTTTTATTCCATCTGAATGTATTTTGGTGGGCCTTAAACGTACATAGAATAAATGGAAGTACTTCTTTACCATGTAAAATGTTTGGTATTGGATTTTTGATAAAGAAATTTTTTACTGTGCTCGTAGAAGTTTTGATTCAAGTACTTTAAAGCCATCTACTTGCATAGAAGTGCATGTTCAACACGAGTATCCATATCAATGTCTTTGTAGAAAAACAATAAAGCTGCTAGTTTCAACCAACCATGATAAAGTTCATACGCAACCTCATTGATATTGGATAGTCGTATAGCAATATGATTCAATCCTTTGTACAAATCTTTTTGTAGGGTTTTATTGTCTACAATTTTGCAATTTATAAAAGACAACATGCATTAAATTATTTGAGACAAACTCCTTTAACTGTTTACTTGTTGAACAACATGAGCTGAAATTGCAAAAAACTTTATAAGGTTTATACCAATCAATAGAGCTGAAATTGCAAAAAACTTTATAAGGTTTATACCAATCAAATTTGATACGAGGCATATAAGTCCAACCAAAAACTATATCATTAAAAAGGTCATCAATAGAGCTAAAAAGATATAGTAAAGTCTCGGCATAGAACTGCTTAACGTTGATACTCTCAAAACTCCTATTACAATAACATAAATGTAAAAATGTCCTCCCTTTGTTGATCCGATTACTAAGCTAAATCTGCTTCACGACATTGATGACAAGCACCCTTCTTATTTCTTCTTCGTCTTGCACAAGGATCAATCCCTATAAAAGTTAAGTTATAATGTTCCAGTAATTTTTTGTTTCCACTGCTGCTTTGTCCACCTTTGCCTCTGTAAGGAGTAACACTATTTTCTTTTTCCAAACTGGTAAAAATCTTACGTGTATGACTCTCAACATACCTGGGGAGATTGACATAGATATTTTCAACAATACTCAAAGGATCCCGTTTTTTAATATACTCCATATAGACTTTAACTCAATCCAAGGTGCTCATAAGGTCAATAAGGCATAAAATGCTATCATCGAGACCAGTAGCATCACAAGTGGCTCTATTAGTAAAAGTAATGAAATTGTGGATTTCAATAGCTTTCTTCATACAATAGATAATATTACTTGCTATGTTACTTGGAACTCAATCTAGTCACATACTTTAAGACATACACTCACTTTTACAAAAGAAAAGCTCGAAGCCACAACATGAACCTACCTCTTAGAAAGAGTTGATTTTTAGATATCTTCGTAGCCAAGGATATGGCTGAGGAAAGAGTCTTATACCCCACCTGTGTAGACAATGTAGAAGCAATGGAAATGTACAAAACCCAAACTTTGGGCGCACATAGAGTGTATGTAAGGTGGAGCATTCATTCATATCTATTGCATGTGATACATGCCTACAGAAGCAACAATCTACTGCTGGCAACACTTTACTTAATTCATAAGTAATGTTTGTGAGAACCTACTCCAAATCCAACGATTATATGAGGGCACATTCTCACTAGAAACCAGCGATCTACTGCTGGATGGAATCAACCATTAAATGAAAGCATTTAGCCTGTATATCAGCGATTTACTGCTGTTTGAAAGTAACCAATTCTAAAGACAGCATTGTATGGTACTCCAATCCCTACATGGAAAGCGCTCATAATGTAAACTCTGGATTGCATAACTTGTAACATTAATGAAAGGAATGCATAGAATGTAAATGTGGATCGCTGGCCAACGGCTATCAACATACCTGGAAATCCGTTTTTCTGAGCTTTGATAGCTACAAAAATTTTATGGACCAGCGCTCCATAGGTAGTAAATTCGTTTGATTTGTCACAAGAGTTTGCTCTTTGAAAAGAAAAGAGCAAAAGAGGGTTGGAGTCCATCGCTGCTCCACCCTCACATTTATAGTTTTTTCAAGCAGTTTTGAGGCACCATGCTGATGGTCTTAATGCCCATCGTTGGATCACAAGGCCTAACAAAGAACGAATCCTTATCGTGGAACAAAGTTACTTGAGATGCAAGTTATTGCCTCCCCCAAGAACCCCCAATTCAAAAAAAACCAATGTTTGACATTATTTGATTATTCTTTTAGATAGTGCTCTATTAGTCTGAGCGTATCATAAAAAGCTCGGTAACCCTGACGGAGTCGCATTTTGAAAGTCTTATAGGGAGTAGTATAGTGAAATAGAGTCCATGAGAGAGAGAGAGAGAGAGAGAGAGAGAGAGAGAGAGAGAGAGAGAGAGAGAGAGAGCTTTTTAAAAGTAAAGAATAGACAGCAAGTCAGAGAAAGACAGGCAAAACCCAAGCCAGTAAAAGAACCAAAACCAAGAAAAACTTAATACACTAAGGCATCGAGCAAGAACAAAAACCTGACAAACCAACAAGAGGAAGAACCAGACATAATTTTGAACAAGAAAATGAAGACAAAAAACCAAACAAAAAAATTAGGGTATACAGTGATCTTCCACACAACTATGGAGGACATGTTATTTTCTATGAATTCAATACAACCAATCCATATAGAATTCAGATGTATTGGAGATGAATTATATACATTGAGTAAAACAAACCAACACAAATCTTTGAATGTTGCATAGTTTACTTGGTCATTCTGTTGAGAATTATATGTACTTGTATGTATCACTTGTGGTCCCAATATACATTCAGGTGAAGTCCTTCAGCTTCATGCAGCTCGTTTACTTGCACTGAGCTTCCGTTTTAGCAAACAGTTCATGTAAAGAAGTATATAATGGTGTTGCTGCCCGCGGCCGCTGTGCTGAACCCAGAAGAATGTCAGAAGGTGAGAGATAGGGATCTCCATAAAAGCGTAGATTTGTATCAGGACGAACAGTAACAACATTTCCTTCCAGAGAAACGCCAACAAATGCTCCTACAAAAACAAGAAAATACACAATATCAACTATACATCACAGTTTGGAATCTTTAGTTAGTATTAAATGAACTTGAAAATCATCAATGAATGCATCAGAAGAACGTATTGATAAACAGGAACAAGGCAAAAATAACATTGCATAGAGGCTAGAGCCATATTGATCCGGTTAATTATAGATCGAGATATTGTTAGCACTATATGATGTACTCGTATTTTGTTGAGCACGTTGAACTGACTCATGTTTTTGTCACAAAATCTGAGATGGGTACCCGCTTATGCTTCATAATTGTTGTCGGTTTGCTGTCATTCAAAATGGTTCCATGTGATTTCATTTCACATAGTACAAAAATAGAGATGTGCAATACTTAATGGTCCAAAATTGGACCGCACTCCTCTTGGGACTCCGAGCAAACTAGATAAGTGAATTGCTCTTAAAAACACCTTTAATCTGATACCCATATTGTTACCCCAACAAAAAAAAAATTTGCGTTCCGGGAAACCCTAATTGGATTTCCCAAATCACGTTCCGATCACGTTCCAGAACGGAACCTGCAACATTGCTACAAATAGAATACATGAGCAATTGCAACAAATGACCAAAACCAATTGGATCAAAAAAAGGACAAGAAAACTCTCAAACCTATATTTGACCACTTATGAAGCTCTCAGAGAAAAAAAACAAGCTAAGTATGTACCACTATGATGTGATCTCTATGTCATCATCAAGTTCGATCTCTTTCATGAGGCTCAACATGAGTTCAAAGATCATGTAAGGCAGGGTACTATCCCAAGATATTTGAACTATCTTCCATGAACTAAAGCTAAGGAAGCGGGGGCTGGACGCAGACGCGCCTCCGGAGGCGCGTCCACATCCGCGTCCGGATGCGTCCCCCATTTTCAAAAACAAAAAATTCAAAAAAAAAAATACAGGCACTTGCCCTCATTGTCCCACATCCCCAAAGCAAAATAAAAACAATTTAGGACCCCTGCGCCCCCCCCCCCGGAATTAATTATCAGAGAGTGTCTGGCACCCACCTGCCCCCTCCTGTTAAAAAATAGGAAAACAATACCCAAAAAAATTTGCAACAAACCTAACCACTGCCCCCATGCCTCCCATGTCTGATATCTACAAAATCAGACACGAAAGAGCAACAATTTATATTTTTTGAGTCTCCAAAACTCTGTCTCGTGCCCTCGCTATGTCTCTCTCCCTGACGAATCTATATTATACTATTATATAAATACAGGTAAATGATGCGCTCCCCGGATGAACCTCAACAACTTACTAATTACTTATGCTCCACAGTGTCATTCAACATAGGGAAGTTCAAGACCTACACAATACCATCTCATCACCCTAAACCCTAAACCTATCTCATCACATAGGCCCTATGGGATTGTAGGAAAGCAAAAGTCAAGTCACCAACATCTACTTATCAATCAATCTCCACAAAAAACAAGAGAGAAGAGGATGGGCGCCCAACTCTAAGAGAGAGAGAGAGAGAGAGAGAGAGAGAGAGAGAGAGAGAGAACAACAACAAGAGCAATGGAGAGCAATGCTTAGCCAAACTGTAAAAATGGAATACACAATGAGCATCTAAGTACTCTACCTGGATGTGACCAAATGCCACCAAAGCCTAAGGTTAACCACTTACTAAATGTAGGGCCCCCCCAAAAGTCAAGATAGGGCCCCTAAACAAAATTAGACCCCTAAGGACCCACGAATCAGTACATGACCAAAATTGGGTCCAACTGAACTTAAGACAAACTTAAGCCTAAATAACTAAATACCCATGGTTACACAAATCTCGACCTTTTGGGTCAAAGTAACCTATGGATTAACTTTAGCATAGTCATTTATTTCTAACACCCTCCTTAAATGACAATGCAAAAACTGAAATCTTCACTATGTAACAAAACCAACAGGTAGTATCAAATTTAAAGCTTTGCATAAAACTTCAAATCTAACTCAAGGCAACACCTTAGTGAAGAGGTAGAGGTCCACAATATTATCCTCCGTAGGACAATATTCAAGTAAAATGTCGCCATCATGAAGTCTCTCCAGAACAAAGTGATAATGGATCTCGATGTGCTTCATCCTCGCATGAAAAACAAGACTCCGTGCCATGGCAATAACACTTTGACTATCACTCAAGATAAGAGTGGCTGAGGGCTCGCCAAACTTCATGTCAACAAGTAGTCTTCTCAGCCATAAACACTTTGTTGTGGCTGAAACTATCGCTCTATATTTTGCCTCACTAAAAGAAGTAGCAACAGTGGGCTGCTTTTTACTTGACCATGAAATTGCAGAATTTCCATAGAAAAAGCAATTTCCACTTGTAGAGCGTCTAGTGTCTTGATCTCCACCCCAATCCGAGTCACTAAAACCAACCAAACATGCATCATCACAAGCAGGAAAAACCAGTCCATGACTTCTTGTTCCTTGAAGATATCGAAAGATCCTCTTCATCGCTTTCCAATGTGATGTCATCGGGGCATGCATGAATTGACTCATGAGTGAGACACTATAAGAAATGTCCGGTCTTGAATTACATAGGTAAATGAGACAGCCGATAGCTTGACAATATAAAGTAGTGTCAAATGATTCACCATCACCTTGACTACTTAATTTCAGACCTATCTCCATAGGTGTAGCAACCGGCTTGCAATCTTCCATCTTGAACCGTTTCAAAATCTGCCCAATGTAACGTTTTTGAGAAATGAAAATTCCAACCCCTTCTTGTACAAATTCAAGACCAAGATAAAAGCGCAATAGGCCTAAATCTGAGGTTTCAAAAACCATACCAAGATCAAGTATTACGACATCATTCTGCTGCTCATTACTTCCCGTAATAATAATATCATCAACGTAAAGCAAAATAATGATGATATCATCTGAAGTATGCTTGACATAAAGAGTAGACTCGCTAGGACTATTAGTAAACCTTCGATCACAAAAGTAGGCATGTATCTTTTAATACCACATCCTCTGAGCTTGCTTCAGTCCATAAAGTGCCTTCTTGAGAAGACAAACTTTATCTTCTTGGCTTTCAACAAAAAAACCAGCAGGTTGTTGAAGGTACACTTCCTCATTGAGATCACCATTGAGGAATGTTGTCTTTACATCAAGTTGCCGCAAACGCCAACCAAAGTGGGCGGCCAAAGAGGTTACTACCCTCACGGTAGTCATCCGAGCAGTAGGAGAAAAAGTCTCCTCATAATCAATCCCCTTTTGCTGAGCATAGCCTTTGGCAACGAGCCTTGCCTTGTACCTTTCAATGGTACCATCTGCCTTATACTTGCTTTTGTATACCCATTTAGAACCAATTGCCTTCTTCCCATGAGGATGATCAACAAGAACCCAAATCTGGTTCTTCATAAGTGATTCATACTCATCTTGCATCGCATCCTCCCAACATTTTACTCCCTTGGCCTGCTCATAGAAAACAGGTTCTTCTACAACATCTCCATGAGATGTAAGAGCAAAATCTGAAAAATCAGCATAGTCCACTGATTTTGTAGAGGCACGTGTCTTTCCATCATAAAAAGATCTTACTTTGTTGTCCCGCAAAGTCGACAGCAGCCACCGTGGGACTGCTTTGGGCTATCCAACAGCCATGTCTCTTCTTACAATTTGCTGTCCAAGATCCTCCGACCCCGCACTTGGCTGTCCAAGATCTTCCAAAACTGGTCCTTGCTGTCCAACAGTTCCTGCAGGCTGATTATGAGCAACAATGGGCGGTTCTTGATGAACATTAGGCTCTAAACTTGATGAGGTGTTGGGCAGGTCGAAACTGGTTGATTGCTGCCCCTTATCTCCAGCAATAGAAAAATTTGGAAAGCATGTGATTTCAGTTCAACAGAAACGCCCCTGAGTTGTCCTCTGACAGACTAGACATTACTACAACGTTCATCAGTCCTTTCTGCTTGATTTGGGCCTAAAAACAAGAACGTTCACATCCAAGAAGTGCCCAATGTAGCCTGGTAACATTATTGCACTTTCTAAGACATATTCTTTATACTCATGCTCTCTTGCTGATCTGACTGCGATGGACAGCCATATTTTTTCCAAGTTCCCACGTTGATCTACCTGCGCTCTATTCCTCGCTCTCTTGCTGGTCTACCTGTGCTCTATTCCTAGCTCTCTTGCTGATCTGACTGCTGTAGGACAGCCAGCCACCATTCTCATTCTGCTTTTTATCATAATGATTTTCTCTTAGAAGGCCGCTCATACTTAGGAATGCCTTGGCAACATAGAATATTGAGATCTACTAACAATGTTGGAAGTGTTCAACCGTTCTCTTAAAACTGTTGCTCAAAGGCAAGGAACTCTTTTCTTAAAAATGCGATTGATAGCCAGGATGGTGTGACTCAACAGTAATGATGGAACCTCTGCTTTCCATCTGATCTGCATTCTGATAGCAAAGAGTAGAGATGACAGAAGGCCAAGGAGTATCTATCTTAGAATTTTGCTCCACGACTCAGAAACGATTTGTGTCAGTAGCTAGAGCCCAAAGTTCACAATGCAACTGGAGCAGTACTCAAAGTCAAGTCTGCGCTGACCTCACAACCACACAAATGACTAGACCCACTCGCCCAACCAAAAAAGCCAATCTGCAGCAGGCCTACATGCACTCACTCGCCCATCTACAAAACCAACTCCTGCAGCTACAATGAACAGAGAAGGTGTCACAGCTCTCCCAGAACAAACTACTAGTGCCTGGCACAATGGAGCCAAAACAGAGAAATTGCAGCAGGTCTACACGGTGATTTTTTGTGCTTCATTAATGGGGTTAGCGAACAAAATCTACCAGTTGTCGTTTGAGTCCTAGATAGACATCTGCTGGTGATCTTTTGCTCAAGAACAGCCTGCCAGTTGCATCTTTTGAGGTGTTTTTCTTCGAATTTCCTACTCGCACAGTTGATTTTCAGCATCTACAAAGGTTAAGATCCATCTATATCCACTGTGCGAGTCTCAAAACTTCAAACTTTGAGAATCTTCCGCAAAAAGACCTTCAAAGTCAAATCTACACGATTTTGGAAAGTTTCACCACTCGCACAACCACTTTTCAGGTAGTGCAGATCTCAGGATCCACTAATTTCTACTGTGCGAGTGTCCAGAAGAGTCGGCATCATCATTTTTAGCCTTCCCTCTGACTTTTTGTGAGCAAACAAGTTTTTTAGAGTAGAACCCGTTCGCACAGGTAATACTCAGGTGTGTGAGTAAGTACGTTCCCGTGTGCGAGTCATCTTTCACCGTGTGCGAGTAAGTACGTTCCCGTGTGCGAGTCTTCACAAGAAGCTTGTGCGAGTCATTTTTTGAGTCGTGCGAGTAATTTTTGAGTCATTACCTTTACCCTTGTTTGTTGTGCGAGTCATTTTTCTTGTGCGAGTCATTTTTGTGTTGTACGATTCATTTTTGCGGTGTATGAATCATTTTTGACAAATCTGAATATTTACCTCTATCATTCTTGTGCGAGTCATTTTGACTTGTTTGACTTGTTATTTGCATCGTTCACCCTGTGCGAGTAGGTTGACTTCTTCCTGGTTTTATTCACACTATGTGGGCTATTCCCCTTCAAGATATGAGTTGGGGCCACATCCAATGAATTCTTTTCATCAAAATGCACATCACGACTAACAATAATCTTGTTAGTGCTCAAATTGAATAGCCTATAGCCTTTGCTTTCACTACTATAGCCAACAAAAATGCATTTAACTCCTTTATCCTCAAGCTTTGTACGAAGTTTATTTGGAACAAAAGCATAAGCCGTACAACCAAAAATGCAAAAGTGAGAGATTGTAGGCTTCTTTCCATACCAAACTTCATAAGGAATTAATAGTTTCAATGCTTTAGTAGGACAACGATTGCTTATGTATGCTGTCGTTATAACCGCTTCAGCCCAAAAACTTGTGAGGCAGCCCCTTTGCTTTGAGCATGCAACGGGCCATCTCCATAAGTGTGCGATTCTTTCGCTCGGCAACACCATTTTGTTGAGGCGTATAGGGAGTTGATTCCCTTTTCTCAAAGAAATGCACCGAACGTATTCTTAATGTATTCCCTTCCTGGATCGGTGCGTAGGGTCTTCAAAGAATGCCCAAACTGATTTTCCACCATTGCTAGAAAATCTTTGAAACGTTGAAAAACTTCCGATTTAGCCTTCATAGGATAGATCCATGTAAAACGGGAAAAGTCATCAATTAAAATCACAAAATAGATGCACTTTCCAATGGATTCGGTCCTCATTGGACCACAAACATCACTATGAACCAAATCAAATTTATCAAGAACCCTTATAGTTCCATCAATTGGAAAAGGTTTCCTTTGAAACTGTCCAAGTATGCACCCCTCGCATACATGCCCTTCCGGCTGCTCAATAGTAGGAATGTCTTCTACCATATTAAATGTCTTCAACTTCTTCAAACTTGCAAAGTTGAGGTGCCCAAACCTTGCGTGCCACAATTTAGCCAACTCCAATGATTGTGAAGTAGAAGCAACAAGACATGTAGATGGAATTCGTCGCTCATAGCTATCCATAATGAATAAGCCAGCATGCATTGTTCTCGAAACAATAATCAAGAGTGATCTTTTAGGATCCTTGACAAGACACTTATCTTCTTTGAACTCAACAACTAGTCCTTGCTTCAACATACTTGAAACCGAAAGAAGATTCTTCTTGATTTCCGGAACATAAAGCACATTCTTAATGTACTTTTCTTCACCATTAGGCAAAATGATGGCTACAATTCCAATTCCATGAATAGAATAAGATGCATCATTCGAACATTGTACCTTACTTCCATTTTGCACTTTCACTAATTTAGTGAATGCTTCTTTACGAGAAGTCATATGACGAGTAGCACCACTATCAATCACCCATTCAATGGGCTGAAAATCAGCAACTTGCAAAACAGAATCTGAATTCCTCATATAGATGTAGTAGTACTAGTAGAAGCAATATTAGACACAAAAGCATAGTCTTGGTTAAAGAGATCACCACTAGCTTCAAGCTCTTGCTCCAAAGTAGCAAGTGAAGCACTAGTATCAATTCCTTTACTCTCCTCTTTCGCAAGCTTCTTCTTACAATCCTTGATGAAGTGCCCATACCCTTTGAAATAATGGCACTTCCCTTTCTTCTTTTGAGTGTTGACATTTTGACCTCCAACAGGCTTTTGCTCATCCTTGGAAGGAGGATTCCCCTTTCCTTTTGACTTGCCTTTGCCCTTGCCTTTCGTGAAGAAAGCTTGATCTTGTTGAGTGTCACCCGCAAAGTTTTGCCTCGTTTGCTCCTCTTGAAGAAGCAGCCCAACAAGTTCATCAAAGATACTCAAAGATGAAACAAATGGAAGATAAGATGAAGGTAATGAGTTGAGAGTAATGGAAACAAATTGAGCATCCTCAATTATCTCATCAATATTGAGAAGCTCCTCACGAAGATCCTTGATCTTCGTCAAGTGATTGGTCACTTGATCCCCTTCTTGCATCTTCAACAAAGAAAGCTGATTTCTAAGATACACCACTCTTGTTGGATTTTTTACTCTATACATAGTATAAAGTGTATCCCACGTACTTTTAGATGTCTTACAAGACTTAATATGAGGTAAGATAGATCTATTCACAACAAGAGCAACCATAAAATGTGCTTGTGCATCCCTTCTATCCCACTTCTTTTGTTCTTCCGAAGATGTAGAAGATAATGTTGATGATGATGATTCACGAGGTGTAGGAGGTGCCAAAGACGGAGGCCTTTCCTCATCACCATTGACCAAATCCCACAGCCCTTTCGCTATGAGAAGATTCTTCATCATGTATCTCCACAAGGAGTAGTTTGTGCCATCCAACCGATCTTCACTAAACAAAGAACCGACAGCTTCCGATTCTTTGGCCATTACCTCCAACAAAATTTCAGCTTGTAGTAGATAGGAAAGAGAGCCTTTCCACAACCAAATCTACTCAAAAATTTGCAACAAACAAAGAGCTGAAAGTAGGAGCGCAAGATGTCTTTCAATCTGCAACCAAAGTGCCCAAAAGATAATGGATAGATGGCTGTCTTTCTGCACAAAAAAACCAGCTTCTTGAAAATTAGGTTAGCTTCGATTGAAGGCTACACCGAAACCCAATTAGGAAGCCAAATAGTGTGATCAACACACACTCCAATAGGGCTGTTGAAAGCGCCCTGCAAGATAAGGAGACACCACAACCAAAAATCAGTAGCAGCTTTTTGGGCGCCCTCCTCCAAACCTAAACAAAATTAGACCCCTAAGGACCCACGAGTAAGTACATGACCAAAATTGGGTCCAATTGAACTTAAGACAAACTTAAGATGGCCTAAATAACTAAATACCCATGGTTACACAAATCTTGACCTTTTGGGTCAAAGTAACCTATGGATTAACTTTAGCATAGTCATTTAATTCTAACAGTGATTAGGGTTTTGGGAGGTACAACGTCACATGGGCAACAAATCGGGGCAAGTACAATGTCACATGGGCACTGTGGGGGAGCCGACAACGGGCCCAATCGGAGTGCAACACGTGGGGGAGCTACACATGGGGGCAAGTACAGTAGCACATGGGCACTGTGGGGGAGCAGGCCATGGAGGGATCATGAACAACTGCACATGGGGAAACAGGCTGTGGTGTTAAATAGGCACTCACAAGGCCATTGTGAGAGGCATTGTGAGAGGCTGTGAGAGAGCCAGTGAGAGGTTGTGAGAGGCTGTGAGAGCCAGTTTGCGAAACAGGGTGTCGTGAGAAGGCGGAGCGCATACCACTGAAGCCCGAGGGCGAAGCCAGGAGGAAGCTCGAGGAAAATGTCTGAAGGCACAATGAAAGGCATCGGAAGCAAGAGGCAGACATTGCAGAGATGTTGCGACAGACTCGGCAGAAAAATCTGGAACCGGAGCCACCCGCCCCCGCTGTCGAGCTGGATTTGGATGAGCAGATTGGAATGAACTTCACACGACGACAACTCATCATGGTCAGGGAAAGGGCAGCCCGTCGTCGGGCTAACCAGGAGGCAGCTCGAGCTAACCGGGAGGCAGAGCGAGAGCGACAGGACAATGCACCTGACGAGGACGAGGAGTCAGTGGAGGATCCATAAGAATGTTTAGAATAGATGGGGTCTAGCCGTATGTGGCTGACTGTTGCTATGTGATTTTCGGCAGTAGATGAGGCAACATTTAGTGTCTGACATAGTGTAAAGAACAGCCCCAGCCATATATGGCGGGAATATAAATTGTTATTTTGATACCTCTGATGAATTAATGTACGGTGTGTCTTTTGTGCAACACGTGCCTGGTGTATTGCAATGTAATGTATGTGTTCATGAAATGCTATCAGGGGGGGTGTATTTCTGTGAAATGCATCTGCTCTCAATTTTTGTGTAACTGTGTATGATGATTATGGTTGTGGGGTTTAATGTTTAGGGTTCAATGATTGGACATGATGCATATGATCTAAGAGACATGAAGATGCGCTTGTGTACCACAATAGCTCAAGCATTTACAGTTTCCATACGACGTCTCTCTCTCTCTCTCTCTCTCTCTCTCTCTCTCTCTCTCTCTCTCTCTCTCTCTCTCTCTCTCATCTTGCACAGAGCAAACCAATTCTAACTAACCATTCAAATTTCACAGAGCTAACCATTTGTAAGCAATCATGATAAACTAGCCATGACATGAATAAACTGTAAAAAAATATATACATCTCATCTAATGCCAGTATACATGATCCCTCTGCGTGCCAAATGCATCCTCAGGGGTGTCAAATAGAAAGTTTGGCCGGGAGTCTGGAGGCATCTGGGACTCCTCCAAGTCTGGGCCAACGCCTGCCAAAAAAATCATCCCTCTGCGTGCCAGATGCATCCTCAGAGGTGTCAAATAGAAAGTCTGGCTGGGAGTCTGAAGGCATCTGGGACTCCTCCAAGTCTGGGCCAACGCCTGCCAAAAAACGACTAGAAAAACCATCGGTGCGTCCCCTCTTGGCTGGCCTGCCTCTGGGTCTGCAGGAAGGAACCCTCTGTGGTACACTCCTCCCTGGGGGTCTCCCTCTGCCACGAGGGGGTCTCTGAGAAGAACCGACTGCCTGTGATGCTCTGGATCGTCTCTGCGCAATCTGTCTCTGGGCGGCAGCCTATGTCTCCCTCGCAAACTCTGACCAGCCATCATCCGAAAGGGGGCGTGATGCGGGAGTACTGGGTGGGGCACGTGGACCATCCCCTGCAAGGTCGACCGTCTTGTCTGAATCATATGTGGGCTCACCATCAGAGGAGGGCAATAGAACATCAGCAGGAAGGGGGGTGGTCTCATCGGTATCAGCATCCTCGGGATCACCCCGCAGAGCACGCTGAACGGCATCGTCTGGATCAACCTCTGGCTCTGCCTCATGATCGGCTGCTGCAACCAGGCACTCATCGGGATTGACCTGCAGAAATCAATCATTCGTGAGAATAGCCAAAGCAACCGTGAGGGCATTAAACTGAATGTCTTAAACTAATACGAAAGCAAACGATAGAGCATAGACATATACCTACAAGAGTAGGGAGCCTACGCCTCTTGCCCTCATGTTGTCCGTGATGCGTCGAACCACCCTGGTGTTGGTGTTGCAGTACACCAAGTCATTGCATCGCTCAGTCGTCAGACGGTTCCGCCTGTTCGTGTGAACAAGGTTGCTTGTAACTGAGCCTCTGCTCCTCGAGCCTGCTGCGGATACCAGTGTCGCTGTTGAGGAGGCGGATGTATGAGAACCAATCCGCACGCAGCTCTGCATCGTCATACTGCCTCTCGCTCTGAAACAACGGATGCAGTATGTGGGCCACACTGTGAATGGGCTGGTGAAACTTATCCCATCGTCGCCGCCACAACCGCCTGATAGGCTCCAACCTGTGGACCATACCATGTGGAGGCAACAATTACATACCATCGGAGACTCACCTATGCGGTCCATGAACTCGTAAATGAGACCCATCATGCACCCCTCGCGATCAACGAGCCTCAGAACAGAGTAGATGGGGCGCATGACGTCCATCAGCTGCTGCATATCCACCCAAAAAGGCTCCATGAAGAGGATGTCGTGGAAGGCCAAGCCCTCTGGGGTTGTGGACAGGTCCATGGCGGTGAACTCTGCACAAGTAGCCATGCGCCGAAAATCACCCTTGAGCTTGTGTAGCCGCTCAAGCATCATGAACTGGAAGGCAAAGCGGATGTGCGTGGGCTTCTTCAAGTCAAGCCTGCATTGACAAACGGAATGAGAGGCACGCATGAAACGAGCCAAAAAAAAAGAAGCATCTTGAATGAGCCAAAAAACAAGTAGCATCTTACCTGCTGAATGTGCGAAAAAGGGCAGTCATGCGGCGCTTGCGTGTGACGAAGTCCACAACCGCAAGTGCCCTCGTGAGAATCTCACTGACCCAAGGCAGGCGCCCGATGGAATGTAGGAGGAGGTCCAGTGAGTGTGCGTCACATGGAGTCCACACAATGGAGGGGTACTTTGCCATAAGAAGCTCCCCCATACCGCGGCAGTTGGATGCATTGTCCGTCAAAACCTTTCGCGATACGTTCACACAATCAGTTCACAGCTTGGAAACACATTGCAATCAATCGAAAACTATGCAAAACTTTTGTATCAACATTAAGCAGTAAATGACCAAGCAACTAATGAAAGAAAATTATACCTGGACAACGCGCTGTGGCCCGATCTCCTCTATCGCTACGCGGATGATGCCGTAAATGTACTCGGCCGAATGCACTCTCCCTACCTCGGAGGCGTCGATGTTGCGCAGGAACATGGAACCGTAACAACTAGAAACAATCACGTTGATGAGTGGACGTTTACGACGATCAGTCCACCCATCAGCCATGATGGAACAGCCGTATCTATCCCAAGCCTCCTGCAGTGCGGCTAGTCTCTCTCTGCCGGATGCAACCCGCTCCTGGAGCAAAGGGCCACGTAGTGCGTCGACTGTGGGTAGTGTGTAGCCGGGCCACAGACTGCAACTTTCGAGATAGCCTCTCGAAAGATGCGGGATGATGCCATGATAAAGGGGAGGTTCAAGTCACAGAACATCTGTGCTATGGTCTTGGTGGCCTCTCTGTGCTGCCCCTCTCTGAAATATCCTAGCATGGACATCTGTCTGGTGCCTCGGGATGTGGATGGCTGGGAGGATGTGGATGGACGACGCGGATCTGGAGGTGTAGGTGGATCCATGGGGAGTACTGGCGGAGGGGGTACGGGTGGCGGTGGCGGCGGCGGATGCGACGATGGGCGTGGGAGCGGTGGCGCTGGGTGTACCAGTGGCAGGGGAGGTGGCAGTGGGTGCACCAATGGAAACAAAGTCCGTGACATCTGTGGACGGCTCGCCGGGCTCAGCACCTGGCTCAGCATATGCCTCGAGAATGCGAGCCCTCTCCGCAGAGGGGATGACCATACAAACGCCGATCCCGTAGCGTCCCCCCGTGGGTCAAACTCGCAATCCCCCCAAATGTGCTCGAACCCGGGAGGCGTTCCCTGTGAACTGCTCTCGACAAAAAGGGCAACACCACTTTTTGTCGGGCGTCAACTCCACCTCATCCCAAACGGGACGAGCGGCTCTCTCTCTCTCTCTCTCTCTCTCTCTCTCTCTCTCTCTCTCACTCACACACACACACACACACAAGCACGCAAATCCAATCTCTCTCTCTCTTCTCCTAAAACCCAAGCATGCAGACCCTAAACCCTAAACTCACACACACACACCATGTCTCGTACACGCACGCACACACAAATCCTCTCTCTCTGTCCCTCACACTCTCTATCTCTTCCTCTCTCTCTCTCTCTCACACACAGATCACCACACACACACATCTATATGCACACAAATCAACAATATCCACACACACACACACATAAATTACCACACACACACAATCATCACACACACACACACACACACGCACAACTCATCACACACACACACAAACACCATCTCTCTCTCTCTCTCTCTCTCTCTCTCTCTCTCTCTCTCTCTCTCTCTCTCTCTCTCTCTCTCTCTCTCTCCCGCCCTCTTTCTCTGCTCTCGGGCTTCTGCGGAACAGTCCGCAGGGCCCGCGCCTTTTGTTTTTTTTTGTAAAATTAAACGCGTCCGGGGCCCGGACGCGTTTTGGGCCCACGCATCCGGAAGCTGCACGCATCCTCTAGACGCGTCCAGCCAAAAAAATCTAAAAAAAAATGAAAAAAAAAAAGGACGCGTCCGACCCCGCGTCCAGGGGTCAGACGCGTCCGAGTCCGGGCGTCGGACGCGGGCATTCTGGCCCAGACCCTCATGTCTGCATTGGACAATAGAAAAAAGAAAATCATAGAAAATCTTAAAAATGATAGCCACAGGATCGTTAAAATGTGCTCACTAAACAAATAGGATCGTAAAAAAAAAAACAAGAACGGAATTTTTTTCCTTTCACGAGCACCAATGGGCGGCGCAGAGAAGGGAATATTCACGAAAAGAATATTCCCCATAATATTCTCAGGAGGCGTGGGCCGTAGCGCCTTGTGGTCGCAGAGAGAGAGAGAGCGAGAGCGAGAGAGAGAGAGAGAGAGAGAGAGAGAGTAACGCGGAGGGAGAAAGATATGGTGATGAGGGAGTCAACACGCGGGGAAGGGGGGGCGGGGGAGGAGGTGGAAACAGCATAAGGGGAGCGGTCGACCTTGGCGGCGGAACCGTCGCCAACAGGAAGGTGGGTAGGCGAGTGGCTTTTTTTTCTTTGATAAAGCAGCTCGCCGGTGTGGCGAATGTTTTTTTTTTGAAGTTAAAAAATTAAGAACATTAAAATATTAAAAATTAATAGAAAACCAATTCCCCTGAGGCGAATGTTTGGGGAGGCGAACACTCAAGTGAGTGTTGTTTTTTTTAAAACGAGAATTTCAAAATGAAAACTGTGAAGAAAACAGACAACTAGCACAAAACTTCAAAAGTGAAGAGTTGAAGGTCTTCTCCTCCAAACACACTAGCAAAAATTCAAGAAAAGCTAGTTTGGTAGAATCACCATAACTCAGCCAAATCTCAACCAAATTGCATGAAAAATGATTCAGATCAAGTTAAGACACAGCTCACCCAAACATACCTTAACCGTCAAGAAATTCCGCCAAAAGTACAGCCAAAAATAGAGAAAACGGACTGCAAAAAACAAGGCTAACTAAAATTGAAATAAATTTGCTAAAATGGCCATAACTTGGTCATTCTAGCTCCGAATCAGGAAATCTCAGTACCTCTAGAAAGCTACGAGGGAGAGCTACTGATCTAAAACAAGAAATCACATAAAAAATGAGAACTAATTGGTCAAAACTTGAACCAAAACATTCTGGAAATTGAAAAACTAGTAAAACAACTCTACCAAAACTAGAAGAAAGCCACCAAATCTGATGGGAAAATGATCTAATGCTCTGATACCAAAATTGTCATGTGCCAAGCTTAGAATTAAAACATCTAATCCATTCACAAAGATCAAATTACAATGGAAATGCAAGAAACCATGAAAACAAGACAAAAATCAATAAAGTAGATAAAAGTAGCAAAACTTCACCAAATTAGGCAAAGTAAGCATTCATTATTAATGAATAGAGATCATTCAAAAGATTGGACCTAATTCTAGAGCATGATCTAAGCTCTCATATGATTGTAAGCACATGAACCACCATTTCCATCAAGAAAGCTCTCAAAGAGAAGCTCCAAGATCTCTAAAATTTCAAAATCACCAAAATGAACAATAGCCCCTAAATTTAGCACGACCTCAACTATTTATAATGGTCATTTGTGCCTCTACTATAAGTTTGGGGCCTTATTTAGCTAAATTCGGCCTTACAACCATTCTTACAGTTCCGCTATTCACAAATATAGCGAGGTTGTTCGAGCCACTTTATTAACTGTCCTATTGACTAAATCTAGTTTAATTTAGCTCCATGGCCATATTTAGCATAGCATTAGTAAACTCATGGGCTAATTACTCCTAGAACCCCTTAACAAACATCTGGTTAATAACTTTAAGAGAAAGAAAAACAATCTTCCATTTGTTATGACTCATAAGGTTCAGTTTTACAAGTGTGAAAAATATGTACCTTTGCTGCAACTATAAGTGTAGCATGCAGCAACCCCTCCATCACCTGCACGAATGTCTGCTTCAGCTACTCTACCGATTGGTCCAACTGCTGCACTAAGACCAGCTCCAATTGAAAAGTGGACTCTACCACTAAAAGCTTTTACTGCGTTTGTAGTGCGAAGCACAATCACAAAGTCTGTAAGCTCTCCACCAGCCTAAACATTTCCCAACCAGAATTTGAAAGTCAACATGGAACATGAAGAACTGAAGAACTTTTTTATAGTAGAACAGGCTCGGCTTAACCTCTATGGCCAAACATGCTATTGTAGCGAAGTGAAAATTACTGGTCAGCACAATCTTCCTTGGATTTGGAGAAATACTCACTTGAGCACCCCAACCTATACCAAAAGATGCAATTGCTGAAGGTGCAGACCATGTGCCATCTGATCGACGAGCTACAACCAGCCCAGTCCCAACTTTATATGTGAACATCAAGCCTGCCTTAACCACAGTGATAATAGCCAGTCCTTTAGCTCCACGGAGAACAACATTTGGGATGGATCGTTCTGAGTTTAACTTTCCAACCTGGAAATGGAGAAGTGCATGAAAGAAGAATCACCTAATGGAATTTGAAAAACCAAGTGCAAAAATTAAAAGAATTAAGCCAAACTTTCTAACTACTGTATAGAAGATAAAGATCAGCCAATTTGTACCTGCAAATAACTTCTTAAGGTATTGGTCGCTTTGTAAATCTCCTGTTCCATTGAAAGACCTATAGGGCTGTTCAACCAACCTCTCATGCAGCTTGGATCAGTGACGTCATGAGTTGCAATTTGGGCTGCATTGCATACTCGTTCTGCAATAATCCTTTGAATGGGCTCCAGTCTTTCGTAACATGTATTACATACCCTTTGAGGGTCTCTCTCGCGAAATTTTGATGGTAATAAACATTTCCGCTTAGAACACACCCTACAAAACAAGCCACCACAAAAGCGACAGTGATGTCTAGCACAGGTAAGAGGCCGAAAGCTTGTTGCACATTGCATACAAGAAAAAGAAGCACTATCTGGCATCCATTGAGGAGGCTCTGCTTCCAAGATTGCCAGTATTGACTGTACATCATTTCTTGCACCCGAAAGACAAGGGGCACTAGGAATAAGATTTGCATCCCACAAATTATTGAGCATCGTGTGACTATACACATCCATTCCTTCAACATGGTGGGTGGATATTTGGGTCCAATTCTGATTTGCTTCCTCAAGAGCATTTGCTGGTCGGCCTCCTCCAATGAGTATGTTATAAAGGCCACTGAGGACATTCCGGGCATTGATCTCTGGATCTTGGTTTCTTTGTGATGATGATCCATGCTTACCCACTTCTGCTGTGCCACAATCTACGTGAAGACCTCTTTTAGCGTTTTTTAAAGGCACAGAGACTGATACCCACGCATCTTCCTCAGTTCGAGTATCCTGATCAGTCACAAGGAATTTTTCGCTAAGCTTTCCAGTCAGTGGAACTGTGCTTTTATTAAAACTAGATAAGTTTTCTACTCTAGAATAGGCATCAGCCTCTGAAAAGCTTTCTGGGTGTGCAGACATCTGAACACGTTCTAGTGCCCCTTTCAGTTCCAGATTAAGGCCCAGCACCAGTTCTGAATCAAAATACGTTCCGCATAGTGGACACATGGGTTGCTTTGAATATTTCTGTACCTGAAATTGCCAAAAAAGCTCACTTCAAAGACTTGCATATCTATGTCACCAACAAACTAATAAATACTTCGTATGGCATCCTAACATACAGTAGATCAGCAAAAACAAGGTTCAAAAAGAAGATATACTCTTTGCAGGCATTTCAAGCAGCCGTTATGCCCACAAGGGAGTGAGGCAGGCCCGTCATTTGTGCCCAGCCAGTCCATGCATACCACACAAGTTGGCAAATCATCAGGTTCTGGTTTCAGTCTTGTTTCTCTTGCCGTTTGTAAAGGTGCACCGCTCTTCATATTTTAAAAGCGTTGAACTGGATATGTGTGATTACCTGTGGTCCAACCTCAATTAACATGGCTAAGAACAATCAGTGACCGATAAAAGGACTCGCTGTTTAGAAAGAACTTGGCAAGATAAATCAAAAATTTGGAACTACACTAGAACAATTAACATTGTCAAATTTAAGCAGCAAAATATCACAGCACAACACACACACACACACACACACACACACACACGAAGTTGAAGCAGAGAATTTGCATAATCACATAGATACCAGCTATCACAGACCTTCTGAAAGTGATTGAAAACTAGCTTTTTTTGGCTTTTCATCCACGATAAGTCTAAAACTTTCTGTGAGGAGCACCATTTTCAAAAATCCTAGGGTTCAAAACATCATCTGTGTGTTGTAACTTGTAATGATGGTTTAGATTGCATAATTTATTGATCCAAATTACAACTAAAAAGTTGTAGGCAAAGATGTAATCTCCACGTCCATTATGAGCAAAATCATTACTTTGCAAGAAGTTTGTGACATGGATATCAGCAGCTACTTAGCTACAACGATTCAGTAGCTATTTTCAAGATAATCATATTGTGATCCTTGCAATTTTCACACAATGTACCAGTTACTATTGCTTAGCATACTTCCAATGTACTTGGTATTTTATAAATGATCATATAGGCCAATGCATGCCGCCATGAAAATAGCGATGATCAAGCAGTTGTTGGCCATGCCACAAACCATTACGCTTCCCTTTAAAGTTGTAGGGCTAGGGTTAGGCGAATAGAGGTTCCTCAGCTAAAGAGTATACAGCGACAATATCAAGAGGAGACAAACTAATTCATCGTGCAATAAAATCAATCTGGACAACGGCAGGACCAACTGCCATGAAAACCCGTGTGACTATCAAGCACTTAATCGTTCCATCATCATGCCTCAAACCCTTCTGATCTTTTCCTTTGTTATTCAAGGGCTAGGGTTACGCAAACAGGGCTTCCTGAGCTAAGCACGCTGCAGCAACAGTTAAACGAAGGAGCTACAATTCAATAGAGGATATCTGTCAGACCTTTTCTATTGCTTTTACATTCTCAATACCAGTCTTTGATCGTGCATCAATAAAATCAATATGCACAATGACATGACCAGCACCTACCCCCTACGAGACAGGGCTTCCTCAGCTAAACACTATACACCAACAATCTAACGAAGGAGCTAAACTTCATTAGCGGATGTTTTCTATTGCTTGGTCATCAATAAAATAATCCGTGCAACGGCAAGACCACAGGACCTAGGGCTAGGTTAAGCTAAGCAAGCAGGGCATCACCTGCAAAGCTCTACATGCTAACAATACAAGAAAGGAATTGAAAATCATCAACAGATGTGTGTGAAACAAACCTTTTCTATGGCCTCTTCGCTATCTCGTTCAAACCCTAGCCAGCGCCATGTATGTATCGCCTTCAAAAAAATATGGATCGTAACTTGTAAGGCGAGCCAGAGAGGGAGAGAACGGGGGCGGGGGTGTGAGGGAATATTCTTTTTTTTTATTTCTATTTCTCTCAATGCCTTGCCCTCCATGCCTTTTTGTGCATTTTTGGCCTTGCCCTGCAAAGCCAGGCAAAGGCATTTTTATATGTGTTGAGGCAACGGAATCTTGAACAAAGTAGATGTTGAACGATAAATGGGTGTGGTCTCAACCAGTGTTGGCTGGCTATTGATTTTTTTTTCGGTTTTCAATCCGGTTCTAAAGACCCTAACCGACGGGTACACTATTTTTTAAGAACCGACTTTTATGTAGAACCGGTGGGTATGTTATTTTGTAGGAACCGGCCACGATTGAGAAACGTCGGGTCCCTTTAAGCCTTGGATTGAGGTTGAGAACTGGACCGTCATTTGGAGGGGGGGTTTATTAATGGCTTTTAGCAAGTGCGTACATCATGATAGATGAAAATGTAGACCTCATTGAAGAGGATGGATATTTTCATGCGTAGGATGAGTAAGAGAATTTAAAGATAGACATTGTAACAAGACTTTTTTCAAGGCTATCATTTTTATTGATGGGTAGTTAGTTGATAAGTGGAATGTTTAAAACTTAAGACATTGTGCAATAAGACTTTTTTTGAGCGGCTTTTATATAAGTCATATTTTTAGAGTGCTTATTTATTTGAGTTGTTTAGCTGTGGAGTGTGATTTTTTTTGCACAATTGAAATATCATAGGCATTGAAGAGTGTGAGATTTTTATGAGTAATTGATAAGTGGAGGAATGCTCAAATTTTGTGCACTTACACTTTTTTTACGTGGCTTCCACGTGTCTTTGATAAAATTGTGAGGGAATTTTAACATAGTATGCAACAATAATTTTCAAAATGATTTTTTATTGATTTTTTTTGCGCACACACACACACACAATAACCGGCAGATTGAGAACCGCCAAGATTTATCTTATAAGATATTATTGAGAACCGCCAGGTGCAAATACTTTAAATGTAATCCAATACCCTGAACCGACGGTTCTTGGTTTAAAAAAACAGGGCAATGCCCTGAACCGGCGGGTATCACAAATATGTGAGAACCGCCCAACCCTGGTCTCAACTTTTTAAGCTTGAACCCAGGGTGCAACTTATCCCACATGCAAGCAATTATTCTACATGCCTCGAAAGAGACTGACTTGCACGCGGCTTGCGTGTGTCATCTCGTATGCATGATCTTGGAAAGAGAGTGACTTGCATGCATCATCTTGTCTCTCCTCTTTGCACCGGCACATGATGTAGCTACAGCAACTATCGTTGCCGTATGGCAGCATGGGCGCTAGAAGGCTTTTTTTTTTTAGCTTTTTTGTAGACTCCAAATGTTTTCAAGGTTTAGGACTATGTTTTTTAACTTTTATAAATGTTTTCTTGGTTTTCAACGTGCAAGTTCATTGTCAGTTCACAATTAAGTCTTTGTTTTCAACAATCGTTTTCACAATTAGGTCTATCAATAAACTCTTGTGGTAGCAAAAAGAAATAATTTGCTTGCAAGTTTTTGTGTTTTTAGTAGAAGTAATTTCTATATAGGTAAAATGAATGTCAAGTTGGTGGAGAAGCTACCAAAAAAAGCTTAAAAAAACATTCTAGCAATGTTGGGCAGATTTTCTGTCGAGGGACTGGTCCCGTCGAAAGATCCCCAACGGGGGAAGGACCCACGCTGCCCTTATGCGAGTGATCAGGGTAACGTTGTTTCCAATCCTGAGGGCCGTCCTAATCACCCTGTACTCCCAGGTCAATGAGAGTTTTCTAGACTCTCAAAGGTATGACCGCTTGGAAAATGAAATGATTCTCGAGCTAGGATTCTGATTTTGTCAATTCTAACCTCTCAGATTCTGGTTTGATGATAAGTGTGGTATGCTAACTATTGTCTATCCTTGGCGTAGTCGAGTCAAGTTTGTGGACAATAATACTCATACGGGATCTAGACAATAATAGATGTGTATTCAAAACTGACGTGCTTCTCTAACTACCTCAATGGCCAAATCTCTGGTACGAACGCTCTCATGCTGGGTATCTAGCTGGGTATCTAGGGTGACAAATATTATGGTCATCCATCTTTCTATGCGTAGAACTGGACAATATCTAAGGGGTGCAGCCTTTCATGATACTGACGCAGGATTGTGGTAGATTTGAGTATGGACTCTAGGTAGGATCTAACTGAATCTCGAGCAAATCTAGGGTAGAAATCGTTCGAGGACCTCAAAGGGATTTCTAGCCAAGAATCTTGTGAGATCCAACTTAGATCCAACCCGAACGCCTTAAATGGTCCTTACTTCTAGGCTGGGACTATCAACAAGATCTTTAGATATTCCATCACTTGAAATGTTTACGACTAGTTCAGGGGTTGGTACAATGCTCTTTGAGTCCTATACTTGGGTCTATTCTCTGGATCCACGTTCGTGCTATTAGCGGTCCCAGGTGATTGTTCAGATGGATCAACATAAGGGGTATTCGGGGGTGTTTGTGACACTTCTGCGTAGTGAGTGGATGTGGCGTCAGTTAGTCTCCATGACCCATTTGGCCTGAATTCGTATACTTCTAAGTAACTGTAATCTTCGTGATGTCGTATTCAGAATAAGATATCCCAAGGTTGTAGATTGTGGTGAAACTCAAATGTGTAGAAATGGTATTTCGGAATTCCTCGTCTGAATAGTTGGCACATGTCGCCAGGTAAGAGTAGGAATTGGTATCCTAGGTCCATCATATGAACCCTAATGCAGCTCGCGGGATTCTGTCTGTTGTCCCTTATGTTAGCCCAACATAGAAATTTATTGTGGCATTTGTTTTGTAAGTCCACAAGTAAATTCAAATAAAGGTGGCATGTGTTTTGTAAGCCCACAAGCACATTAAGGTTAGGAAAACCTTATACTTAGACCTTTTACTATTTAAGTTTAATTATCATAAACAATTATTTGTAATGGTTCAACTTAGAAAGTCTAAGTTTAAGATTTATTTCCTAAGTTCAAGTTAAGTTTAATCCTAAATTTATTGTAAGTGCACTTCATTTGTTTAGAGAAGGCACTTTACAAGTTAATTAGCATTAAGCCTAGAGTTAGTTCCATAAGTATGTTAAAGCATAGGCCCACCACTCTTGGTATATATGGAAGTGGATGAGTGCCTTCAACAACACTTGTACAAGCTTTTGAATCAATAGAAACACCTTTGTGTCATCTTTCTATGCTTAAAAGCGAGCAAGGAAACATTAAGCTTCCAACTGTAGCCGACTTCACAAGTACTGGCCACTTTAGTGGAACAGATCCAGGGGGTGGATGACGCATACATTGATCAGATCAAACCTCATCAGAAGTCATCCCAGCCAAATCTAATGAAATCAAGCCAAGATCTACATAAGATCTAGTCAGATCAAGCAAAATCCACCAAATTTAAGCAAGATCAGGCAAGATCCAGATAGATCAAGGAAGATCCGACAAGATCCAAGTGGGATCTAGATTCAGATAGGATCCAAAGGGCAACAGGTCATCAGATAATAACAATCAGCCCCCATCCTTGCAAATCAGAGACGGCAATTTTGAGGAAAAAGCAGCAAAATGGAGGTAAAAATCACTTAAACTGATGGATCAGCTATCAATTGTCCATCAGAACTCTTGGAGAGCTCTCCATAGTCAGATCTGACCTGGATGCACTAGTATACCAGTCTGCAAGAGCTATGGATCAGAGAATCTCAAGATCTCACTAAAAAACATCAAAAAAGAGCACTTTTTCCATGATTTTTTCAGATCCCTTGGGACGAGAGATCCTGCAAGGGTTCAACCTTCGCAGGGCAGTCAAATAACCCTTTGAACCTTTGCAGACTTCAATGACATCTTAGAATATTGTGACGAAGGTCCCTGCAAAATTTTGGTTGGAACTGAGCTAGGGCAAGTGCACTTCTCCTAATATGCACTCTAATTTCCACCTATATAAGGGCAAAATTCGAATCATTTGGCACCTCATTCAGCAAAGCTTTGCCGAAAATTACACTAAAATTTTCAAGTTCTTCGATCACGACGAAAATTTTCACACTCCTTCATCAACCCTCATAGCTGCCTGTTACACACAGTCCCACAATTTTCACCTTCATCCTCTTGAATTCCACTTTTTTGCAATTTTTAAGCCTTTTAACCCGTTTTTGACGTGTCTTTTCATCTTTTTCTGATTCCAGTCTATAACAAACTTTACCATCCATCTAACGTCATGGCTTCTTCTTTCTCTACTGACGATACTGGCATGAAGAAGGTTATCAAATGTGAGATACCTACTGCCAACCAGATATGGGCCTTGCCATCTGTTTCCTTGGTAACCTCCGGCGCTTTTCTCTTCTGACATTAACATGGATCTAGCTCTCCATGCTTACGCCACGTGGGACATCATGTCCAGTGATCGCCAACCCATGTCTCATCGCCAAACTAAAAAACTCATCAAACCCTACGTCACGGCCACTACTCCTGAACTCCCGGTCAAGACTAACAACGGTTATTTGATAGAGGCTATCAATGACTCCAAGTCGCCGCTTACATGTTGAACAACTTCTTGGTTGTGTCAACTTTTTGCAAGGACCGCATTCAGTCCACGCTTATGAGCCAAATCGTGGAATCCTTCATGGAATTCTCGAGCCCCTCGGTGGTGCCATATGACTGGCATACTTTCCTTCTGCGCAAACTATCCATCGCCATCAAGCCTAACACACGTGAGAGTATCTTTGTAACTTTGTCTGTGCACTTCTTGAGGAGAAGGTTCGCGAGTTTAACCATTCCACCATCTTGTCTGTCACCATCCCACATACTAACCTGGTTCCACCTTCTGTTGCATCCACCTCCCAGTTAAATGTTTCTCCATTAGGATGCACAATGAGCAAATGAGCTAACCTCCCCTCTCACTCTCTTTCTCCCCCTCTTCTCTACTTTCTACTTCTATCTCTCTATCTCTCTCCCTCTCGTTCACTCAAGATCATGATGTGTGCGTGGTTAGTGTAGGAGTTGGTAGTGTTACAGTGAATTAGAGTTAGGGAAAGGAGTAGAATACGTCTAAATCTAGCAACTTGACATAGTTAGGTACCTATCTAGTCTTCTAACCTTCTTGATGGGCGGAAAGCCTGCTCACCAACCAAGACTACACACCCCACTTGGCAGAGTCGAAAAAAGGGCTTATAACGGGGAATTTTTATAGTAACATGGAGTCAGAGAGAGAGAGAGAGAGAGAGAGAGAGAGAGAGAGAGAGAGAGAGATGTGCATGTATACATCATATGTCATAAAGTCAAATCCTAAGATATGTATAAAACCTTTTGAATGCACCATATCCTTATAATTCTCACATTGCCTTTAACATTAACCTGCTGCAAAAACTCTATTGACCAACCTAAGCACATAATATTGCCTTTGCAACACGAGGCCAAAAAAAAGAGATCTCACTTCATAATCAAAACCTAGCATTCACCTCTTTATTCAACCAAGTCATCATATTCTCCATCTCGATCTCCACTACCACTTTCATACGATATGCATTGCATCGGTTGCAGAATCTTGAAAGTTCATATTTCCACGTAGAAAATGTCCCAAAAAATCGTCATACATGCCCAGTCTATTATGAAGGCTGCTGCTTGCCACATGTTCATGTGGACCTCTTTCAATCTTACTAGGAAAGCCCATTTCAAAGGGAAAAATATCCCCACCTCCTAGACCATGATTTGCTGAGCTTTGTATTTCCAACTACTGGGATCGATGAGGTGAATGGAGACAATTGAACTTGGAAGTCATTAAAAACGTTTCACACAGAACTAACCTGAGAGCTTCCTTCAATGCCAGCAGTTGTTGACGCATACATTATGTTCATACTAATTTCTGCTTGACTTCTTGGAGACCTACATTAGTCCTCTTCCTCATCGGCTGCATTTTGTTTTAGCCCAGCCGAGTCTATTGACCCAAATTGGATGGCACATTCACTTTCTTCAAAGCATCTGAAAAATTCAGAAGTCTTTAGGAAGCATGCTAGCCTTTTTAAGCTCGCTCGTAATACACAACTGGCGCTTCTGCAGTCAATACTCCAGAGACGCCTGTAACACCTTCGTTTTCTTGATCGGCAATTTCTTTTCTTCTTGGCACTACCAAATTGTTTACTGGCATCAATCTGCTGCATCAATTGCAAAATAAATGAAGGAATTCTGCTTAGCTTTTGCCAGAATTGGCATTATCTTCTCTTGTCTCTGTTCTTTAGGATATATACGGCGTCCCGTCGTCTTTTGGTTTATAGCTTGTTGTGTTTGCAGAAAGCAGCTCCAAGCTTCTCTCAGAATATGATTGGTTCTGAGTATTGCACCTCCGAAGCGGCCGAGGACAAGTTTCCCTCATCTTCTCCTTGAACCCTGGCAACTATAGCATTCACGTTATGCAGCTTCGACCTCTGCATGTTCCATTACTGAAAGCAGAAACGAAAAACTCATTTGCCAGTATCCAACAATCATTGAGAACATGTGCTTCAATCTCCCAAATTTGTAACAAATTGTTGTACACTTCAGGATCTTCAAACTGAAGCCTCTGCTTCGTGAACTTCTTTTGGAAGCTTAAATGATCCATTTTAGCACGCATTGCATATTGGCGCAATGCTTCCTCACGTTTGCGACATCCACACACAAACGGAATACAAATCTTATGCTTGTTAGATGATGCGGATCATCTGCATGCGTCAACACTTTGATCTCGTCCACAAAATCCACGCCTATGGCATCAACAATCCAAGCTTCAATAAAATGAACACTTCGCCATTGCAAGTACTGTGACAGCCTTCATTATTTTCTTAACTAGACCTGGACCGCCCATGCAAACAACTCTGCCTTGTGCTCTAATGTCTGCAAGCACGCGCTCCAAGGCGATGATTGCAAACGCCCTGCATCGTCCGCAATGCGCGCCTGCTCTATATCCACTACGTCCATGATCACATCACCTCCTAGCATCTGCTCCAGTGCAACCTTAACATCACAGAAGAATTTCATTACATGCTGACGCACCTCAACGGGCAATATCATTGCCCACCATTTCCGCACCAGCACTCTTGGGTTTTCAGCGACAGGTGAAGAAAGAGACACATCAACCATGATGTGTAACTTCAGTAAAGTAAGGATAGCTGCAAATACATGTCATGCAAGGAAATTGATCTGATGAAAATGGAAGAAAAGACTGGGTCCACCAATCTAGGTAACCATTTCAAAATATATAACTCTCTGCTCCAGCTTCTATGGCTTGCTTGCATGAAGCCCACTTTGAAGAACGACTTAAGCAAGAGTTTTAACTTTTTAACCAATGTGATGATCTACATTAGAGGCACAGAAGAGCACAGAAGAGAGACGGAGAGAGTATGTTGAGAAAATACAATCCGTACATTGATCTTTCAACACATAAAAAAGACCGCTAAAAGGATAGCTTCACCTGAGGCCTATCCTCGGCCTGCCACCCCTGAGTACCTCTCTCTCTCTCTCTCTCTCTCACTTCCTACGTCTATCTATCATAACTTCTATTATGGACTTTGGAAGTCTTTCCTGCACACACCCTTTATTGAAGTTTACTTATGATTTAATTACATGACATTTCTTTTTAACATTAACTTTTTGCAAAATCTCTATGGCCAACCTGAACACAGTACTGTGCAACGCAAGGCCCAAAAACCCTTACCTATAAGATCATAGTAACACAGATTTGAGTTGTGTGCAAACACATGCTTATTTAAAGTTGCCCAATTCAAATGCTAAAATTCCCATTCTAGAGCATATTGGATATTTCTTGACCACATTTACCCATTACTTTAATCATTACTTTTAAAACTATCAATGAGTGGCTATTGACTTGATTATATAAATAGAATGTAGTACTAGATAACCTAGTTTAATACTTTTTCTAGGTACACAATATGCTAATCTATAGATTTAAAAAATTTATCTCCACAAATGATCCCAATCTTAATCTGCATATGGCAGATGGTCTCATGGATTGTGATTTGTTTACAAGGACTTAAGACTCACAAGGAATGATTCCTACTACTGATCTCATAGGACCCACTGCCACACATTAGGTTTCAAAAAGATTCACTGAAGGTACACAAATGTAAGCAGCTCCCAAAGGTGGAAGAATATCGTGATACTTGACTACATTAAAGCAAATATTTATCTTCCTAGAAGAGAAGATGGTTATGATAAGCATAGAAAACTTTGGAACAAAACCTGTTCCAAAAGAGGGAGCGGTCTATAGGTAACAAACGTACTGGCTACACAAGACACTTTTCATGTCTACATCACAAAGATAGATTGGTTAAAAGGCCTTACAAAACAAGTCATTTATTGACATATAGACTGAAAATTTTATGAATACTAAGTATTCTCAACAGCAAATCGCCAAAATATTTATGTAATGAGAGAGAGCTACCAACAATCCATAATGAAAGTGGACAACAAAGCTTTTACATTGACCTGGATCAGCACTGTGACTCCCTTGTCGAGATGGTGCACGGACATGTTAAGAGTTCTTAGAGGAAGAGGTACAGTCCCAAGTTCCATTCATGATGCTTGCTATCCCTTGGCACAAATCTAAAGTTTCCACACAGTATTTGCAAGACTTTCCAAAACAATGACTAAATACTCCTACCATAAGGTAAGCAGCAAACAGGTAAATATGAAGCATGAGTGTACACAATAATAGTCTGATCCAAGATCTACAGAATAAGTGGATGAAATGTTCAGCTAATAAGGCTAAGAGAAATAAATCATCACAATAAGAAGCTTGAGCAAAATTTGCTGCATAAGCCATCGCTACAATTAGGCTAAACTCTTTCAACATTTTATTCACATTATAGTTAACAATGTTCAACACAACCTTTTTGAACATGGTGCATCACAATGGTTTTTTGTTGAAGAGATCAGCTAACTAACGCACTTCGTTTACAAAGTTTCCACCAGGTAAAACCTCTCCGACCTGGACATAATCATACATACTATTCAGTTGTATGTGCTAAGACTTTATAGCATGGCACATGCAGCCTCTGATTTATGGAAAACATGCACTCTGGGACTTCCATTTATATGCACAACATGCATGATGGTTAAGAATTTCTATGATCTTTGTCCCCGATGTGTCAACTAGAAGGCTTCAACGCAATATTTTCATCAGAACTCTCCAAAACCGAATCTCATCATTCACAGCCATAAATCTGATTTTCATATTCTGTCCGAGTAGGTAAAGCCAATCTCTTCTCAGGATCCTCTCAATGAGGTCCTTTCTCGGTGAATAGATCAAGCAATTGTATTGTCTGCAATCAAACAAACAAAGTAAACATCATTAAGAGAATGAGTTAAGGACATATGACCAAACCTCTCCATCAGAAGCAGATAAGCAAAGTTTGCAGTAGGATGTCCACATATGTTTCTGAGCAAATCATAAAGATCAGTGAAGTTATCTCAAATCTCGTGAGGTGAAGCACTCAGCAATAGAAAAGAAGAAAGTACAACTTACCTCTGGAACTGACAACTGCAATCTGAACTTTGGTCCATCATAGTGGTGAAGGATGGGCCTGAAAGAATCCTCCTCTAACGCTTCACAAAGCTTCCTAACACGAATACGAACCTAAAGCACATATGATGAGAAATATTAGTAAATATGGTCTCATATCAGTAGAATCGACTATGTTTTTTTTGTAAGGCAATTGCATTTTACAAATCTTTCTATCTTGTAAGAATTTCATGTTCCCAAAAGGAAGCAAGCGAAACGTAAAGTAGTCAGAACTGACTTGTGCAGGAAATCTAGATTCTCCACGAGACTTCTTGTCCTCCCATGCTGTTGGATCGATATTTGACCCTCCAAAGCTTGTTGCCTGTATCCATCATGTTAAGCTTTGGTTAGCAGGTTATATTGATCATTTCTATAGATCAAACTACACTGAACAAAAAAAAAGTAAAGATAGACTGACCTCATAAATTCCATGGAGTTGATGAGTTGTATAGTTGTACAAAAAAAGGGGCAATCCTGGCTGAATTGATCTTACCGAATCCCGATACCTCTGGGGTAAGCCTGCAGACCCATCAAACCCAAAAAAATTATATTCCATGAATCTATCGGACTTCAGAGACATAAACAAAAGCTGAACCATGGATAGAGTTTGTCAAATGAACAAAGTCGACCAAATCAAACTTGATCTTAAATCACAGAATGCAATTAAGAGGTTAATAGTGGCAGGGGTAATGCTTTTAACAAGATATATACGCAACTAAAGCAAATTATAAAATCAAATCAAACCAACCACATATAGATGTTAAAACTTAGCCAGAAAGCATTGCTTATGGTCTCAATAGTAAACAAGCAGAAGTTTCTAATAGGGCTGAGGGTTTCAGCACGTCTAAATTTTGTACAGTAGAGCCAATGCTCACAAAGAAGTACATGAAACTCATCCTTCTCTGAAGATACGGCAGAGTATGGAAATCAAGTTCAAAATGAGAATCCAGATCAAAACAGTCTGCTCGAAGTAGCACAAAGTCACCCTAGAGGTCAACGGGAGAAGAACGAAGGAAATAACAATCAGCCACAGTTGGACTTGTGAGCATTAAGAGAGTAATTACCAAAAAGCTGCCGCTTCAAATCTTCCTGCATGGTATCATTATTACAAACAAAAATATATCCCCCCAAAATTTCATTTCTTGGAAGTGTTTCTGTGGGGGGCAGTGATTTGAACCGCTTGTCGACACTGTTCGTAGTCTGCTGAGAAGTATTAGAATTGTGAGAGGCGTTAGCAGAGTTTTGCTTTTGTTCCACTGCCCCTTTTACGTGATTTAACAAGGACTGTTTCTCATTTCCACTGCGTTTAGCCTCTCCAACCGCACGCTTCACATCTCCATTCATTCTCTTGGAGTCTAGTTTCGGTCTGCGGTCATTGGAACTCAGACGTTGATCTTTGTAAGGAAGGATTGGGGCATTGGGACCTAAATATTGATCTTTGTAAGGAAGGACTGCGGCGTTGGAACCTGAATGTTGATCTTTGTAAAGAATTGCTGGGGAGTTGGAAACTGAATACTGATTGTTGTAGGGAAGAATTGGGACGTTGGGACCCGAATGTTGATCTTTGAAAGAAAGGATTGGGGCGTTGGAAACTGGTTGTTGACCTTTGTAAGGAAGGATTGGAACGTTGGGACCTGAATGTTGGCCTTTGTAAGGAAGAATTGGGACAGAAGGTGGCCATTTCCAGTCCCCAGCGGTATTTACTTGGTCTGCAATCTCATTTGAGAACTTCCAAATAGAGCGTGAAGTCGCCAGCTTTGATGACCTGGAAAACAGTTCAACCTGATCGGGAACAAATGTCGTTGTGAGGAGCTATACGCCACTGGAAAACCAAAATTTAATGCAAAGGAGGCAAGGATCTTCAAATTTCACAATTTCTTTTCAAATGAAGATGCGCCTGCAATAACAATCACCACTCTGAACGGTGTCATTCTCTTCAACTAGCTGAAATCTGTAGCTTCAAATCTCTTAAACAAAACTATTTGCAACAACAAAGCTTCAAAGTGGATAGAATGCTTACAGCTTTACTTTTTAAACTTATAAGCTTTTACAAAAATAAATCTGTCAAAAATCTTAATGACTCTGTAGCTTTTCAACATTTAATAACGGTGCTGATTTAAAAAGAAAATAAATTAATAGATTAACTACGACATTAACAAGCCACTAGAGCAACATCTTGCAGCAACATATATACTGTAATATGAATCATACGTGGTGACCGACATACTTTAAAATGTCCACCTTTCAATGCAGCGTTTTTCAACCCATCGTAAATTGCAAACATCCAGAAAACAAAGCTAAGAAAGAAAAACTTAAAAAAGGCTTAGACACATAAAATATATAACATAGACTTTAAACAGGAAGAAGCAAGAAACTTTCCAATAATAGTATGTAGCAAGCTTCACTCAATCAATCAAACCGAAAGCATGACAAACTTTGCAAATGCATGGCAGCTTATGGGAGAAAATATAGAAAGCTCCATGCAAAAGAGCTCAACAACGATAAGGATACGATTATTAAAAAAAATCGTTGCCAAAGTCTCACAAACGATGAGACATACTTGCAAAAATATTATCTGGACACGAGAAATATATGTAGATGCAACTCAGCCAGACACCTTTTTGTCCAGTGAGAATCTGCTAAAAGAAAAAGATTAACATACATCGATGGAAGATAATACAGTTTAACCCAACAAAGAGCAATATAAATTTGGGAACGGAATGGTAGCTTGAAGAGAAAAAAGAAAAACACCTATGCTAATTCATAAAATCGCAGTCAAAGTCACAAATGATCAGAGAAACCTTGCACTAACTAATAATATCTGGAAACGAGCAACACAGATGCAACTGAGCTGCAGACCAATTTGTCCAACAAAATTCGTAAAATAGCAGATAATCTATCGATAGAAGATAATGAGCACTTTGATACAACACCAAGCATGAAAAAATTGTCCATAAAATGGCAGCTTTCGGGGGGGAAATTAGGCCCATGCAACTACAGTAATCCATAAAATCGCCGCCGAAGTCAGAGATGATCAGAGTCATCAGACAAACTTGCACGACATATTTATGCCTGAACCGAGTAGCCAACTTAGATTAAATGGAGCCACAGACCTATTTGTGCACAGCATACAAAGACAAGCCTCACTTAAATCCAGTAATAAATAAGATAAAACTTGAAAAAAGAATGGCAGCTGTGAGGGAAAAATAAGACAAGTGCCTACGCAAGCGTTTACCGATAGCCGGACGATGATGTAACTACACTAATTCTCAGAACCGCAGACAGCGTCAGATATGATCAGAGGAACTTGCAGGAGATATTATTTAAAAAGCAGCAGCAAACTGAGCTTCAGACCATCTGTCCACCAAAACGGATTAAAGAAAATAGCTAATAAAATAGTAACAAAGGACATACTACCTTTACAGACTCATAATGCACAGGATATCATCCAGAAACAGGCAACAAGTATAGAAAAAACTACGCCACAAACCTATTTGTCCAACAAAAAACAGATGAAAGAAAGTTATTGATGCAGCTATTAAAGTAAATACTCACCGAACAAAGTTGATAATAAATGGATCTGGCCGTCTATCACAACGATCCAAGCGGCATGTCCAACCTCAATGATATGGCGATGAGCGTCTGGAAGACAAGCAAGTGCATCGAAAATAAAGGGGAAGAAAGAGGAAGAGGAGGAAGGACAAAACAGAGACAAAAGCGTGGGCGCGTAATCTAGAAGCCCCAGGCTTCGAGCACAGGGGTTGCCAGGAAGCTGGCTGCCAGATGAATGGTCGTCACATTGCGGGGTCCACGCGCTATTGAGGAGGCGCATCTAAGTCTGGATGTGACTCATGGCCCACCCACCCCCACACTCTTGATTAGTTGGAAGCTTATTAGACCCTCCCACCTCCCCAACGACCACGCAAAAGGACCCTTTTGTCTTCGCACTCCGATTGGGAATATGCTCCTCCTCTACAAGGCATCATGTGCGAGACAAACATCGAGTAAGTATGTCTCTCCGTAAAAATTCTCTCCTCCTCTCTAACGATTCTCTCGAGTAAGCATGTCCCTCTATAAGGGTTCTCTCCTCCTCTGTAAGTATTCTCTCCTCCTTCGTAAGGCGTCTAGTATGTACAATAAAATGAGCCCACATGAGCCCATTCCAATGAGTTTGGCCAATGGAGGGTTGTTGAGCACACTAGGGTGCCTCCTCTACAAGGTATCTAATGTGTATCATGGAATGGATCGGCCAGTTTCAAAGGGTTTGGCATGTGCGGGGTTAAAAGGGCAAGCTTGGTAGAGCTCTGAGCTTCCCACTTCATTCCTCGACAAGTTGAGCACTCCATAAATAGGACCGATCGGACCCCCTCCTTTTTGCATCAATGGTGACACCATCTTGATTACTTTGATTCTTTTTTAGGTGCAATGGACGCATGCAATTTTGTGCATGCAAATTGGACTTATGTTGTTCAAATGGATTATTAATAAAGCTTTTATTCTCCAGGTCGATCCTTCAAGTGGCTTCTCATCTCGATAAAAGGTCTCGTCCAAACCAATCAACAAGACCAGGAAGCCATCTAAAGGGTCTCATTGAATTCGATACGACACAATCTACAAGATGCTTAGGGAAGTGATGGCCTTGGCCTTTTGGCCGGCACAAGAGACTATCAAGTTTGTGATTTAGGATACCACTCCATTTGATCTAAGGGGTCACGTCCAAAAAACTACATAGTCAAGACCCCCAAGTCGAGTTGAACATGGCATTATGCACATGGACACTAGAGCATGAAGCAATCCATAGATGACAAGTGGCAAACTAAAAAGCCAAGAGAAATTTGCCTAGGAGTTTTAAGTTGGGTGAAAACTTTATGCTTCATAAGGCCCTCCCTGTCATTAGGCTATTGCCCTAGGACATGGGCCCTTAAAGATGTAAATTCCTTTCCACATGCCTTTACCCCTCACCTAACATGACTTTTTTTAACATTATTTTTTACTCTAACCTACATCTTGCCTCTTCTCTCTAGAAGGCACAACGTGGAATTTTCACGTTATTATTGTCATTGTTCACATATAGACTCTAGCCCACACATTTTGTTGGCAAAATTTAAACGCATAAGCAACAACATTCAAACATTGGTCCTAAATGACAATGAGTTGGATAGAACTTCCTTTGCTCTCTTGAGGTCGTGAGTTCATCTCCAATTCAGTGTAAATTTATAGACGAAGAAGATAAAGTAAAATGAAATCTTAACTTTCTAAGTCTTTCAAATTTATTTATTGAGATCAATGAATCCAACATTCTAGAAAAATCTAGATTTAGAACCTTATATCTAGAGGCATCCACTTTTGAAGTCAACATTAGTTAAATAAATTTTGGAAACCTATTTTGGAAAAAAAAAAATGCAAGTTCCAATTTCATATAATATCATATTTAAGGGTGAAGTAGCCCAAGGAGTATGACCTGATTTGAATGCGAGGACTAGGTGCTAGAGCTCACATGTATATGTAGCATTTGAAACACTTTTCACTTTGAAACATATGCATTGAAGTGCAATTTGACTCCTTGTGTCTCAACCACATATCAAATTATTAGTAGGTCATTTTGAATGGGGGCTTAGCAACTAGACAATATGCCTAAGTTTACTCTTTGCATCTCATTGAAAAGCCATGCTAGGATAAAGTGCCCTTAACATGGGACTAGAACATCACGCCCCTAGTCTTGAATAAATTGTCTTTAGCTTTGCCTCAAAACAATATGCTATCGTGACAATTGACAAAATGTTGGCGTTTCTTGCCTTATTGAGTTTCAAGCAAAAAAGATCTAAACTTGAACGACTAAGCAGAATTTAATAGAGAGGTTAATAACTACCCAACTTGGAACTCTCTTACAGTTCTGGAGCAAGATATATTCACAGTCTCGTCTGTAAGATGATCTCATCATGAGAAGCCTCAACAGGAGAGGCGAGGGTTAGTTGCAACATGAACTCGAAATTTTGGGGTCTGCGAGGGTTCTGGCTAGACTTTGGCTCTTTCTGAACTTTTGGAACTCTCGCAGTGTTGGATTATTCTACTTTCGGAGTGATTCATCCGAATAATCGATCTTTAATTTTTTTCATCGATTTTATTATCCATTTCTGTAGTTTTATTCGTGTTCCTACACAGTCTGCATAAATACTCGAGAATCGCTCACAGGTGGATCCAAATATCGGACAACATCCGATATATCGATGACGACGACAAAAGTCGAAGGAGTCGACCATGTCGAAGAACAACAGTTATTATTCCGCCTGACATGAAGCTAAAGACTTGCCCTCACTGCTTTACAAGTAAATTTTCGGGAAGTCCTAACTGGATGGATGCCAGCGCATTATGGCTAACTACCAATTGCAATTGTGACCTAATTAGTTGTCCTATTGGATACGCTGAAATTGCTTTAGTATAAATAACTAATCATCAAAGACTTCTTAACTCTCTAGCTCATTTCTTTCATAGTTCTATTAGAGTATTGCTATTTGCGCTTACTGCTTATCAACAAATGTGCATGAGACAGAGTTTTCCGTTACTCAAAGATAGCTTAGAGTACGCGGCTTCATCTGTTATTGTTTTGTGCTCTCATCATCTGATTTGTACATGTTACTTACTGAATCAATCTATCTTCTTATTGTGTTTCGTATCATGTCAGAATGTCTGCTTCTCTGTAGTTATTTGTAGCTAATAAATCTCTCATTGTTTTGTCTGATCTATTGAATACTTCAACGCTGCAATATTCAATACATCATTGTTTGGCTACAAAATCATTTTAGTGCTAATGATTTCAAAGTTAATTGCTAAAAGATTGAATGTGACTTCTGTTGTTAAAGCTTTGTTCAATTTTTGATATGTCTAGTCATGTATTAGGAAAGAAGGCTTATTTCGCTACGCTAAATAGAATAGGTCATCATAGTTTTTGACTTATTGAATCGACATTACATTTCTCTTCTCTCTTTCGAACATGGTAGCAGAGCATACTGCTATATCAGAGCTCTACTATTTGATATCTTTCATGATATCAAAACGATATCATTAGATACTTTTCATGATATCATATCATAGCACACTCGCTTTTATTCTTCAATTTGTGGTATCAAATTGCAGTATAAGATAATTGATTTCCAATTGTAGCACAACACGACATCATTCTTAAGTCGTTGATCTATCGACTAAACTAACTTCCAAATGGATTCTCAACGTAAATCTGGTCTCATCGTGGACAAGCTAAATGGATCCAGTTACTATTTGTGGAAATTTAAAATGAAGACCTTGCTAATAGCCAACGAGTTGTGGGATGTTGTCACAGGTATCGAAGTGAAGCTTGAAGACGACACAACCAACTCAAAGTGGAAATCGAAGGATGGTAAAGGTTTTGCACTTATTATTCTCAATATATCAAACACTTAGATTGGCCATATATTTGAAGCTCAAACTTCGAAAGAAGTATGGGACATCTTGAGCTCACTATATGATGTGAGGGACTTGACTTCTAAGTTGCATCTCAAAAGAAAATTCTTCACTCTCAAGATGTCGAATGGTGATTCACTTCAAAATCACGTTAACTAGTTTAAGAATCTCTTGCAACAAATGGCAGTTGTCATATCGATCATCGACAATCAAGATGCAATCATGACATTGCTTTCAAGCTTGCCTTCTGCATATGAAAACTAGTGATGATCATATCGACACACCTAGATTTAATTTTTACTAGAGTTATCATTATGTTGCTGCAAGAAGACAATCGAAGAAGTCAAGACACCTCTTCAACTTCATCATCTCATGCTCTATATGTCAACAAAGGCTCAAAGCGACAGAAGAAAAAAAGCTCTAAGTAGTCCGCATCAAATTAGAAATCAACGCAAAGTCAAGAGCAATTATCAAATCGACAGTCGAAGAAGAAGATGTTCTGTAAGTATTGCGAATGCACTAATCATGAGATCCATGATTGTAGGGTATTAAAAGCAAAGAATGCCAGTAAGCAACCAGATCAACAAGAGAATGCAGTCACAGCATCATCTCCCGAACTCGACATGAACGAAGGAGCGTTTATGGTCAAAGACCAAAAGGCAAGACTCGACAGTTCTTGGTTTCTGAATTCTGAAGCTACTCAACATATGACTAGTCATCGTGAACATTTTCACCCCTATACGCCTTACGATACAAGAAATTCGTTCACCTTGGCGACGATAGTACACTGTCTATAAAGTCCTAATCCAAAGATCATATTCTAATCGTGCAGAAACAAGCAACACAAAGGGTGCGGATGGTGGACAAACCAACCCAACCAATCCTAGATCGAATGGATCTAGCCCCCAAGCTATAAATCAATCTCAATGAGGAATGAGAAATTCTCAAGCAGCATGTAGCTACTAAGCCTCCACTAGTGAGAGCCCAATAGGTATACTTATATCCTCCAAGGCCCATGCACCACTAGCAGTGCACTGTGACACCTCAATGGACACCTATGCAGCCTATTTGGGCCACGTCATCTAGTTCCCCAATGACTCATTGATAGACCCATACCAATCCACCATCATGAGTTTAGGCCTACAACCATTAATTATGACCATATACACATAAGGGCCCCAAATCCCTTATAGTCACAATTAACTTACGGGTTGTTGGTCTACTGATCCCTAGTGTGTACACGCTACCCGAGACCAATCGTGGGCATGAAATTCTTCCTCCCTTATTCAAGTTCTGTCCTTAGAACTTAAAACTAGAGAAGGTCCTCCTTAAGCTCCCTTCATGTTCCCAGTAAATCATCATTATTTGTACGACCCTTCCATTGAACCAGATGCTCGGTAACTACGATTTTTCAATTGTTTAGTTCTTATATCCAAGATCTTTTTGGGTTCAAGTCAAGACACACCCAATGATTCATCCAATAGGTCCAATTGGTCTATAGCTTGTCGGGTTTCGGTTTTGTAAATTTGAGATATCCATAAGGGGTCATGACCAATATCACAAATATCCGACAAAACACCCTTCTATGACGTATGATATTTGGCATCATTTTGATTTACTGTCGTACTATGGTCAACCCGATCTAGACAGTTTCAAACCTCCCCTCTAGAATGGCATGCGTCCCATACCACAGGTTCTTTCTCTGAGAAGGCCATCCACTTCCTGATCATAAAATCAAAAAACTCGATTGATGTGAATTATTCCTAAATCGATTTTTTTCTACAACACCGATACTGTTGAAATTCTCAAAATTTTCACATTCCAACTTCAGAGTACCAATTCCCCTCACAAAGAATGAGTGGGAGCAAACTCATAATTTTTACCAGCTTCTCTTATTCTTGTTTTCTTAGCGTGTTGGTACGCCTCAGCTTCAAGCTCATTAAAAAACTTTTGTCGGTTGTTTATTAAATCTTTCCATTTTGGGCTTCGGGGCCATTTGACTATGCGTGCTTTTTCTCGAGGCAACCATGGTGCTATCATAGGTGTTAGCCACACGGATAGCATCTTCCAAAGATTGGAGGATATTTCGTTTGCACTCTTTTAATAATCGATTGGCAGTCCATGAATGACCTTCCACTGTGCCAATTCCTTATCAAAAAGTGGCACCTTGGCCAAATAAAATGTGAGAAATTTCAACTAGTTTTGCCATTTTGGCCATATTTGTATATTTGGCAAATGAGGCCAATTTTCATATTAGACTTAGAGTTTGACTTTTTAGAGTTATATTAATCTAAAATAATTTGAATAAACACTTTTTGGAAGTGTGGGAAAGTATAGTACACGAGTTTTAGAAGATTTAAATTCGAATAGTAGAGACATTGAATCTAGTCACAAAAATAGTAGGGTTTTTCATTATGGAGGGAAACCAAGTTTCAAATTAGGTTTGGACCTGTTATAAAAGGACGTAACTCGTGGGAAGAGACACATTCTCTCTCTCATATCTCACTTCATGCTTATACATGAGTTCTCTTGGATTCATCTATCCATTGGGGCACTATATTTGTGATATCTTGCAATCTTGTGTGTAGAATGCTTATTTTATGCTATTCTTGGATCCATGCGTGTGAAATACAGTAGATTATTATTTTTGTATGTAAAACAACTTCTATCTTATGTTTGACTTTTGATCAGGTTCTTATTAAGGTTGCATCTCTTTCATTGAGTAGATGTTGATTTTTCTACATTGGCAGGATTAATAGAGTTGATTTATTTCTAACCAAAGATCAGGTTATAGAATTGGATCTTAAATGATCTGAAATTCTTCACATGGTATCAGAGCTTGTGTTGTAGGTTCTGAAAGGATCAAGCATATCTATCAAGGATTTGGAGGAGATATCAATGCTAGAGCATGCTAGATTGACTTCTACCCAAAAATCGAGTTTCTTGCATATGTAGATTGGATCTTTTGTAGATCAAAACTCATTTTAGGCTATAGAACTTGAGGAATTCCAGTTTCACACCATACTTGCTAGAAATAGCCAATTTTGGATGCATTAGGAAGGTCGCACTTGAGGCTACAAGATTCTATATCAAGTTTGTAGCATTTGCATGTAGAATTTGAAATATTCAATTTTTTGTGATTTTGTCAAAACCCTAATTTTGATTGGATCTCTATTTTGTCATAGGTTGATCAAGATTTCTATAGAGAATTGAGAGGTTCCATATCTTTGTGATCTCTTTTTGGAAACATTTGTTGTATTTCAAAAGAGTGCTTTGTGCACTGGAACAATCTGAAAGAGAAGGATCAAGTCATTGCAACATGGCTTGGAATCACTTCTTGAGATTAATGATGTTTTGGATATTGTTGTAGGTCTGGAGGAGAGGCCAGCAACACAACAAGAACAATTGAGGTATGACAAGAGGTCCAAAAGAGCTATACACATGATAAAGATGAATGCTACCAATGAACTTGTAAGAGTAGTTCATCAAAGGATGCTTGGGATTCATCAAAGAAGCGTTCACATATGACTTTTCACAAAGAGTACTTCACTTCTTTGTTGGCATATGAAGATGACTGTTCAATCAAAGGGATTGGCACAGTTCCTATTTCTCTCTTTACAAATAGGAATGTTCATTTTCATACTTTCCATTACCAAGAATTAACTTGAGTTTGATGGAGATGCTTGCATGATCAAAAGGAAGGATATCTTGATTGCAAAAGGTAAAAGGCAAGGGAAGTTGTTCAAAGTAGATGCTTGTGTTATTGCTAATCAAGTTGGATTTGTGGCAAGAGCAACTACCTATTCAAGAGGTTTGGCATAAAAGGATGAAGCACCTCAACTTCAAGTCATTGGAGGTAATGCCCAAGAAGCAAGTTGTGATTGGTCTTCCAAGTTTCTTAAGTAGCATCAATCATGTTTGTGAGTCTTGTGCTTTGTCAAAGTCACATAGACTACCTTATGCTAGATCTACATCTAGATCCACAAAGCCTTTTCAAGTTGTACATTTGGATATTCATGGAATTACTATAATTAGCAATAGTGGAGCACTAAGATGTATGCAACTTTCATTGATGATTTTAGTAGATTTTGTTGGATCTATTTACTAAAGAGCAAAGATGAAGTGTATGATGTCTTTGTTAAGTTCAAAAGAGCAATGGAGAACCAATTTTCCACAAGGATCAAAGTGCTTAAAGAGTGAAAATGGTGGACCAAGTTCAAGGCTATTGTGATGAGCATGAGATCAAGAGGTAGTACACAACTCCCAACAAAATGCAGTGGTCGAGAGGAAGACTAGGACTTTATGTGAAAGTCCCAAAGCCATGAGGTTAGGTGCTAATCTTCCAAAACCATTTTGGGATCAAGCTTTGTTGTGTGCTAACTTTCTATGCAATAGGTGGCTAAGTGCTATATTGGATGGAGAGCACCTTTTGACATGCTATTTAAGAGGAGGCCAAGTGTCAACTTTCTTAAAACTTTTTGATGTACTTGATATGTCAATATAACTCTTGATGATAGGACAAAGGAGGATCCATCTTCAAGGAAAGGTATATTTGTTGGATATGGTGAGGTGAATGAAGCCTACAAGGTCTACATTCCTAGTTTTACAAGGTGCTTATTGGTAGAGATGCCATTTTTAAAGAGAGGAATATTCTAAAGGTGTCTTCAGGTGATGATGTTGTGGATGGATCTAAAATTCTTGATGCTGATGTATAGGATCCTACTTTACATGGTGATGATGATAGACCTTCATCAAGTCAAAGGCCAAGGAGAACATCAAGAGAAAGACAAATGCCTTCAAGGCTCACATATGATGAGAAAGGTAAGCAAGTTGTTGGAGGTACACACTTTGCTTTCCTAACCTCTTTTGATGAACCTACTTTTGTAGATGAAGCAAGGAACAAAGAGGAGTGGATCCAAGCAATGGATCTTGAGTATCAAGCTCTTATGAAGAATGAAACATGGATATTGCTGGAGTTACCTAAGGACAAGAAAGTTATTGAATGTAGATGGATCTTCAACGTGAAGACAAACCAAGATGAATCTATCAATGAGCATAAAGCAAGGTTAGTGGCAAAAGGATATGCTTAGGAACATGGTATTGACTATGATGAAACCTTTGCACCTGTGGCAAATATGGTAGGCATTTGGGTCATCATCTCTCTTGCTACTCTTTATGGATGGGATCTATGAAAATTGGATATCACAAAAGCTTTTTTGAATGGTGATCTTGAGGAGGAAGTGTACATGGAGCAACCTGAGAGCTACATTTCACCTACAAAGCCAAATCATATTTGTCTTCTACAAAAGAGCTTATATGGCCTTAAGCAAGCACCAAGGAGTTGGTATGCTAACCTTAACACTTTTTTACTCTCTCAAGGCTTTGTTATGAGTGAGTATGATCATTCACTTTATAATAGGTTTACTGGAAATGATGTTACCATCTTGCTAATCTATGTGGATGATATCATCTTGAGTGGTGAAGACGACCAACTTATGTGGAGGATATCAAGAGTGCTCTCAAGAGTGAGTTTGAGGTGCATGATCTTGGTCATTTGCATTACATTTTAGGAATAGAAGTGATTAGATCTTCTCAATCTACTTTCATTTCTCAAGAGAAGCATGCTAATTCTATTCTAGAAAGATTTCATATGGTAGATGCAAAATTTTGTGATACACCTATGGAGTCTGTTAGAATTTAGCAATTTTCACATGGTTTTTGATGTATTTTGACATCTATGTGGATCCACATGTGTGAGGACCTGTCCACACGTGTGAAATGACACTTGTAATATTCAGATCCATTTTGATTAGCTTAAATTTGAGTCAAATATGACATCTCCTAAATTATAGGAGTTAGGTCCTAGATTGTAGGAATCTAGAAGGTCAACTCAGACCACCAATGGATGATGTGGAAAACTTGATAGATCTTATCCGAAGTGGATATGGATATGTACAATGAGATATCCCACACGTGTTGGATGCATCTTATAGAGAGATTATGGTGATTATGTACTCGACCCATGATGGATCCATTGTGAACCTAATGATGAGAAACATTGGTTTGTGAAGCAATCTTGGTGTTTTGACTCTCTTAAGCACTTTCTTTGTGGATGAATGCTTAGTAAATCATAAGTAAACTATTTCTCTATTATCAGGCCATACAATAGCTATACTTCACACGTGTGAAGCTTTGGATCATCATTTCTTGATTGTTCTTGCTTGGAATCACAAATATTGTCAAGTAGAAGCTAGATTTGGAAGCTAGTCTTGATATAGATCAAGATCCCAAGCTACCAATCACTCTTTGTGATCATTTGTAGTTCAAATTCAGTCCTTAAACTCTAAAATTTGACATGGTATCAGAGCCAAGTCAAAGAGCTTGTTGATGATCCAAATATCTTCATTTTGGTAAAAGCATTGGTGCTAGATTCATTTTGAAGGAGGGCGACCTTTACTAATAGTTTACTTGTAGTGTGTAAAGTTCAGATGTACTTCTCACACATGTGAGAGGCTGCTGGAGTTGTACTTTCACCAAAACTTTGTGTTTTTTCAATATTTGAGCTTCAAAACAAGTTGTGAAGAGTGAAACTAGTGATGTGCTTGTAGAAATCCATTGTTCCCATTATAGATTTGATGTTGAATGGTGTTATAAGTTTATTAAACCTAAACAAATCATTGAAAGTGAGTTTAAGGCTTATGTTTTAAGTTCAAGAGTGAAGCTAAAACCATTCTAAACACCATAGGAAGGCATTGGCACTTCCAAGAGTCAAATCCAAGCTCCTAAACTGAATAGACAAGTCTTTTTGAGTTTAAGATCATTATAGATCTTGCTTCTTGAGTCTTGTGAGATTCAAGAGAGTAGCATTGTAGCTAAATTATGAGAAAGAGAGAAGGGAAAGCCTTTGAATAGTACATTTGTTGTACTTGTTACTAGTTAGAATGGGTTCAATTGGAGCCTATCTTCTTGAGGCTAGTGAAAGACTAAATTCTAATACTTATTCAACTTGGAAAGTAAGAATGGAGTCACTACTAGTGCTCCAAGATATTTTATGATCTTGTCATAAGAGAGGAAGAAGAATCTCAAGGAGGGCAAGATCTAGTGAGGTACAAAAGGAGAGCTAGACTAGCATTACATTGCCTAAACATGAATGTTAGAGGAAGTGGCATCTTGTACCTCAGCCAAAGAGACATGGGACTATCTAAAAGGGATTTATGAATCCAAAAATACCTCTAGAGTGCTTATGTTAAAAAATAAAGTTCTTCAAAGCATTAGAGGGTGTGATGAGAGTGCTCAAGAGTATGTCTTGAGAATAAAGTCTCTCAATAAAGAACTTTCCATCATAAGTGAGGGTATTCATGATGATGAACTTGTTCAAATCATTTTGAATGGTCTTGGTGATGAGTTCTCCAATCTTGTACAATGCTTTGCTATTCGAGATGCTCTACCTTCTATTGACAAGCTCCATAGTGTCCTTGTGGTTGAGGAGAGTAGAATCCTTCATGTCAAGCAAAGGAGTGGTTCCTTAAAGTTGCATGATGGTGATGAGAAGGCCAATTTCTCAAGCAAAGAAAAGGCAAAGTCCAAGAAGAAGATCCAACAAAAGGAGACCAAGAGTGATGGTCAACCATCAAGCTCTAAAGGTGGAAAGAAGAACAAAGCCAAACTCAAGTGCTTCTTTTGTGGAAAGAAGGGGCACTTTGCAGCTGAGTGTTACAAGAAAAAGAATGCACAAGGAGAGAGCAAACAAGGCAACCTCACCCTTGAGGAAGATGAGGATGAAGTGGATTCATCCTTGATGGCATCTACATCAACATCCAAGAGCTACTCCAATGACACATGGTGGACTGATAGTGGGGCCAGGGCATAACATCTTATGAGGCTCTATTTTGTAAGAAGCCAAAGCTTAAAGATCTAAGAATTTTCAGATCTACTTGCTATGTTTTTCAAGCATTAGATACAAGAAAAAGGATGATCCTACTTCTATAAAAGGGATCTTTATTGCTTATGCTGAAAATAGCAAAGGGTATAGAGTCTATAATACAATCACTAAAAAGATTTTAGTGAGTAGAGATGTTACTTCTGATGAAGGTAACTACTACAAGTTGAATGAAAAAGCTTCTAATCCATCTTATGTCAAGGATTTTGCAAGATTTGAGGAGGAGCCTACATGTGATCAAGATCTTGAGGATCCATCTCAAGGTTCGAAGACTCCAAGGAGGTCTACAAGAAGGAAGGCCGAGCCTTCAAGGCTCAGTACCTATGTTGAAAAAGGTGAACAAAGGGAAGATATGCATTCACTTACCTCTTATACTTTTCTAACATCTATGTTTGATGAGCCAAGTTGCTTTGAAGAGGCTATGGAGTCACAAGAATGGAGGGATGCCATGCAAAAGGAGTATGATGCTCTTATGGAGAATCGTATGTGGAAGCTTGTGGATCTTCCTCATGGAAGAAAAACACTTGAGTGCAAATGGATCTATAGATTGAAGTACAATCAAGATGGGAGCATCAACAAACACAAGGCAAGGCTAGTGGGAAAGGGGTTCTTGCAAACCAAGGGAGTAGATTTTGATGAAACTTTTGCTCCTGTTGCTAAACTAGTTTCCATAAGGTTGATCATTTCTCTTGAAACTACTTTCGATTGGCCTCTATTTCAACTTGATGTGACTAATGCATTTCTCAATGGATCTAAGATATTGTGTTGGTCGATTGAGCCAATTCATGCAAGATCCTAGTGAAGAGCATTGGAAGCTAGGGAATACACATTGCACAAAGGAGATGGTATGGATCAAGAGGATGATCAAGGATATTCACTTCTTGGATTTTTTAGAGAGCCCAATCATCTTTTGTGACAATCTATCAGCCCAAAAGTTGGCAACCAATCCTACCTTTCATGCTAGGAGCAAGCACATTGAGGTGGCACATCACTTTGTGAGGGAGCAAGTCTTGGCAAAGGAGGTGGAGCTTCAACATGTGTAGCTAATATCTTCACCAAAGAATTGGGAAAAGGACTTGTTCATGAAGCATAGGACTTCACTTGGAGTGTTCTAAAACTTTATGCTAAAACTAGCTGAAGAGGGAGTGTGAGAAATTTCAACTAGTTTGCTATTTTGGTCATGTTTGTATATTGGGTAATTGAGGCCAATTTTCATATTAGACTTAGAGTTTGACTTTTCAAAGTTATATTAGTCTAAAATAATTTGAGTAAACAATTTTTGGAAGTGTGGAAAAGTGTAGTACACGAGTTTTAGAAGATTCAAATTTGAATAGTAGAGACATTGAATCTAGTCACAAAGATAGTAAGGTTTTTCATTATGGAGGGAAACCAGGTTTCAAATTAGGTTTGGACTTGGATGTAGTTCGTGGGAAGAGATATTCTCTCTCTCTTATCTCAATTCATGCTTATACATGAGTTCTCTTGGGTTCATCTATCCATAGGTGCACTACTTTTGTGATATCTTGCAATCTTGTGTGTAGAATGCTTATTTTATGTTATTTTTGGATCCATACATGTGAAATACAGTAGCTTACTATTTTTGTATGGACAACAACTTCTTATGTTTGATGTTTGATCAGGTTCTCATTGAGATTGCATCTCTTTCATTGAGTAGATGTTGATTTTTCTACATTGGCAGGATTGGTAAAGTTGATTAATTTCTAGCCAAAGATTAGGTTATGGAATTGGATCTTGAATTATCTAAAATTCTTCACATAAAACCCAAGAACTCTTGGTCATATTTGTCCAATTATCGGTTGCCCATTTTGCAGTCAATAAAGCGAATCTAAAGTTCAGAATTGTCAATTGAGATGAAAGCCTTATAGAAATCCTCCAAGAATCCACCCCAAGTCACCGGTTTCATGGGTAGTTTCCTTCACCAAGAGGAGGCCTTGCCCTCAAGAAATAACAAAACTAAAAAAATTCGCTTTTCTTCTGGGACATTGTGCAAGCTGACTAGATTGACCAACGGTTTATCCAGTCTTCCACAACTTCTGGGCATTTAAAATTTTTTTATCGTCAGATAATTTTTTCAATTGGTAGCTCAAGTTGTTTGAATTAATGGCTTGTAATTGATTAAAAAGATTTTGCATTTGGTTATCTCACTGCTTATTGCTTTGATGTAGTTCCATCACAACCTTGCCAAAGGTAGTTCCAAGGAGCCATCACTATCAGCATGAACCTGTCAATCATAAAGAAACTGCCATGCAAGTCTTGTAAAAAGCCACCAACGCTTACAACATACATTAGTCTTATTGAACGTCTTTTCTTGCTTTTCTTGGAATTAAGCCAAATCTGGCTCCATCACAAAAGCAAAAGACAGCCAATACTAAACACATAAACCATCGTTACGTGAAAAGCAAGAAGCCTTAAGAAAAACTAGCATAGCCTCAAATTGAAGCCGTTGCTATCATAAAAGTATTTTAAATGAAGTAATCGACAACATAAATGATTCAAGAAAACCAAAACTTACTTTCTAAATACCAATTTGAAGTGCTTAAAAACTGAATCGATTGTATACCTGGTAATGCACATTGTGAGAGATTTCAGATCATTTAAGATCCAATCCATGTCCCTGATCTTTGGTTACAAAAAGGAGCAAACCAACAATCTTGCCAATGTAGAAAAAATCAGCATCTACATACAAAATGAGATGCAAACTCTAAGAGATACTGATCAAACATGAACCAAAACATATAAAATAGTTGTTGTCCATACAATTACAAAACCCTATTGTATTTCACACGTGTGAAACCAAAAATAGCAAAATATGCGCATTCCACACACAAGATTGCAAGATATCATCAAGAGAGTGCACCAGAGAGTAGTAGAACCCAAAGAGAACCATGTATAATGATGAAATGAGAGAGATAAGAGAGAAGATGTGTCTCTCCATGAGTTACATCCTTTTATAGAAGGTCCAAATCCCATTTGGCCACTTGGCTTTCCCTCCAAAATGTAAACCCTACTATTTTTGGGTCTAGATTCAATGTCAAATTTGAATGTTACATACCTATGTAACTAGTAGTACTTTAGACCCCTATTAGTCCATTTAGTGTTGGGGGCTAATGGCAAGGTACCCTTAGGATTAAGGGTATGTGTCTTTGGATAAGGACAGGTAAGTGACTAAACCTTGGTCGGAGGTATGGAGTCATGTAACCCTTGGATAAGGGGTACCCTTAAGGTTAACGGTATGTGCCTTAGATTAAGGCACTAGTGTCCTTGGTTAAGGGCAAGTAGGTGCCTATGCCTTGGATGGAGGTATGGAACCTAGTGAGGTGTTAGAAAGTCGCTAGATGACTATTTTTCTAAACGTTGAGCCTCAACCTCTAACCATATCACTTAATTGGTCTAGGACCAAAGTATACATGCACAACTTGGGCATTGGGACCTAGTGGGAAGGCGCACCTCCAATGGGTCCAATGAGTTCCCAACTCCCACAAGAAAGGCATTCAAAGAGTCATAGATTATGGAAGGAGTCTCTTGACCTTCCATAAGCCTATGGAGGCTCTTGGAGATTCTTTAACTCCCCTAGGCTTCTCTCTCTCTCATTGGATGAGCATAGAACTCCATATTGCATTGGAGGGGTCCATGGGCCATCTATATGAGGGTAGTAGGGCGCCCATTGGGAGGGGAGAGATCTCTCGTGTTTGCTTTGCTTATGATCTAGTGTTGCTACTAGTGTGTAGAGTACTTTCTTGTGGTAGTATGCTTAGGGTTTGGATCTTGCTTATGGTATGGGACATAAGTAGGGTTTGGATCTTGAGTATGCTATGGAGTGTTGTGGTATGCTTGTGATTTGTTTATGGTTAGCAAGGGGATTCTATATAGGTCTTGCTTGGAGCTTGGATCTAGCTATGGTTGGGTGGTGAATACGTGAGGCCAACTTGTTATCTATCTTTGTGTTTAAAGTGTAGGGAGACAGGTAGAGGAGAGATCCTTGGAGGCTTGTAGATACTTACTTGCAGGTGGAGGCATCCTAGCTTGGAGTTGGGGAGCATCTTGAAGGTTGCAGGTTGCTTGGAGGACATTTGGAGACTCTACCTTGGATTTGGAGGACTTCCTCACCTCTACTTGTAAAATTGAATCTCTCTCAAACTCGACTACCAACTTTCCCACACTTTCAAGAAGTGCTTATTGAATGTATTTTCAGGATATGATATGTGCATGGTATTCCATGCTGATAGATAATTGTATTGTCATATTTTGTAATCACACTTGGAGACAAAAAGTTTATCTCTAAGTCTAAAATGAGTTTTGGCCTCATATTGACAATTTACCAAAATATGACTAAACTTGTTGAAGTTTCTCACACTCCCTCTTCAACTAGTTTTGGCATAGTTTCGACCATATTACTTTGATCCAATTTTAGAATGATCTCCATCCTAAGTATAGATCTCCTTTCTAAGGTTCTAAAGTATCTTTCATAATTGATATAGAGAATAGTGTCCAAATTGGATGCTTCACTATTTCTTACATCAATTTTACACATCAAGATATTACTAGAACATGAAGAACCAAATAGAATGTAAATGAAATGATTCCTCCATGTTTCAAACTTTGAATTGTCTGGAAAATTATAGCAACCAGAACATCAATGGGAGTGATGACCATTTTGCGTGTCTCTTCCAACTTTGTCCTTTCTTGATATGTCTCCACCATAAAACTCCATCTCCATCTTGCCACAAGAAACCATCAAACCTTGGAAATCCATGAGTAGGTGAGTACATCAATGATGAAAATCCAGCACCATATGACTCCATAAACCAAGTATGTTGCACTAGTCCATCTTCAAGGTCTACTTGACACAAGAAAATGACCATGAATTCACCAAAAATTGACAATCTCCAAGTATTGGCACCAAGTAGCTCAACACTTGGGAACTTAGCCATGGATAAGTGAAATAATGAGCCTCCAAAAGCTTCATTTCCATCAGCAAAACTATCCAAGAATGCTAGTACAACTCCAACAATAAGATATTGCAAGACAATGTAGCTAGTTTGTCCATATCTTGACAATCTGCACACATCCATATGAAATAGCTCAAACATGAGATAGAAGAAGTAAAGTAAACTTGAACAACACTTTCTTGCTGCTCCTTTGACCTTAGTTAAGTTTAAAGACTCTTGCAAAAGAGATCCATAACATCTTTGCCAAATAGCCTTCGTTTGATGCTCTTGACTAGCTCCAAATTGCCTTTTCTATTTTTGAAGCCCTTTCAGACCAACCTCTTGATCTTCTTCTTGACCATCAAAGTCATTGAACAAAATTTGTTTTCCAGATCCATTACTTGCTTTTCCAGTATAGAAATAATGAGAACCAATATCCACTTGCATAGCATCATCTACACAAGAAGATTCTCCAAAACATGTGAGTAAAGCAAAATGAGTCACTTTCACTTGCTTACCTTTCTCTTGAATATCAAAGATATCAAAGATATGAATATTTAGACCTAAACCTCCAAAAATACTCCCTCTCAAACATATGATCTAGATCCAACAAGATCTCATCAATGCTTGATCTCGAATTTCCACAAAGGTTAGTGAAAACAATGTTACCAATGTCACCATCATAAATCAAAGGATAAATTCCAAACTTTCCACTCAACATGAAGTAGAGTAGGTGAAGATGAGTATAAAAGCTAATAAATCCAGCCCTCTTGAGTCCAGAAAAAACCTCAATAATCTCACCAATGAGATCTCCCTTTCCATGAAGAAATTGCCTCTCGATTTGTTCCATGTAGTCTTCTCCAACCAACCTTTTGCCATCTCGATCATGAGTGATCAATTCACAATCATAGAATCCTTTGAGTTGATGAAGAGATGTGAGATCCATGCTTTGGATCTTCCCAAGAACCAATATTCCATTGCTCTTTTCTTCATAAAACTCCCTCTTAATGATTGCATCATAAGAAGTGAAAACCTCAAAGACATTAGAAGCCATGCAAAAAATGATTAGTACCTTCAACATAAGGATGATTGAAGTACCCTCTTTTTTCAAACAAGAACTTCTACTCAATATTTTAGATAATGACTCATATGATAATGATTTTTCCTCACTATCATTCACAATGACATCATTCAAAGTACATCCTACTTTGAACTCTTCACATACTTCTCTTCTTCTTGACTTGTGACTATCTCCCTCACCAAGTCTCTTGATAGAACCATTTGATCTACTCTTTTTATGAAGACATGTGACTTCACTTGGTGCAAAAATGACTTTCTTGGACTCATCACAAAAGAATGTAGAAGAACCACCTCCTTCATGCATGCACCTAGCAACATCTTTTTCCATATGATCAAAGAAATCATTAGCAACAACCTTTTCCAAGGAATAACTTTCACCTCCATTGATGAAGTTAGCTCTTTTCTTACCTTTTGCATGCTTGCACTTGCCGTGAAGAACCATTGAAACATCATCATTATCCTCATAAGTTAGCACAAAGATGAACATCTCCAAGAAGCATATTAGATCTTGACCTAGATCTAGCATAAGGAAGCTTGTTAAAGTTTGCATAAGATCCACCAATCTTATTGATGCTAAAAGGTAACTTTGGAAAGTTGAGACCAATCTCCTTTTCCATTCCATCCTTTTTGTTAGCCATAACAAAAGCATCAAGCTTGAAAAGTCTACCTTGTCTATTGCCCCTAGCAACCAAGATTTCTTCCTTTGTAATGAAACAAGCATCACCACCAAACTTTACCATGTATCCTTTCTCTATCATTTGACCAACACTTAGCAAATTCTTTGAAAGTGAAGGAATGTAAAGAACACCATCAAGTCTTGCTTTCCTATTAGTAGAGATACAAATAGGAATTGAACCAGTACCTTCAATCACACACTCACCACCATTGGCCATGTGAATTGCTATTTGGGCTCCATCATAAGAAGTGACCAAAGAAGTAAAGAACTCCTTGTGACTAGTCATGTGTGAACTAGCTCCACTATCAATCCACCATGAATCTTTGTCACCTTCACTTGATATTGGACTTGAAGAACACATCAAAAGAGAATCACAACCACCTAGATCCTCATCATTAGTAGTAAAGTTGATCTGCTTGCTACCTTCATCTCTTTGCTTCTTCAAACATTCATTTTGCAAGATGATTTGACAATAAAAGCATTTCAACTTAGACTTATCTTTCTTTTTGCCAAAAGAGAAAGTCTCACCTTGATCTTGCCCTTTAGACCACTTGCCTTTGCCTTTGCCCTTGAGCTTTCCTTTGATGAACATAGTCTCCTCTTCATAATGAGATGTCGATGTAGATCCACCTTCTCTTGATTGAAGCCGATACTCCTCTTTCACCAAGATCTCTTGCAAATCCATAATACTTGGCAAAGTCTTTTGAATAGCAAAACTTTGAACAAGATTAGCATGATCATCCAAAAAGCCATTAAGTATAACTTGAACAAGTTCTACCTTCCTGATACCTACAGGAATCCCAAACTTAGACAGCCAAATTATTTGAAGAATGTCTACAACGGGCTTCTGGCTGATCTCCAGCAAAGGGTAACCAATTCCATCATAATTTCAAGTTTAGATGTTAAGTTTAATAACTTGAAGTCATTGAAGACTTGGTCAACTTCAAGGACTTCCATAAACTTGCATTTAGAACAAGTCTACAGAAATATACTTTCACAACAGTTTGCAAAAATACTCTAAGTGTCACGACAATTTGTAGAAATGAACTACGTTTTCAACAGCTTCGGCTTTTTCGCATTTCCCCGAAATGCGACAATTGCATAGTGTCAAAGTACAGCAAAAAGGACCAAGAATGGATCCAAATCAGATCCACAAGTGTGATTGGGTGTTAGATTAGATTGATCTACCAATCTACACAAGATTAGATAGCATTAGATCAAATCTACATCAATAAATCTAACAAGAACAATCAAATATGATCAAAACTTGTACTTGCTGGTTTCACATGTGTGAAGACCTGTTAGAGTATGGACTACCAGCAAAGAATGAAGTACACTAAGCTTAGAACCCAATCAATGCATAAAAACACAAGACAAATAGAGAGAATAGACTATAATTACTCCAAAACCAAGATTTAGCTTTCTTGTCAATTATGGCCAAATGAGCCACTATATATACACAAGAGTTGATGCTTACTCAGCTGATTTGGCACGTGTGAGAGTGCCTACTCATGAAAGGATCCATCAATAATCATCAATATGGCACATGGACCAAGTTTCCTAACTTATAGCCACCTCCCTTGATTTTAGGCAATTTTCCTAATTTATAGGGACTTGCACAAATATCTACTACAAGTTGGATCTCACCTACTACTGATATTTTCACACATGTGAGCAGTCCTTGGCACATGTGAGATCATTCCTATCCATGTGAAATAGCTTTTCCTACAATAACATGATGCCAAGTGGCATATAGCTAGAAAACTAGATTTTGGCCATTTTAGGCACTAGATCTCAAATGAAATGGTATGTACAACCTATATGACTCATCTAAATGATAAATGCATTTATTTCACACGTGAAAATAGGCTCCACACATGTCTAATGATGATATGTTCTAGTCATAATGGTATTTACAAGATTTGATCATGTTAGCTTTTGCCAATTTTAACACTCCTCCTCAAAACTAACTTGATAAAAGTATGATGATGTTAAGCTTGACTCCATGGGCTGAATTGGTCTTCAAATATGGATCCTTGCTGGTTCAAAGGTGTGAAGATCAGCCAATGAGGTTGATGTCGATCCGAAATCACCATATCCATGATAGTGCCTCTTTGATGTTGACTTCTTTGATGAACTTGAGAGCTTTGCAATACTTGATTGATTTGTTCCATCCTTGAAACATATGGTTGATACAAAAGCTCCTCCTCCTTGAAAATAGCTGCAACTGCATGAAAAAATAAAGAGTCCTTCTTGACTCATAAGGATCACAAAGATCCAACATCATGTTACCAACATCTCGAGAATTAGGCTCATCAACATTGGCAAGACTATGCATGCTATAATAACAAAAAGTTTGCATCATATCTTCATGCTTGGTTACCATGATAATTTCAGATCTAATGAGACTAGATATTTCATTATCGAGATAAGTTTCCTTAGAGGATGATGCACTTACTCTCATAAAGAGTTTACAATTTGTCTCAATACATAAAAAAAGACAACTTTTCACACTATGAGTGGACAAATTACTCTTGCTCTTGCAAGACTCAAGAGCATACATTTGATGAAATAACCATTTGCTTTCTAATTGATCTAAAATCAATTTCAAATTATTAAGAACATCAACTATTTTCTCAAGAGAGACACACACCATATACTTTCAAGTACAACGGCTTTCCTAATTAGGTGACAAGCATTCAATGTAATTAATACACGGATGAAATTTATAAATAGATCGTCCAAGCACAGATTAGTGGTTGCTCCGTCCATAAGATGCATTATTTGAGCCTCCCAACTACGCCATCATTTTTTGTTGTAAGTGCTATTTTGTATTGTGCTTCAGTGTAGTATAGCAGCAGCTTGCTTTTATCTGTGTACAACGTAGATGAATGCTTGTTGTGATTGAATGCACTTTCATTGTTGTTTGATCGCGCTTGTTTACTCATTTTGATCAGAACACAAACGTCCACGACTCCTCAATTTCTGATCAGACGATGGCTATCTTTGACGCCTGAAGATTTTGCGTTATCATACTGCTCTTCCATTTATTTTAGGACTATACTTCACATTGAATCTGATTTCAGTAGCACCACACACAAACCATCTATATTCTCTTCGGTGGACTGTACTCTTATTTTAGGGTATGAATTAATTTTTAAGATCTCGTTGGGCAATTAAAACACTTAAAGCTATGATTACATTTAGCATAAGCCGTCTATTAGATTGTTTTTGCATCTAGCAGCCGATTAGAATGAGAGAGTTGTTCCGCAATATTTCTGCTCTCTTCTCCGTTCGCGTTCTTCTATCTCCCTTGCCCCATCAATTATGTCTTTACTTTTAGGTTTTGTACACATTTTGTTGTTGGGTATGTGTTGATTCCATCTTGCATTCTCTATTTGCTTGTTGAGTTCCTTGGCAAACCTTCGTGAGTTTGTCGAGTTGTTTTTTTCTTTGTCTCTCTTTTTGTGCATGTTTTTGTTTTTTTAAGGGTTTTGAGTGTTTTTTGTCCTTTGTCTCTAAAGTTCTTGTTCTTCTCTCGTCAAAGTGGGATACTTTTTACGTAGCAATGTCTTTTGGTCCTATCTGTCATTGGTTTTTTATAGTCTTGCTCTGTTCTATATGATGTATATGTGCCTTGTTCTAACATTCCTCTGTCACGTGGCTCCTACGAGGTCTTTTTTTATGTTGGTGTGGTTGGTCAGGTTTTTTTTTTTTTTTTATTGCCCTTGTCAAACCCCTTTTGCTCGGTTTTTCCTCCTCCTCTTTCTCCCATTGTCTCCTGATTTGTGTGCTACTATGCCACCCCTTGCTCCTCCTTATGCCTTGTAGGTTATTGGGCTGTTGGTGAGGTGGTGGCAGGCTCTCTCTTTGCTTGCCTTCTTCACGCTCCTCTTATTTTCTTATCTGCTATTTATACCTGTGAGGTTTTTCATCTTCTTGTTTCACTTTTTGGGATGGAACTTCTGTAGTGTTGTCCTGGCTTTGTGTTGCTATGAGTGCACCTTTTCTTGGTGCTATTGCTGTCCCGTTTTTGTTGTCCTTTGGTATTCTGGTGTTTGGACGTCTTTGGCTTTCCGGTGGATGTGACTCTACATGGATCTAGTGCTTGCTCTTTGTGTCTTCTTTACTTTGGGTTGCTTCCATGGCTTATGACAAGGTAAGGCCTTCTTTTGTTGTTAGTTTCTTTGCTTCGTATTTGATGTTGCTCTTTCCTCTATTTGTAGCTTTTTGCTTGGTTGTTTTTCTTCGCTAGGGTATGTTCTTTTCTGTTTTCCTTGTTTTTTTTTTTCTTTCTGATTTTTGCTCTTCTTGGATTTGGGTCATCTGGTATAACTTTTTCCTTTCTCTTTCTTTTGTTTTTTCTGTTTCTTGTTTTGTTGGACGTTTTTGAGCTACTAGTCGTTTACTGATTTCTTGGGTTAGCTATTGTTGCATGTTTTTTTTCTTGTCTATTTTCTACCCAGATGCTTTATTTTCTTCTAGATTTTTTTTACTGATTTATGTTGAGTTCATGGAATGGCTTTGATTGCTTGATCTTTTGATGAACTGTTGGGACTCTATCTTATTGCCCTTTGTTCTCCTTGGCTTTTGAGTTTGTTTGTGAGAGTTTTGCTTCTTCTTTTCTGTGCTTGTCTCTTTGTTCCTTTGTATGTTAGCCAATGAGTGTCTAGTGTTGAAGCAAAATCTGAATCAAAATCCACTCCATGGCATAACTAATAACCTTATACACTAGAGAGCCGACTATCCGTGTCAGGAATCATTCCGAGTCCCACATACTGGACATGGGCGTAACACTTTCTGTCCGCAAGATCTACTGTTTTCTTGTTATCCTTATAGGAATCTGGCTAGATATTCACGTCGTGATTATGAATATCTACATCTACCATAGGTATTGCTTTTTCAAGAAAATTGCTCCAATGGATCATCTGATTGTAGCATTCTTTAACTTGATTCTTTCTTGAAGCAGGTGCCTTGGGTGGTTGGAAACTTTGGCTAATGTGATTTCTGAGGAGGTTGAGCTGGTATTTTTCTCATTCCATATCGTTCCGTATCCATGTGTTGTAGGATTTGCTCATCTGTCAGCTCAACTTCTTCATTGTATGAAAATGCATGGTGTCAGGGTACCAAATTGTCTTCAACTATCTCAAGTATAGGTTCTGCTGCCAACCATGCCACATTAATCATATTCACCCCCTAAGTGATCAGTGTATCAAGAGTGTATCCCTTCGATGAGGAGGTGTTGGGTTTTGTATCTGAATCTGGTTGACATGTATGCCCAACCATACAATTAATTGTAGCTAATGCTTATGTCCATCACACAATGTCTTTTTGAGAATCGTAATGAAGACCCTTTACTAGATTGGGGTGATCAATACTATGGTCTGTGGTGAAGGAGTCGTCATCAAGTTTGGGAGTAATAAGTTCATCAGTTGGATCCACATTTACTGCTTGTTTTTTGTTTTCAAAGGTGACTTTCTATCTCCCAATCGAAAACCACTTGTACGACTCTAAGGCATGGCAGTCACATAGGTATAAATAGTAGAGAACATAAGAGGAGAACGAAGTAGGCAAGCAAAGAGAGAGCCCGCCACCGCCCGCCAATAGAATAGACAATCAATAATGCATCATCAATCATTGAACAAGGCACTGAAGGGGGCGTTTGGTTCACTCCTATTGACTGTCACGACTTATTTCAAGTAGTATATGCTCCCATGGGGTAGTTACCATCAATCTTAAAAGCAAGCATTCAAAGAAACCACACGAAGAGTACTTCTAACACTATTATCGACCATTTAACACTAATACACCTTCTTGACACTAGGTTATTACCACTAGCATCATTTAAACACTAATTGCAAGAGTAATTAGCACTATGGAAGCATCAAAACCACATTAACACTACTCACAACCATAGATTAGCAAGGGATGTAGCATGCATCTACACCAAGATCTCCACGAGTGATTTAACACTACTAAAAAAGCACAAAGCTATTCACAATTATAGCGAGGTTGTTCGAGCCACTTTATTGACAATCCTACTGACTAGTTCTAGTCTACTTTAGCCCCATGGGTATATTTGACAATTCATTAGTAAGCTCATGGGCTAATTACATGCAACAAATGAAACTCCCCCTACTTTAAGCATTTTTGCCCTCAAAAATGAAGACCATGTAGTCCTTTGTTGAGTGTCATGTTTATTGAATCCTTTGGCAGAAGTTGAAAAATATTCGGCCAACTTGAATAAGAAACATCTTTTCATGTATTATTCTTTTCAGTAGCCATCTTTTGTTCATCAAATTTTGCTGTCTCAAATTCAGCTTCCAGCTTATTGTTGTAGAATATGGTTGCAACGAGTCTTTTTTAGAAAAAGAAACATTTGATCTACAACTGATCCCATAGATTTAATAAGATCACTGAAGAAGAGATGGATGAAATACAGGATTGCCTCAAGTTACATTAGTTTTGTATGGGCTGATAGGATCCAAGCAACATACATTTGATAGTCTTCTTTCTTAGTATCTACTTCGATCAGATAGGCTACCCAATTCTTGATGCATCCTTCTTTGTCTGTGCATCTGGTGTTGTTGCCTCATGCACCGCTTCATAATGAAAGATCTTGATCTTCATTTTGAAACTCCATTGCATTAAATAAAGCCATGCATTCCACATTCGGATTTACCAAATTCCATGTAGAGAAGGGATCATTTTGGTCATCTATAGACAAGAAATTTAATAGCCTTGAATTCGGTTGCCATGTCAACATGTTTTTCTTGTTAATAAGATTGATGATATTCTCTAACACAAGAAGATTGGATGATTTTGCACCAACTCCTTCTATCACATTAGATTCTTTAGTTGGTAGCCTAATGTGAATTTGCTTCAGATCTTGATATGTATCTCTTATCATTGACTTCATTGAAGCAATGCTAATACCAATTTCATCATCAAAAAGCTCGTTGTTGTATTGGTATTTGAATTTTGCATCAGTGTTATACAACTCGATTGATCCATGTTCAGAAATAATTCCATATAAATCATTGTCAATAATATGGTCAAAACAACTGATTTGTGGAATGAAATGTGATTCTTGATAATCGGATTGTATTCCATGATTTAAGTGCAGCTGTAGAAGTTCGTTCTGCTCATAATATACCTCTTTATTTTGACCTCTGACCTGATCATTACAACTGTCGGCGGACAAGACTTGATTTAGATTTTCAAATTGGTCTTCATCCACTTGTCCATTGGTGCTTTGCTGATATTGATTTGTCTCCATGGAAGAAAAACCAGAATTGAGAGCTTGGCTTTCTTCCTCGAAATCATCAGCTTCATCAGAAGATTCATAATCCTGCTTGTTCAAGACATCTCGATCGATATCCGACTTTGGCCTGGAAGTTTGCTCTTGAATTATAGGGGACGTTGTTGTGAAGTCATCAATATTCATGCCAAAATAGGGATTGACATTTATGAATGGCAAGGAATTAGTTCTCCCAGATTAAGATTAGTATTCAAGTTTCGTGATAGGGTAACAAGTATAGAATTACAATATGTCATCAATATCGCCATCTGGTCTTGGAAATGTCGCCATGATTGTGCATTCTGCTCGATAACTTCACATAAATTTTCACCTTACTTATAGTAGGATCTACAATGTTGCTTGATCTTCCATGAATGGTGACCCACTGCTGTTGAGTTGATGGCGTTAGACTTCCCATAAAATTGTCATAGAGACTATTTTGAGTCGATGTCATCAAAATTCCCACAAAATTGACATATGGACTAGAATTTGTTGCTCCACTTGCCACAATAATATTCCTTCCATCCTTAAAATCATTTGTGTCAGCAAATGATGTACCCATCATAGAAGGACCAGTCATACTTGTAGCGACATAGAGAGAACATCCATCATTTCCGTCAATTTTTGCACTTTCATAGGCATCTTCATAGCCCTCATAATCAATGATATCATCTTCATTACGATCAAAATACTCTTACACACTATAGTGATGTCATCTTCTTCTGTTCCACATTGCACCTGTTGAGAGAGAGAGAGAGAGAGAGAGAGAGAGAGAGAGAGAGAGAGAGAGAGAGAGAGAGAGAGAGAGTCAACGTAGGGAGGCGCAGACTGTAGAGAGGGGTATGGCCCAAAGAGGTAGCAGGGAGAAATAACTAGCCAAATGTTTTTTTTTATAAATTTTTCAAAAATAAAAACATCGATAAATAGACGAATAATATAGTTTTTAAAAAATAGAAAAAAGTTCCAAAAATAATTAGCAAGAAAATAGTCTCGAATACTCTTTCTAAAGATAAAAAAATTTCCAAAATTAGAAAGAGCAAATTTTTTTCCAAAACAAGAAAAAAAAACTTTTAAAAAAAAGAAAACATGAAAATGGGTGACTAATAGACTTTCTAAAAAAAAAAAATTTTAAAAAAAATGTAAAGTGCGATAAATAAACTTTTTACTAGTGAAAAGTTTTCAAAATGGAAAGAACGAGTGTTCACTGATTCCTGCTGCGAATTTGTGAACATGATTCTTTTACGCTCTTCTTGGTTTCTTAACTCTGGAGAGAGAATGACAATACAGTAAAAAGCTCCCTCACAAGAGAGAGGGTCTCTTAAATAGACCAAGAGGCTGCCCATGTGGAGCCTAAGTGGTAATTCCACTAATTTACAAATTTCAAGTGGAATTAGCTCTTCCACTAGAGGTCACTATCAAAAGGTGGCTCATACTAATTTATTTAAGAGGGGTCTACATCTATTATCTTGTCTAGAAATAACACTAGCTCCTCCATGGTCATTCCTTCATCGGGATTCACCATGCAGGCTCACATAAAGATAAATCTGTATTTCTAGCTAGCATTCCTCGACTCTCATCTTCATCCTGCTCTCCTCCTTCTGAGACCTCCTCAGTCTTGGGTGAGAGATGCTTTTTATTTCAGCTTGGCTCGGCATCTGGGGGATTCTCTAGAATCTGCTAACAACAAGAAATAGGTGAGGAATAAACTTTCTAAAAAGAGTAAGTTTTCAAAAATGGCAAGCACGGAATTTTTTTTTTGGTTGAAAATGCACTAAAACTTCATTCAAAAGTGCGCGAAAAATATACAAGCAAAAATAACTTTAAAAATGACAAATGAAATGCTTCTCTCCCATTTGTCCTCAGGAAAACCAAGATTGGACCTCTCTCAAAAAATTTGGCATAACCTTGCCAATTCTCCACCAAATTGCTGGAAATGGGCTCAGATTCAAGCTAACAAGAGATCTACAATCCTATAAACTTACAGTCACAAAATTTGGCCAAAAGTATAGCCAAAAATGCAAAAACTTAACCAACTAAAAATGGAGTGAATTCACTAAAATGGCCATGATTTAGTCATTATACCTCCAAATCAAGCTCAGTACCTCCAAAGAGCTGAGAGAGAGAGAGAGAGAGAGAGAGAGAGAGAGAGAGAGAGAGAGAGAGAGAGAGAGAGAGAGAGAGAGAGAGAGAGAGAGAGAGAGAGAGAGAGAGAGAGAGAGAGGATTCAGAGGCTAGGATCCTCCTCTTTATTATAAAAAGAGACCAACTCAAGTTCCTACACATGTTCATTCTTCATTTCGATAAAGCAGATTGGTTCTCTTGTGAAATGGATTGATGAATGTCCTTGCTCTCTATCACTTTTCCTCCATCTCCCATGCTTTATTTGGATTATCAATTGTTGGATCTGATTGTTATTGGGATTGCATATTTTATACTTTTTATGAGGGAGAAAGAGAGAGAGAGAGAGAGAGAGAGAGAGAGAGAGAGAGAGAGAGAGAGAGAGAGAGAGAGAGAGAGAGAGAGAGAGAGAGAGAGAGAGAGAGAGAGAGAGAGAGAGAGAGAGAGAGAGAGAGAGAGAGAGAGAGAGAGAGAGAGAGAGAGAGAGAGAGAGAGAGAGAAAGAGTAAGCTATCTTTGTTGAGAATCTAGTGTTAGTGGATGTAGTGTTAATGCTTAGGGTTAATGGATGTTAGAATTAGATTTGGATCTTCCATTCATGCTAAAATCTGAACTATACTATCGTTCTCATGGGAACGAATCTGTGCATGACAACTAACTTCATCTCTTGATGCTAGATTGATTAGATCTTGGATTGAGGTTAGGCAAGAAAAGAAACCCACTACACATTTGAAAAAAAAAAACCTTCGCCAAAATGGCTCATTGAAAGGCGACACAGAGGCAGTGTTGCAGATTGAAGGGCAACTCCACCCTTCAAAAAAATAGGGTTTTCTTAAAACTGAAGGAATGCCCATTTATTTTCTTTCATATTTGAAGGGTGCATGATTTAAATGCCCTTATTAAATGTTCGTGACCTCATCTTCCAAATTTGCCCCCTTCTCCATTGGTTCTACTGTATCAGCCCCTTCCTCATGTGGCCGACGCCCTTGTTATTTGCACTCATTCTCTTCAAGCCTCTCTCTCTCTCTCTCTCTCTCTCTCTCTCTCTCTCTCTCTCTCTCTCTCTCTCTCTCTCTCTCTCTCTCTCTCTCTCTCTCTCTCTCTCTCTCTCTCTCTCTCTCTCTCTCTCTCTCTCTCTCTCTCTCTCTCTCATGGATGCTCCTTTGTTCAGTTTCACCCTACTTCGCTAACATATGCATGGGCAATTACAGGACTACATGTTTCAAACCTTCACATTTTTTTTTTCCTTTGAGACTGTTTTTTTGCCTTAAACGTTTTTTGGCACCTTCGTTTTTTTCGCACCTTCACAAAAAATGCAACACAATGGCCAGAATGCCTTGGAATCCATTTCATGCCCACCTTCGCCTTTTTTGTTTTTTCCCTGCCTTCGCTCTAGAGGCACCTTCGACACATGAGATGTCCTAGACAATTTGCCTTCCGCACTACTCCGAAAAAATTTGCTATGTTGTTGCTGTCCACACATGTTCATGACTCCATTTCGCAATTTTTGTTTCACTATTGTATTGTTCATTTGCGCAATTTGTATGAATCATTCTTCTTGAATATTTCTACTGCTAACTATTGTGTTTCCATTCCTACATGCCTACGCTCAAAGCCTCGAGCTTCCTTTGCCTGTCATCCCCATGTTTCATGACACCATAGAGATCGGCCATATAGCAAAAGTCTCTAAGATAGAACCACCCAAGGCACCTGCCAACAAGAAGAATCAGTTGAAACAATGTTATAACCAGTGATCCGATGGAGCGATCTACTGGAGGAGGCCATAGCTATGGTGGATGTAGATATTCGTAACCATGAAGTGAATATCGCACCAATTTCTAAGAAGGACAACAAGGTTGAACCCAACTACATGGGAAGGAAAGGAAAAAAAAAAAGTGTTGGACTCCTTGAACACAAGAACACGTGTAGCAAATATCCACGCACAATACAAAGGAGGACGTGCGGACAAAAAAAACTTTGCGTGGATATAGCCGTGGATGGGCGTGGATATACACGTGGATACGGGCGCGTGGATTATCCATGCGTGGATGTTCCACGCAAATGTCATTTATGGCAGCAGATCGGCCGAATGTCGTGAAATTTAAAGTGCGTGGATTATCCATGCCAAGTTCGACTACCGGCAGCCGGGCAAACCTCCGACACCCGGAGCCGAAAATAGGAATTCTAATTTCGCGTGGATAATCCACGAGTGGATTATCCATGCCATAGTAAAATTAAATAAAAAAGCCTTGGATTTCGTGTGGATAGTGCGTGGATAATCCATGCAAAATCCAGAGGCTGTGGATATCGCGTGGATAATTTTTTTTTTTTTATATCCACGTGGTAACACGGATAAGTTTATGGATTTTACATGGATTATCCACGTGTGGATAATCCACACAAAATTTTTTGACAAAAAAAAAACATTTGGCGCGAATCAAAATGTGGTTCGCTCCTAAACTAGAAGTGACTTTCTTTCTTTGTGTTGTGTGAGAGAGAGAAAAAGAGAGTATAGATGGGAGTGAGAATGAGATGAGGATGAATGTGAGTGAGAAGATTGATAGTGTTTAGGTTTTTTAGCTCATTGATGGATGTTAATAGTATGTGTTTTGTGATCATAAGTTCTAAGATCTTTTTTGTTTGTGATGTAGGTTTGGATATGAAAAATGAAAAAAGAGCTTTCATTTCAAAGGATTTAAAGATCAAGTGCATGCAAAAGGAAAAGCAAAGATTGCAAAACAATGTAGATATAATAGTAAAGGTAAATTCACATTTATTTTGATTCTTTTGATATTTAGTTGATAGCTTAATGTGTTATCTAGTGATGCATTATATTGTGGTTTCCATTACTTTCCATTGTGCTTTACATTACTTTCTATTGTGCATTCTAGCATGCAAATCATGTGCTAAAATATATACATTGCATTGAATTCATCAATAGATACATTTGCATTGCATAGATGTGCATTAAATAGACTATACATTGCATTAGGCACATTGTATTCAAGGCCCAAGTCCTACTAAAAGCATTGGATTGAGAGAATTCAGAATATAAAGCCTCTATTATTTTATTTTTGTCTTCAAGCGATCGGGAGGACCAATTGATCATGTTATCTTTACCAAAATATAAAGCAACTAAATCATGCAAACGGGCATGAACTACATTGTCACGCGTATTTTTTATAACTCCACCATGTGGATTAAGATCATAATACGCACTACACGATTCTTGGGAAGGGGCATCTTCGGAAGCTCTTCTCTCGGATGATTCACCCGAAGAAGATAACACAAGATTTTTGATTCTATCTCTTTGTTGAGGAGATAGATTGATTATATTCTTCGGGCTCCTCATGAGCTCTTCTCCTAGATGGTCTCCCACTTGACCTTCCACTTGACCTACCACTTGAAGACATTGTATCAAAGGAAAACTTTAAAAGTTAGAAAGTAGTGGAGAATGGGAGTGAAAGAGTATTGAAGACTTTTAGATTAGAAGAGTAAGCAATGACAAGAATGCAATAGATTAACAGTAAGCAAGAACAAGCAAGATCAATACCAAGCAAGATCAATAGAGCAAGCAATAGCAAGTGCAAGATCACTAGCAAAGAGCAACCAAAAGCAAGCAAGCAAGATCTATAGAGCTTAGAAGAGCAATAGCAAGCAAGAGCACTAAACACTAGATTAGAAAACCTATAAAACTTGAAAGCAAAAGAAGAGGAGCAAGAATGCTCGCAAAATTGCTATTTTATTGGCATTTAAGTTTCGCATGGATTATCCACGCGTGGATGTTCGTGGATGTTCCACGCGGGTTTTTTTCCCCTCTCTTGGCACTTGAGAGGGTCCCCCACATGGGCTTGCAAGCTTCAAATGTCATTTAATTTTCTCATAATCTTTTCTAGATTTTATGAGAATATTTTACTGTAGGATTTTACATAAAATATATTTTTTATGATGATGATATAAAAAAATCAATTCAAAGATCATTATGGTAGTATTTAATTGTTAAGACTAGTTTTATATTGTTATAAATCTTATTTTTCTTGAGATTTGACATACAAGACAACATCATGAGATAAGAAATAATACACATTATTATTAAACAAGTAATTTGACAAGTTTTTTAAGATTTTATGACATAATATTATGTCAAATCGGTGATGTCATAAAACATTTAGTTTATTAATAATCTAGGTGTCATAGTTTTAATATAATTTGATGACATAATTATATGGTCAATAGAAATTTTTTGCTTTTGTCATGTGGCCTCTTAAATGGTTGCATGGGGTCATTTAGATTCATGATCAAAAGCATTTATGTTATATTGAGGACCTTAGTGATATGTGACCTATATGATAATTTTTTTTTAATTGTTGGTGTGTGACCTATATAACCTTATATAAAATCATAGTAATTAGTTGAAATATCATTTAGCATTATAATAAAGATGTTGATCAATGGTGTGCTATCTAGTATATTATTTCTTGCATACAAAGCAACCATAGATAGAAAGGGCGAATGCATATTGCTCGTCATGAGATACCATGGCACACACTAGGCCAATCCAAAGAGATTTATCCTTAACTAACTCAAGCCAAGTATTAATTAATCAAATGAGTGATTGAGTGGGCAATGAATCAATTGAGTATATGACTGATTGTTTGATTTTGATCATTCCTCTTGAAAGAAAGATCGAGTGAGATCATCACTTATCTTGGACAAGAGTTCAAACTGAGAGCTTCGAACATTGACTGCTATGTGGTCTTTAAGTTAGTTGAGATAGGCTTGCGCGCACTATCTACTGATGTCTAACATGTTGGATTTATTCCTTCTATTCTCCTTAGATCCCATTTTAATCTGCCTCCATTCATGCTGCATATTTACTAACGTTGTCGCACAGCCTGCATATTTACATGCAAATTTGCATAGATGAATAAAAGGCGAAAGAATCGCGACACTGTCTTTTTACACAGGTTATGGTGACAGGCAAAAAGGGGACACTATCCTACAGAATGTCGAAGGTGATTTAAAAGCAAAGGCACCCTGTAAATCTAACCCTAAGGCTATTCGTAAGAGTGACGCACTTTTCGCATCATCATCACCAACAGTCACCTCAGCACTGACTGATGTCGCACCCTTTTCATGCTTACCCCATGCAGCTGCGCTAATAGATTGGACAACGACTGCAGCCACCCACGATCTCTTACAAACAACACATTCACTCTGTACTTTCCACATCTGCACACCTGTAATATAATGTATATATACTGGATACCATTCGTGTATTCAGGTTAATGGGTGAATAAGTTGATTAGTGAAGAGACAGATACAGAAGCAGACGAAGTAGATGCCCTGAGCATTGATTCTTCATTCTTGTCAGAATTAAGGTTTCATCTCTTTTTACAGATTGAAATAAGTTTCGTAGGGCACACGGTTTCGTCCGCTATTATCTTGTGCTCTACCGCATTATTGACATGTATACATGATAAACTTAATCTGATATAGCTCTTTGTTCTGCATTTAGATCCATGTTAATATTGCTATGCTTATTCTTCATTCTGTCTGATGTTTCTAGTTGTTCCTTCTAGTAATAGACGACTAACATTTAGTCTTGTCTCTCACGAATCATTAACGACTAATTATCAGTCGAGCACAGTCTAGCTCTTTGCGAATCATTCGCGACATATAATTTGTCTTGCTATTTGTGATAGATTAATTTTTTGGTGCTTCATCTATTAATGCTTGGCTGCGTAATCTAGAATGACCATGATTTCCAACATTAAAGTTCTATTCATTTTGATAGGCGTAGTCATGCTTACGGAGAGAGTCGTATAGCTTGTTCCGCTACGCACAAACATTTTCTGTTCGAGTTCGTTTCTCATTTGTTTCTTGTTCGAGTTCATGTCTCGTTCGTGTTCGTTATTCATCTCCCCTCTCTCTCCAACATGGTACCAGAGCCATTTTCATAGCTTGATAAACTTCCACAATACAAGATTCTACTAGCCGATAGAGTAATTGTTTTCTTTGTCTGTATTTTTCAGTATCATATTTTCATACTTAAGTCACTGATAGTTTCTCCTATCACTTAGACTAACTCTTCCACATGGATTCCCAAGGGAAAGCCAGTCCTATCATGGATAAGCTTGATGGATCCAATAAGATGAAAATTGTGCTAATGGCAAAAGAATTGTACGACGTTGTTACAGGTGCAGAAGGGAAACCTGAAGCAAACGATGCGACAATCGCCATATGGAAGCTATCTAGGTCAAGATCTAATATGCTTCTTGGAGATGTTCATCTTTGTGCTAACTTGGCTAGCTATGAGGATAATGATGATTCTTCAATGGTTCTTCATGGCAAGTGCAGGCATGCAAAAGGTAAGGAAAGAGCTAACTTCATCAATGGAGGTGGTGAAGGTTCTTCCTTGGAAAGGGATGTTGCTAATGTTTTCTTTGATCATATCGGAAAAAATGTTGCTAGGTGCATGCATGAAGGAGGTGGTTCTTCTACATTTTTTTGTTATGATTCCAAGAAAGCCATTTGTGCACCAAGTGGAGTCACATTTCTTCATAAAGAGAGTAGATCAAATGGTTCTATCATGAGAGGGAGATAGTCACTAGTCAAGAAGAAGAGAAGTATTCAAAGTAGGATGTACTTTGAATGATGTCATTGTGAATGATAGTGAGGAAGAATCATTATCATATGAGTCATTACCTAAATCATTGAGTAGAAGTTTTTGTTTGAAAAAAGAGAGTACTTCAATCATTGCAAGATGGAGATGGAGGCTAAATCATGGAGTTTTATGGTGGAGACATATCAAGAAAGGACAAAGATGGAGGAGACAAGCAAGTGGTCATCACTCACATTTATTGTTTGGTTGCTATAATTTTTCAGAGGGTTCAGAGTTGGAAGCATGGTGGAATCATTTCATTTACATTCTATTTGATTCTTCATGTTTTAGTTACATCTTGATGTGTAAGATTGATGTAAGAAATAGTGAAGCATCCACTGAATTTGGACACTATTCTCTATATCAATTATGGAAACTACTTCAGAACATTATAAAGGAGATCTATACTTAGGATGGAGATCATTCTAAAGTTGGATTAAAGTTCTATGGTTAAAACTATGCCAAAACTAGTTGAAGAGGGAGTGTGAGAAATATCAACAAGTTTAGTCATATTTTAGTTAATTGTCAATATTAGGCCAATAAGCATTTTGGACTTAGAGATAAACTTTATGAAAGTTATTTTGGTCAAAGTTCATTTGAATTACCACTTTTCAAAAGTGTGGGAAAGTTAGGAGATCAAGTTTGGAAGATTCAAATTTGAATAGTTTGTTCATTGTCCATATATTTAGTAGGGTTTTTGATATGGAGGGAAACCAAGATCATTAATGAGGGATGGAACTATTATAAATAGATGTACACACATGGGAAGAGAAGCATTCTCTCTTTGTACTCTCATTCATGCTTATAGATGAGATCTCTTTGGGGTTCCATACTATGGTGTTGATATCTTAACTTTTTGTGTGTAGAATCAATTGGTTTAATATTTGTTGCATTCACACGTGTGAAATACAGTAGGTTACTGGTTTTGTATGGACAAAAATAGTACTTTATCATTCATATGTGTTTTTGTCAAGATCTATTAGAGTTTGAAGCTTCTATGCATTGATAGAGGTAGTTTTCTACATTGCCATTGGTGCCAGTTGTGTTGTCTTTCATAACCAAAGATCAAAGGGACATATTGGATCTACGTGATTTGAAATTTTTCATAGGTGCTAGGCCTCACAAATTTTCATGTACACTTGTAAATATGCTATTGGTCAATTTTGGAGCAAGTTATGATCTCAATTCACACGAGTTAGTGTAGGTTGCTTAGATTTGTCATGATGGTAGAGAGAGGATCCTGCACCTCATAATGTCATTTGACCATGTGGACCAATAGGAGCAAGAGGTGTATCAAAATAGTCTGATCATTGAAAGAGGTGATTTGAGAATGGTCCAACCATTGTAAGAGGTGATTTGAAAGTGGTCCAATCATAGAGCAATGATTCCAACTATCTTGGACCTCAAGCCACTCTATGAGAGTGAAAGCTTGCATTTTGACACTTAGTTTTTTGGAGAGTGTGAGAGCAACTCCGACACTTCTAATTTTTTCTACATTCTCTCTCTACCCGAGAGCAACATGATTTTATACTTAGTTTTTCCATCAAGAGTTGCCATACTATGTGAATGATGTTTGGTGAATGGTAGATGCATGCTTGTGTGCTCTTGCCTTGAGATTGTCTATTTAGATTGCTTGCTCCAATCAAGAGATTGATTCATGTGCAATTACACACTCCGTAGAAATTGAGATAGTTAGTGATCGAGGAACTCACTTTGTCCACGAAACCATCAAGGTCTTATTAGAAGAGTTGCCTATATGTTAGAAGGCTAAAGGAATTGGTAAACCAATCAAACTTAGGTCTTGCAACTAAGATATCATTCCTTGTAGTTCTCACTTTCTTTTTTAAGGGATTACAATAGCACATTTATCTAGTAGTGCGGCAATTTGGAGTCTCCTCTTTTGAAGATGTAGTATCTAGGGCCATGATTATAGAAGAAACATGTATCACCATAGTTAGAATTAAAGTTAAATCACCGTGTTACTGTACTGTGGCTCCTATCAGTGGATAAGGACCAGTTGGCCTTGCCACGAGGCAAGTCGACGAGACACGCATCCCGCGAACGACGACAACCTGGGTCATGCATGGGTTGCCTGAGTGAACAACTATATGTACAGTGTAATTTCATTTTGAGAAATACAGTTGCTATGTGAGCTTGCTGTGGAGAGTGTTTTCTGTCTGTGTTACTATGTAGCATGATATGTGTTCCTGTCCAAAGCAAATTCTAAGTTGGTATCAGAGCCGTACAGGGAGTGTACACAGTACAACATCGTCGTTGAAGAGAGCTTCGGGAGAATTGTCTTCTGAGAGTTCGAGGTTTACGGCGGGTTGAAGACGGAAAGAGAAGCATTGGTGCACGGTTTCTAGTTTATAGAGGCTTGCTAAGCTCAGCAGAGGGATTATTAGCCTGTGCATAGCATCAGACAGGGAAAAATTTGGTGAAAAATTGACAATTTTGAAGCCAGTTGAAAATTGAAACCGGGTTTGGGGTTACGGTTTTTATACATAATTGGTGATTTCTTCACTGTTTGTGCACCATTTTGGATGCCGTAAGGACAGGAAGGAAGCTAATCACATTTCAATCAGCCATGGAGAGATTCTGAGGTTTATGTCAGAGATTTGTCTCCAAACAGTTAACCTAGCAGATTTGCAGTAAAAGGTGAAAAAAGCCACTTTGTCAAGTTGAGCTAAAATCATCGTTTCTCCACGAGATTTTTTGAGTGAACACTCTACAGACTTGGAATTAGTAGGGCGACCCTGCTTCAGGCCTCAAATTGTGCTCAAATCGATCCATAGGCGAGTTAGATCAAACAAAAACGAGTGTGGGGAGGCGCGACCGCAGACAGGGAGGTCGCGGACTGTTTGCGCGTGGAACCAGGGTGAGAGCATTGCGTTTCAGAGTGGGTAGCGCTTACAAGACTCTTCATTAGTACACAAGAGTGCTCAGATCCGTTGGATAGAGAAGCTACAAGATCGACTGCTCAGATTGTGCTACCCAGAAGGGATATCCACAGTTGGATCAGATTCAACCATTGGATGGAGTCTGAAGGGTTGTTGAAGAGGGCCCTGAAGAAGTGAAGTGCATTTTAGCCTTCAACTTCATTAAAAATTTTCATACTGAAATTGGAGTTGGGTCCCTTCACAAGTGAAGAGTGAAGTTTCTTCAAGGTGAAGAAACAGTTCAAAAACTAGAAAAGTCCCTATTTTTAAGTCCTTTGCCCGTTTTGACCCAAACAAAAGGCTATAACCTCCAAACGAAGGGCACCCGGACTGTACCTGCAAGTACGGTACAACAAAATAGAGAGATTGCAGCAGAGAAAGTGTTCGGAGTACGCCAGAAGTGATTTCACCATTCCACTGGGCACGTTGTTGGGAGTTGACGACTGAGTGCATTTCGGAAGGCGACGCCGATTTGGCTTTCAAATTGGTGGAAAAGCGGCGAGTGGCCTGGTAAGGGAAAAAGTGCAGGTCACTATTTTCAACTTTTGACATCACTGTTGGCCTCGACATATTGTTTTTAGCCTACGCCAGAAGTTTCAAGCAGTTTTGCAATGGCAAATATGGGAGAGTCCATTTTGAGTGAAAGTAGCAAATTGGACGGGATTTCCAAGTATGCAGTGTGGAAATTCAAAATGAAAAACATACTGATGGAGAAAGACGTGTGGGAAGTCGTCATAGGTGATGAGAGAAGGCCGCCAAATGAAGCAGATCAAAGTGTTCGACAAAAAGATGAGGAAAGCTTTGACCTTTATTAACTTGTCAGTGAAGGATCACATTATTACCCACATTTGTGATGCTGTTACACCCAGATAGGCATGGGATGTGCTAAAGGAGCAGTTTGAGACGTCAAATCCGTCAAGAATCATGTTTCTGAAGTCAAAGTTGAATAGTGCCCGCATGGAGCAAGGAGAGCACATTCAGACGTACATGACCAGAATCAAGACAATGAGAGATGAACTGCATTCTATTGGTGAGTGCATACATGATGTGGAGCTGGTGCACAATGCATTGTGCGACATTGCAGAACCCTATCAAATGTTTGTGAGTGGAATAACATCAAGAGAAAGGTTGCCAACCTTTGACGAGCTCACAGGAATCTTGATGCAGGAAGAGCAATGTAGAGAAATGGTGAAAGCTAGACGTCAAAATACTGACGATCAGGCACTTGCGACATGCCAAAAACAAGGCAAGGGCAAGGGCAAGAAGAAGTCTAAGTAGCAATTTGCCAAGTCTCAAGAGGACGAGGGATCTTCTAGTGAAACTAAGAAAATAGACAAGTGCTTCCATTGTGGTAAAAAGGGCCATTGGAAGAGTGAATGTCGCAAATTCCTGGCGGAACAAGGCAAGGGGAAACCAAAACAAGCATGTAACCTTGTCAATGAGGGTGAGATTGAAGACTCTAGCATCTTCATATCTGCATTGTCCTCTAATCAAGATGATCAAGCATGGTATATTGACTCGGGAGCCACAAGACACATGACAGGTAACAAAAATTGGTTCAGTAGCTTGAAAGTGTTGGATAATGGAACATTTGTTTCACAAGCAAATGGTGAGGTGTGCAAGATCAAGGGGATAGGCACCGTTTCAATCCAACTACTTGATGGCAAAAGCAAGATGATCAGGGAGGTACTTTATGTACCAGGTTTGAAGAAAAATCTACTTTCTGTTGGAGTCATTACTGATCAAAAGTTGAAAGTAGAATTCACCCATGATCGTTGCTTTGTGAAGGATGTGAACCAAAAGTTCAAAGTTATTGCGGATGGAGTAAGAGAGCCCAATACAAAATTGTAGAGGTTGAATGCTACAATTAAGGGGCAACATGGACTTGTATCATCCATTACATCGCAAACTGAGTTGTGGCATAAGAGGCTTGGTCACTTGAACTTGGGAAGCCTCAATTTGATGAGAAAATTGGAGATGGTAACGGGATTGCCTACCATAGAAGATCACTTGAAATTGATCTGCGAATCCTGTGTATATGGGAAGCAGCATCGAGAGAAGTTCAATAAAGGGGGTGTTGCAAGAGCAAAGAACATCCTGGATTTAATCCACACAGACTTATGCGGGCCTATGAGGACCATGTCCTTAGGTAAAGCCTTCTATTTCATGACCTTTATTGATGATATGTCATGTAAGACATGGATTTACTTCTTGAAGAAGAAATCAGATGCATTTGATAACTTCAAGAGCTTCAAAGCATTGGTCGAAAATAAGACAGGTAGGAAGATCAAAGTCCTAAGATCAGATAGTAGAGGTGAGTACAAGTCTAATGACTTCAATGATCTTTGTGATCAATGTGGGATAAGACAATTTACGCAAGCTCATACTCTTGCTCTCAATGGTGTAGCTGAGCGCAAGAATCGTACGATTGTGGAAAGTGCCAGATCTATGCTAGCAGTACGACAATCTATCTTCAAAATAGAAGTCCTACCATTGCCATACCAAAGATAACACCTGAGGAAGCATTCACGAAGAAGAAGCCAAAGGTGAACCACTTGTGAATCTTTGGATGTAAGGCCTTTGTACACATTCCTAAGGAAGAGAGACGTAAACTTGATGTAAAAGCTATCAAGTGCATATTCCTAGGATATGATGATCGTGTGAAGGGCTATAGATGTTTTGATCCAGTGGAAAACAAAATCCATATAAGTCGTGATGTTATCTTTGATTGGTGCAAGAAGGATTGAAGTTGCAGGTGACAAACGCAAGGAGAAGGATGTACCGTGGGGTACATTTTCACCAGGAAGCCGATCACCTAATAGGAAGCTCCCTAAGTGTTTGAGAGATTGTTGGAGAGCCGCGACATAGATGACTTTCCAAGATCATCTAGCCAGGGAGAGCTACGAAGATCAACAAGAGAGAAGACACTACCTGAAAGGTATGAAGCAAATTATGCTCTCTTATCTAGCATTATTCAAAGCAAAGAACCTTCGACTTATGGTGAAGCAAAGGATGATGGCATTTGGGTCAAGGCCATGGGAGAGGAGATGGAGTCAATTGCTAAACATAGCACATGGGACTTAGTAGAACCACCAGTTGGCAAGAAACCATTGGTTGCAAATGGGTATACAAGACTAAGTACCATGCAGATGGAAGTATAGCAAAGCACAAGGCAAGATTGGTGATCAAAGGGTATGCACAAAGTAAAGGCATCGACTATGAGGAGACCTTTGTGCCGGTTTGTAAGTGGAATACTCTACGTCTACTTGTTGCTTTAGCTTCACATTTTGGTTGGCCTTTGCATCAGATGGATGTGAAATCTGCTTTTCTAAATGGTGGGGTAGAAGAAGAAGTGTTCATGGATCAACCTGAAGGCTTTGTAGCAAAGGGACAGGAAAATAAAGTATGTCGCTTGAAGAAAGCGCTTTATGGTCTTAAACAAGCACCACGTGCATGGTATAACAGGATTGATGCCTACTGTCATTTAGAGGGGATGGTGAGAACACATTCTGATCCAAATCTATATGTCTTATGCTTTGATGGTATGGTTGCTTTGATTGCTCTTTATGTTGATGACTTGATTATTATGGGAAATAATCAAGAGATGATAGACATGATTAAGAAAGACCTCATGGAACAATTCAAGATGACAGATCTCAGCCTGATGCATTACTGCCTTGGAGTAGAAGTGTGGCAAAAAGGACATGAAGTGGGTTTAACACAGGTGAAGTATGTCAAAGAGTTGCTACACAGGTTTAGGTTGCAGGATTGCAAACCAGTAAACACTCCTATTGAACCAGGTAAAAAGCTTTCTAAACTTGATGAGTCACAGTCATTTGATGCTACGCTGTATAGACAGTTAGTAGGGAGCTTCATTTATCTTACCACGACTAGACCAGATATATTTTATGTTGTTGGCATTGTAAGGCAGTTTATGACAGCACCTACGGAAACACATTGGAAGGCAGCTAAACGCATTTTGCGTTATGTGAAAGGCACTTCAGAGTATGGCTTGATTTACAAAAAGTATGATGGTTTACCTGAGTTGTGTGGCTATGTGGATGCGGATTGGGGAGGTGACTATGATGATCATAGATCCACTATAGGATATATATTCCAGTTTTGTGGTAATTGCTTTTCCTAGTCTAGTAAGAAACAAAGTACAATTGCTCTTTCCACCATAGAAGCAAAGTATAAGGCAATGTGTAGTGTTGCACAAGAAGCTATATGGTTGAGACAAATCTTGGAAGAAATTGGCATGAAGCAGAAAAATCCCATGACTTTACATAGCGATAGTCAGAGTGGCATTCAACTAGCAAAGAATCCAGTGTTCCATGCGAGAACTAAACACATTGAGATTCAGTATCACTTCATACGTGAGAGGCTGCTGAGTTGTGAAATTTATGTTGTTCATTGTAGCACAAAAGAACAACTAGCTGATATTTTCACTAAGCCACTTACTGGAGAAAAGTTTGATAAATTTAGATCAAAACTTTCTATACTTAAAGTTTGTTGACTTTAAAGCTATGTATATGACTATATAAAAAGTGACTCTACTTTAAGGGAGAGAGTTAGAATTAAAGTTAGAATCACTATGTTACTGTATTGCGGGTCCTATCGGTGGATAAGGATCAGTTGGCCTCGCCACGAGGCAAGTCGATGGGACACACGTCCCGCCAACGGCAAACTGGGTCATGCATGGGTTGCCTGAGTGAACAACTATATGTACAGTGTAATTTCATTTTGAGAAATAGAGTTGCTATGTGAGCTTGCTGTGGAGAGTGTTTTCTATATGTGTTATTGTGTAGCATGATCTGTGTTCCTATGCAAAGCAAATTCCAAGTACCACAACCTCAAAATTAGATAAGCGTATGTTTATTTTGCTTCTAGAGCCAAGAAAACAAATGGAGCATAGGATTGAATCTAGATTTTTTTTATTGGGAGATCAAAATGTAGGTCAAATCTTTCAAATATTAGTGCATACGCTATTAAGCTTAATTCTCTCATTTTTCAAAGCTTGAACACTTGGCAATTTTTTTTAAAGTCGAAAGCTAGTATTATAATACTAGAAGCAAAATTGTAGAATCTCATTTTGATCAATTATCGTAGAAGTCATGCAAGTTTATGAAGAGCTAGTGAAAAAGTCAAGAAAGCACATGATATTGCCTATTATTTATATGCCCTTTTACAATAATATGAAAAAATTGAAAAAATCTTCTTTGATGTGAAAAACGCACACCTACACTTTTGCAAGCTCATTCCTTATATAGGAGGTTTTCTTCTTATTTATTGAAAAAAAATCCTGACTATCTATATGTTACATATGTCTAGCCATAAATACAAGAGACAATATGAGAAACCATAAGATGATAAATAGCTAGCTAGGATGCATAAATAGAAGTAGACACCTATTATATTGTATGAATCCATCACTTCTTGCATTTTTAAATATTGGATGATATAGATTGTGATGTTCAAGTGTTAGTGCTGAAATATTCAATTATCTCTATGTGCTTCATAACTCCTTACACAAACTAGAACCATGGAAAATATTCAAGTTGGTCTTCTTTTGAATTATAATTTAGTGAATATATCTCCTTTGAGTGGATTATAAGATCACTTTTTAATTGACTAAAAGCAACCCATATACATTGGTTTGTGTCATTTAGTAGTGGATTGTCCAAAATCTTATTATATCAAAGGGCCACACATTTACAATAGAATAAAAGTGGCAATTTAGAATATGCAATGAAGGATATTTTTGTAACAACCTTATGAGTATTTTGACAATTATCAATCTCCTTTTTCACATTTACCATTCAATGATCATAAAAGTCATCACTAATAAATAATTAAATACTTTTTCAGAAAGTGAAGTCCTTCAAGACATCATTAATTGTTTCTGAAAAACATAGGTTGCGGTTGAGATTGAGCTTCATATACTTGTTGTAGTAACAATAAACTTTTATATTTAAATTAACCACATCCTTTTGCTACTCTCTCTCTCTCTCTCTCTCTCTCTCTCTCTCTCTCTCTCTCTCTCTCTCTCTCTCTCTCTCTCTCTCTCTCTCTCTCTCTCTCTCTCTCTCTCTCTCTCTCTCTCTGCAAGTATCATTGAGATGTATGGACATTTCATGGACTATATGATTATAAACTCTAACATTGACATTGGTAGATATTTTTTGTTAGGGTAACCGAAGCTTTATGGCTTTAACAATGTATGCATATCAGGAATCATGTATAATCAATAGACAGGCTCAAATTTGACTCATTATTTATGATGACTTATTTGCTACATATCTTATTGAAATATAGGATAAATATGTAGAAAAGAAAACTTCACCAACCTTATATGGGTATTTTTTTCTACATCACATCAAATTCTAGCAAGCAACTGAACATGTCTATAATGTGCATAACATGACCCATTATATACAAGGTATTATATTTGTATCTTCAATATGTTAAAGACTTATAAAACTAGCCAATTTTCAACTTTATGTGATGAATAGATTTTATGATATATATAAAATGATGGAATAGTGACATTGTCTAATTATGTGAATTTTGACAATTTTCAATAGTGCACCATTCTAAAATGGCAATATAGTTGGTAAGGAGAGGCATGCCATATTTACGTACACCAGATTGTATATCCTTTTCATCAAATTTTTTTGAAAGAAACAAAGCTGATAAAATACGTCATCGTCAAAATTCTCAAAAATATCTAATTTGCATAACATTGTCTATGTTATAAAAGTGGAAAATAATTTTAGTTTTTAAAAAAGTTATTTTTTCCAACTTACTAATCAATTATGCATAAGGTAAAAATACATGAAAATAACATCACACTTGGAGAGAAATATTGGGAAAACTCTAAAATTTGTTAGTTATGCAAATCCACTATGTTTATAACAATGTGGTCCCTCATGTTATGCTAGATTAACAAATGCACGAGCACTATCGAATGGAATCTCTTAAGTTAAAAGAAAAGTTTATAATTTCTTTTGGAAAAAACTTAATTGTTGCATGCATGAGATCAGAAAAGTTGCTTTAATGGTGGGTACACAATAGGATATGCTTGTGCCTTTTCTTGAATGCTAATGAAGCACCTCATTACTCTCATATAATGTTTCAAAAAAAAGAAAGATTAGATGCAACATTTAGTTTTGCTTCCAATATCATCAAATTGCGATAAATATATATGATGTGAAAATAGGCACACACGCACGCTTGCGCGCGCCGACATTCACTCACAAACCATGTATATCAATTATATTCAAAGGTGTGCTAAGCAACTCAAGAAAAAAGGTGGCAATATTGTGTGTTTAATTGTATCATTGCATCCCTTGAACAACAACACTAATAAATATTAATCAGCATAAAAGTTTTGTGTTGGAATATAAGAGACTTAACCTTATTACTATCATATTTTGACTAGCTAATGTTTCTATTGTCTTCTATTTGATTATTAATACGCACGAGACACAATGTTGGAAGTGATTTGATCAAATTTATCTAGCATAGACTTTTGTACTAGCTTGCCAATGCAAAGTATCTTACTTTGAGATTTCTCAACTGGTCAACTAGGGATTCCACTAAAAACCCCACAAGAGGATGTACTTTGTAAAGCCTAATAAAATAAAATTCTCCTTCACTCCTTTTGATATGTTTTTTCCCCCTAATGCCTGACAAGAATAAATTTGATAATATTCTTTCTAGGTTAATTATGAGGGGATTCGTATCATTTTTGAGTTTAGCATGTATGTTTAGACTTATGATGGGCCATACAAAATGGCACCATTAGAGCTTTCCGTTAGGTCTTCTTTTTTTGATAAAGTATAGTATGATGAAGGTTGCAGTTCAATATGAACAAATTTTCTCATCAACTTGCAAAAAATGAACATTTTTTTGGCAAGAACTTTCTCTTGAATGAAATGGTGAGAGATTTCATCCTCGCATGAAAAATAGGACTATGACCCAATATTTGAGTTTATTGTCCATCACAATAGATGGTGGCGGAAGCCTTTGGTTCCACTATGTGAATCTCCACGAAAAGCTTAATGATCCAAAGAGTTTTCTTGCATGAAACTATGTGCTTGTAGAAGAACAAAGATCTAAGCCAATACCCATTTTATGCTCATGTACATACTTAACTATTCTCATATCAAAATGTATGAATTTTTGATGCTATAAGGCATTCTTGTCAATAGAAATCTTAGTAGACACAACTTCAAGTGTGAACATGAAATTTTTTGTACATGTATTGATAATTGAGACCTTGGGTAAAAATCTTGTCTTTGTTGTCTAAGATCATAAGATAGATTTCCCATGTCTTGAACTATATATATCTTAAACCACTCTTTTCTACACTTCATGCATTGGGTGGCACCAAAATCAAGGTACCAAGAATAATCGTTGATGGACCTTCTTGTGATGATGCAATAGTGCTTCCCAGGTTACATATTCTTTATGATTCAAGACTGGTTTGAGCATTGAAGGCCAGTTTCCATTACAAAATCAAGTGTCAAACTTGAATACGATGGGTTACCATTGCATAGTGAGCTAGTGTTTCTTGCAAACATCCTAAACCTTACCGTGAGTGCTTGAATAACGGATAAGTGCTATTACATGTATGACAAAGTGTTTCACAGATTTTGTGTTTGGTATTTTGTTTTATATTGGATTGATTTATTCCAACACTAATGTTAAATATTGAGTCCATATTTGTCTATGTTCTGTGTCCACTAATTTTGAATGAATCCCAACAAATATTTTACATATCATTTTTTTGGTAAATCTCAATGTCTTATAAGTTTATTGGATCTTTTTTTTGTAGGTTATAAACAATGTCTCATACATTGAAAAACTTTGGAGAACGACTGATCACGAATATTGTAAATATTGATCGTGATTACTTTGAGTAATGAATATAAATACTTTAAATATTGATTTCCAATACTTTGAATAATGAATGTAAATACTTTGAATACTAACACAAATACTTTGAATATTGATCATGAATAGTTAAGTGAATATTGATCCTACTTAAGGAACATGAATACTAGCCATGAATAGAAAACATGAGTACTCTAAATATCAATTGTAAGTGATTTGAATATTGTTTGTTAGTAGTTTGAATATTGTTCATGCATGCCATTAATAGACATTAATGATTTTGAAGTCATAAGTAGTTTCAAGTTGTAAAAATTAATATGATAAGCTTCCTTTGGGGAATATATGTTCAGTTGCAAAATTGTGGGTTTTAGAAAATAGCTTCTGTAAAATGTAAAAAATCAATATATATTTGTAATGTAACTATGGATAACAAATCACAAATATTTTTAATATAAAAATTATGTGTATTAAATTATGACACTTGTAAATAAAGAATCATACTGAATGTGAATTTCATTAAAAGTAAATTGTGAGGTTAGTGAAAACTAAATCAATATATATTTGTACTGTAATCATGGATAATAAATCACAAATTTTTTTAATACTAAAATTGTGTATTAAATTATGACACTTGTAAATAAAGAATCATACTGAATTTGAGTTTCATTAATAGTAAATTGTGAGGTTAGTGAGTACCGAATTTTGGATAATTTTTTGTTACTTCAAGGATATCGATTATCAAATCTGTGAACACAAATTGTGGAGTATTCAATCATATGGATTGTAAACATTTTTTCATAAATTTAATTGTAAAATTATGATTTGTAAATTGATAAATGCGATCTCAAATAGTAAATTAAAAAAATTCTTTCATGATATTTTGAATATTAATAAGAAATTTGTAGATACTACATTGTGAGATGTATGACTAATTTGTGAACATTGGGTCCAATGGCCACTGTAACTATTAATCTTGAATTATAGCTTGAACCTAGATCATTCAAAACTACATTTCTGAAAACAGGGTAGCTCTTGTTGTACCCTTTTGCTAGCTCTACGTGTGCAACGTGTTCTGACAGTGCCTTGCACTTCTAAAGCTCCTCTTGTTTATTTAAACTATACTTTTTGCTAATTTAGTAAATGTAGTCCTTTGTAAAATGACCAATGTAGTGCGCCAAGTGCGCCAATGAAGCGTCCTTGGAATTAGCTTCTCGTGCTTGCCTCGCTCCCTTTGCTTTAGCTGCATATGTGTCAATTTCCATACAATGTTTTGTTCTCTCTTGTATTTCTACAGTGTGACTCAAGTTTATGATTCCTTGCTCTCCCTCCAATTGAGTGAATTTGTACTCTACTGGATTTGAGAAACTCACTTCAAGAGGTGGATCAACATTTTTTAGCTCAGTTGGAATTTGAACCATGATGCATTCTCCTTCATTGGACATAACATCTCTCAAATGGAGGACATGTTGGAGGTCATGAAAAAAAAATGTAATCTCTACCATTCATGATCACTAGAGAGCTTCTGAAGATTGTTGCAACGCAAGTGATTTTTCTTCATCATCATCAATTGGCTACTCATCCTCGAAATCATTCATTTCGTAGCACAAATTGTTTCTTGAGATTCATGATTTATTGTGGGAACAGATGTATGTTCAAGAATCAGGAAAAAAAAAACCATCTCACACGAACAATCTTTGTTCATGCACAATCTTTGATTCTATATTCAACAAATTGTGCATGTGATGCTCGACTATCAAAATTCTATTCACAAATCCATAAATTAGTCTAGCCGCAAGTGCTCTATCACCCTTTCCTATGTATGTTAGTAAGTTATATAGAATCCATGCAATGTCAGAATAAATTTTCTTAACACTATTCAAAGAGTGTGGAACTCATGTAATTCATAGCAAAGGCCACACTTTCTTTGTTGGCTCTAGCGGTTGTCAATGTATCAATTGTACACAAGACATGGAAAATACTTGATCAACCTGATGTTCAAACTTTGTGTGAGCTAAACGTTTTGAAACTTGACCCTGGCTTGTGTTAGTAGTGAGTGTAATTTTTTCGATGCATTAAGTCTTATTTGGGGCATCATTTGTATAGTTTATGGCTCATAAATGTCACCGAGCATCTCTATGTTAGAAAAGCCATAAAAAGTAAGTTAGACAATTTCGGTAGTTTTGGCTTTACTTCAAAGTCCCACTTTGGACCTCACATTTTCCATTGTATATTAATCCATTGTGTGAAGATAATAGAGAGAAAGAGTATAGATTCTAAAGGGAAAAAAAACTCTAGGTTCATGTTGATTCCTTTGTTTTTCTGTATTGCTTCCACTTTTCTATGCATGTTTATGGATGCTTTATGCTATCTTCTACTTCATTATTATGTAGCAGGACCCAACGGGGTTGGCTCAGTTGGTTGGCTTGGCATCCAAAGTTTCTTTGGTCCCAGGTTCGAGCCTCCCCTTGAAAACCAAGAAGCATTATTATGTAGCAACCCAAGGGAGTTGGCTCAATTGGTTAGCTTGACATCCAAAGTTTCTTTGGTCTCAAGTTCGAGCCTTCCCTTGGAAACCAAGAAGCATTATTATGTAGCGCATCCAAAGTTTCTTTGGTCCCAGGTTCGAGCCTCCCCTTGGAAACCAAGAAGCATTATTATGTAGCAAAGCCTTCCATTGGAAACCAAGAAGCATTATTATGTGGCAATTGGAAACCAAGAAGCATTATTATGTGGCAGGAATGGACGTCACGAATTGATGCAAGTGGAGTGACTTCAATCGAGCTATGGGTTGCAGTTCCGGATTCCTACAAATTGGTATCAGAGCGACACCGGCGGAAGGTTGCTTGAGTTGAGGCAGGCTGAGACAAAGATTTTTGGCTTTTAATAGAGGCCAATTTGGTGAAGAATTGACCATTTTGTGCAAAGCTGCATTTTTATGACAAAACCCGAAATCTGGAGATTTCTCAATCTACAGAACATCATTTCTAGCATGGTATGGATCAAAAAATTTCTATTGGTGAGTATAATTTGTAGTTCAGAGCCGTACTCAGCCGCTCCATGGATTGAGAGCGTAAAGTGATTTTGTTTGGGTGCACAAACCCTAAGCTGGTTTACAAAAGGTGTTCAAAAACCTTCATTTCTTTGCCATTTTCAGCAAGACCTGGATCAAAATGTAGCTTGATGTAGGGCGGCCAAGCCTGTAGGTGGCCGTGGGCAGTCGTAGAGCTACTCTCTTGCTTGGTTATTAGGTTTTGAACATCTATATCTTCTTCTCCATCTCTCTTCCTCTCACATTCATGCTCGTGCAACGAAAAAGAGTGACCAGCTTAGCATTTGGTTGACTTTTACAGGGATAAATGCCTTGTTAAAGACACTAGCAAGAATTAATGTGATTGCAAAGGGAATTGAGAGCTGAGAATAAATTTTATGAATTGCAAACTGCATTTTCAATATGCACTTCTACTATAGTTGATCAGAGTTCATTGTGGCATGAACGTCTTGGTCATTTGAATTATGGAAGCCTTAAGCAGTTGCACTACAAATATATGGCGAAGGGGCTTCACAAGATAACTACCAATTTGAGTATGGGAACCAACACAAATAGCTTCGTACTATTTCATTAGTTTCATTGATGATTATTCTCGCAAATATGGCCGTATGTCTTAAAAAAAAAAAAATCGGACGATTTTGCTACCTTCATTGATTTTAACAAGCTTGTTGAAAATGAGTCTAATAGAAGAATAAAGGACTTAAGGATTGATAGAGGTGGTGAGTACAATGAATTTGCTGAATTTTGTAAGCAGCATGGAATCAAGTATCAACTCATAGTCGCTACACTCTACAAAAAATGGTGTAGCGGAACGCAAGAATAGAATGCTCATTGAATGCGCCATTAGCATGATGAAAATAAAGGTATTGTTTAATTCCTTTTGGACTGAAGCAGTGCAAACAGTTGGCAACCTCCAAAATTGGCGAAAATTTGCCTATATTGACAAATCTAGCTATGTCAAATAATGTAAATATGTACATTAGTGGGTCCCATACGTGTGAGGTCGTGGAGCCACGTGGGAAACCTATACTAGAGTAGGTTAGATCATGTCTAAAAAGTTGGCAAGTTTATTTGTTAGTGATTCTTACTTTTATAGGACCTAATTCCTAGATTTATGGAGTAGGTTGATCAATCTAGCCACCAGTATGGCAAGACTCTAGGAATGAGGCTAGAATGGCAAATTAGGGCAAGAAACCCTTATTACATGCTGGATTTTCACCTAACTCGAGGTGGGGAAGAGGCTTTCTATTTGACATTACTTACTTATTCTGACTCTGATTGGGCTGGTGATGTGGACACAAGAAAATCCACATTTGGCTATCTTTGCTTTCTAGCAGGAGGACCCATTTTCTGGAATAGTCGAAAGCATAAATGCATTTTTTTTTCCTCCACAAAATCAAAATATGTCGCAGCTACCTCTGTAGTGAAGAAAATTATCTGACTTAGAAGATTGCTTCAGGATCTAATGATCTCTCAAATCAGTCCCACTATACTCTATTGCGACAATCAGAGCTGCATTGCTCTATCTCTGAACCCTCGAACTCACTCTAGAACTAAACACATGAAATTCAATTTCATTTTCTTAGAGAGAGTTCAGAATAAAGATGTCGAATTAAGTTACTGTCCTACTGCCAGTATGTTGGCTGATATCTTGACTAAGCCTCTGTCGAGAGAAAGGCATGTTGCATTATGTAGCTTGCATAGTTTTATTCAGGATCCTAGGAGTTGAGCTTAAGGGGAGGTGTTGGAATTAAGCATCACTCCAATTCACCAGAATTAGAATCATTAGAATTTGAGTCATCAAAACACGAATCATTCAAGTTCATCTCACTTCTTGAGCACCAATACACTATGTAAATACTCTCTCTCTCTCTCTCTCTCTCTCTCTCTCTCTCTCTCTCTCTCTCTCTCTCTCTCTCTCTCTCTCTCTCTCTCTCTCTCTCTCTCTCTCTCTCTCTCTCTCTCTCTCTCTCTCTCTCTCTCTACAACAGCACTGCAGCCTTAATCTTTGAAGTTGAATGTCTATGCAATCAATTATCTAGAGCAGAAGGTGGATCAACGCCAAATTCTTTGAGTTTGAGGTCTTCGAGTTCTACATCTTCTTCAACCTCCTTCAAATTCAAAGTCTTTGAGTTCGAGGTCCAGGTCATCCACACTGCCTCGTCCGACGCAGACCACGTCACAGTTCACTTTAGTACTTTTTAGTAAATGCGCTGTTTCACGCTCGTTGCCCACACAGTCATTGTAAGTGTTCCATGTATATATACATAACGACAACTCACGAGACAACAACCATGATAAATACACATGCAAGTGAAGAAGAGTGAATCAGAGTTCCTGCACGAACTCCATTGTGTCTTAACTATTTGATTCCATAGAATCAGAGATATACGAGAGAGTGAAAGCCATTCACGGAATAGAGATAGTTATTTAATCTGTAGCTAGCTAAGTAAGGCGCCACTACTGTGAACCATTCTTGGGCACAGGATCGTGATCTGATCGTTGTATGTACAACAACTTAATTCAGTATCTCTATTTTCTTATGTGCATTGCACTACGAATGCCTTATGATAATTTTCTTTCTCAATTGACACTCACTCAATTCGGAATGTCTAATTTCGAAGGAAGCATGGTTGTCTCATATGCCTAATTGTCTCGCTCCCTGGCATGGTTGTCTCTAACACCTACCAGGACATTCCTCCATTCGATCTAAGTCAATGTTAATGTTGTAGTTTGGTAAAGTTCCTAGTAAAGTTCTCTATCTGTTTCCTATTCTGCACCTAATCTCTTTGAGAGCCACCCAATAGAGTGGTATCAGAGCACCCAACAAAATCAACACTGAAATTGTTGAGCGAATCTATCCATACAAATTCTTTGAATGATGAAGACTATGAGCATCCATATATACCATATGTCCTCTCACATTTTTGTTCATTGTGTTGTATGAGTAGAAACAATTCTTGCATGCTAGACATAATGAATCACAACCACCCATATATATAGATATTTCAAGCCATCAGCTACATTCTAGAGTTTGATCCCTCTTATTCAAGAAGTGATCTTTTTAGATTTTCATATTGGTTTGTTCAATTTTGACTTTCTTGGGCATTTGTATCTCACACAATCTCACACTCACTCTTGCTCGAGAGATAGAGTAAAAAGATTTCACATAGTCCCTCTTGACAAGTCAAGACCAAACCCTTTGATCTCTTTTATTTTATAGCAAAATTGTTATTCTGATAATATATGTTCTAATGATAATATCTAAACACTTCGATATCAAGTCATTGCTCTGATACCATGTTGGCATCAGATAAACAGAGAGATAGCTCTGATACCATGTTGGGATTCGAGACAATGTGCATTGTTGAGCGGAATCCTTAGTGCATGCAACTACATATATCATATTCAGATCAAATTTGAATGAATCAATTCTGTCTTACTTGATCACAACTTCAAAGTCATTGGATCGAAAGACTCGATTTCATAGCCATGCACGAATTCACTGAGTTATAGATTTAGATCTTATGTATGGAAGCATAAAGCGCCTAGGTGATTAGAACAATGAATTCGACATATGCTATCAGTCACATAAATAGTTTAATCTACGAATACTTTATCTACAAGCATGAATCTATGTGAACAAGAATGAAATAAGCATTCAATCAGAATATACAAGACTTGAATTATGGAACAAATATTAATTTGTCGCGAACGATAACAGTCTGAATGCTAAAAGAGTCGCATTCTTTCTAAAACAATACTCTGTAGTAACAAAGAGAAAGAATAGAACAATTGTGCTATGGATGTTCAATTACTGATCATGTAGATTGATGATTCAAAGCTCTAACCTCACAACTAATATGTTGATGGGTATTTGTATAGATGGCTAGCTAATAAAAAGAATGGTTAATCTGTACATTGCAAATTACATTAATCCACTACGTGCTGTTGTCAGTCATTTTCGGACAGGATCTGAGTCCGTTGGAGATCCTGCCCGATCGTGGCGATGGTACGGTTGAGCCGCCTTCTAATCAACTTGACTTGAGATTGACAGGTGACCAGCGTGTGAGCTCGAAAGTCGAATAGAAAAAGAGTCACATTCTTTCTAAAACAATACTCTGTAGTAATAGAGAGAAAGAACAGAACAATTGTGCTCTGGATGTTCAATTACTGTCATGTAGATCGACGATTCAAAGTTCTAACCTCACAACTAATAAGTTGATGGGTATTTTTACAGATGGCTAGCTAATTAAAAGAATGGTTAATATGTACATTTCAAATTAGATTAATCCACTACGTGCTATGTAGAAGGCACTTTATCTTTCAGGCTCTTAGGATGAATAATAAGTAATCATTCTGTTAGAGACAAGCAAATAGATCCCACAAACCAAAATCTGATAGGCAATTGATTCCTCTTAAATGAGTATAGATAATTGGTTCCTTACCACTGGAAAGCAAACAAAGCAGAACAACAATCAAGCTCTTTATCTGGGCACATAAACTCATTCAGAAATGAAAGAAGTCCTGGTTATGCGAATATCAGCTTCGGTCGATTCCCTGCACGCAATTAGTTAGAATTGTCTCTTCGTAGATGTCGCCTGTAAATCCACGTTAAAGAACTGAAATTCAATACAAGATGAAATGTGTGTCGCAAACAGACACATATCAGAATCAGTTACAACAGATGCCCAAGTGTGTTCGATCGCTTGATAAGAAGTTATGCTACAACAGTCAGAGAAAAGGAATGCTCAATCTCAAGAAAATGGCTCTCTCTTCTCTATTGAATAGCGGAAATCTGCATATGTACAAATGCACTGGTGTTGCTCTTATAGAGGCGTACACCAGGCTAAGGCATCGCTCACCAATTGTTAGGGTATCGGTTGGGAACAACTACATGTCGCTCTGAAATGATGCGACTTAAATGCGTCTTAAGCGAAATTCTAATTACATACATCTAGGCTCTTTCACATATTTACATGTGTAAAAATTGAAAAATTGACACTATATAGACAATTAATTGGATAATGTGGAATTATAGGCCTCCACAGATCCCCTCCTCATTTGTGAGACAACTCACGAACATTCATTCAGTTCCTCCTAGCTCTTTTTTTGTTGGCTGTTTTCTGAGGAAGATTGCTTTTGCTCTGGATTTATTTTCTGCATTTACTTGTTTGACTGTCTTGCCAACTGTAGCAAGGAAGTAGTCATTCATGTTGAGATAATCTTCATGTAGGGACAAGTCTAGATAACTGCCCACTCCTTGGTTTCCCAATGGAGCAAGAGGTCTATCAATCAATGTCTAAAATATTGACTGAAGTTGCTGGTTGGTATAATCACCTTGTAAATAATGATAGGCCTCCATATGTATATTTGGTGAAAGTGGCTTTTATGTACAAATGTCGGGTTAAGAGAAGGGCATAAGAAATGAGAGAAGCAAGGTTTAGGTAATTGTAGGTATAATAGGATTTGGTAATGGGCTTTGTGGATCAAAGTAAATTCTGTTCTTTCAATCCTTGTAGGTATTGACAATAGTTTGATTCCCAATCTGTATATAGTTTCTATAGGTCTTTAAAATATGGTAGGTTAGTAAGTGTAGCAGGGGTAACATTGGAATTGATTTGAATTTCACTAACCTCAAAAAGATTTATGGTATCTAATTTATTCATGTGCTCATCAAGAGCAGGTAGAATACTAATCTCAATTTATTTGAGGTATTCTAATTTGTATGTGGATAAACATCCAATTACTGAGTTAATATGTTCAGGTTGAACATTGAATTGATTTTGTACAATGGCTAGGGCTAATATGCCTTTTTGGCAAGTTGTTAATTTGGCCCAAAAATGATAAAAATTGGAATAAGTTCAAGGGCTTTCCCATTGTTCTTGAGTAAATACAAAAAGTCTAGGTAAGAAAAGGTAATCTAGTCTCCACTGGAGTTCTAGACTATACAAAGGGGGCAAAAAGGTGGTTATCATAGTGCACAATAGGCTCTAGTACTAATTCAAAACATTCTCTAATCCATCTAGGTAATGAAAAGGAAATTTGGGAGAGTCAATCCAACTAAGGTTGTAGACATGGGATTATTAAATCCTATAAGATTCCTCTCAAAACTAGCCACTATGGTAGCAATTATGCTAGTTATAGATTTAGAATTTGGGGACACCAAGTTAGAAGAATCAAGCATATTATTGCTTGCATGATCTAAAACGATTCATTAATATTCTAGCCTCCCCATAACCTTGAAGAAACAAATTTGCATCAGAGAGAACATTGTGGATTGAAATTCGTAAGACAAACAATTTGCATGGCTTTGTCGCTCAAACGTAGGATTGGAATTTCCTCATTTATTATGATATGAAACATCACAAGTGACGGCGTAAGCCACGACTGTGGAAAGCGAGCATGAGAGTGCTAATTCCCGTTGTTGTACAATGGTTGGGTGGTTGGAGCATCTGAACTTTGAGGAACTCCTTCACCGCTGCCATAGTACTTGCTTTGGTTCTTCCATCATGGCTTGACATTGGATGGTTCTAATGTGTAGTAATTCTACCGTTGGATGATTGAGTGGAGAGGTCATTGAATAATGCCTTCCTCGCAAAAAACTACTCCCTCAAAAGCATGCAAGGGAGATCACATAGAAAACCCTTCCCCTATATGGTATCTTGAGACTTGGTGGAATGTTGCAATAGAATTGGAGGGCCCAAGGGGCCTCGTCAAATTTCTAATGTGGTGAGTGGCAACGGAGCCTACCTAGTCTCCTTCAGCGTCTTAGTGGACTTCAATATTTATCATTACAATAGGATGCGCACGAACAAGAGGAAGAAGGTGATGGAGGCAAGAAAGGAAGTGGATCGGAGGGAGGTGCGGAGTATAAAGCCTAAAGATGGTGGAAGGTTAGCTAGGCTGATTTGAGGGAGCTCTTTCTTGTTTGAGAGAAGCGAAGTGCACGAGTCTGCTGCTGCAGGTCTAAGAGAGAGACAGGCTCCAGCTAGCTGCACACTCGTGGTAAGGCAACAATACAATAATTGCTGTTAATTTCTTGATTATAAGCCTTGAAAAAACCTTTGGCTCCTGCCCTGAATCTCTCGTATGTGTGTTTCTTGTATGTTTTCTTGTTGCAAGTCGATTAAATCTGAAAAACTGCGGGTATCAGTTACTTCCGTCGCTTTACAATAAATTAACAAGCCTTTCTATATTTAAGATCACTGGATATGATTCACAGACCTTTTATACTTTTGCGTTGCGAATGGACTGAATCTAGCAACGTTGGTTACTGCCTAATTTGCTCTACAATCAAGTAACAAGCCTTTCAATTTATAGCATCACTGTATGTGATTCACAAGCCTGTTAGTGTCTTAACCTGTTATCAAAATCTTATGTTTCATTTGTGTCGTTATATATGGATAATGTTAATGGAGTAATCTGGAAATTTAATGCACACAAGACTTAGTGGCATCGGCTACTTCCTTCGCTCTCTTAATGTAAATACCTTACGATAACAAGCCTGCGGATCATATTGTAGTAGCATCATGACAATAACAGGCTTGTGTGTCGTATGTAGTAATGTTAGTATTTTTCGCATGTAATCCTCGGGTAAAGAATACTAATGAAGTCCTTTGTTGGAAGTGCTGAACGCAAAATTCGAACCTTGCTATCTTCTAGAAACGAGCATCTCCTTGTTTGACGTTGATCATGATTTGTAAGAGAGAATACATTAGTCTGGGGACAGCAACAAGGCGGAAACTGATACGGTTCATTCGCTATAATGTAGATTTAATTGCTGTTAATAGTTCTTCTCAATCGTGCGTATCTGGTTTGGAGTGAAATTATCTTTGCTATGTGGCAACAGGCTCATTTTCTGTTCCGCTTTCTTATTCGTGATCAGTTATTTCAGTTTGATTATCATGATGCTTTGATTCAGGACTGCCATTCATTGAGTTGAATTGCAAGCTTTGTTTAAGTGATGATTCTACTTAGCAATCATGAATAATCGTTAACTCTGCATTCTGCATTTGGCCCTGAAACTTTGCAGTTTAGAAGTACGTAGAAATGACAAAAACTAGTCGATATTCTGAAGATCTGACACGTTGCGGGGATAAGTTGCCTGGTGCTAAGGCCTCTCAAGATTCCGAGCCACTTCCATCATCTGACAACACAGAACAGGATGACATAATGGTAGGCCTTCAGCTGCCAATGCAGCGTAGCGTCAGTTACAACATGTTCATGCTAGAAAGGTAATTCATCATCAGATTCTCAGGCTACAACGTCGATATTTAGATGTCTTCCATGTAGGAGTTTGTTTAAAGGATATAATATCTTAGCAGAGTTATTGATTCATTGCAGTTTAAAGCGTAACGTGTAGAACTCAGCTGAAGTTATCTTTATCTAATCATTAAGGATGTTCTAGAAATTAGTAACTGTACTCATGCTCAACATCATGTGTTTCAAAGAGAATTGGAGCTGCGCCTGATCATTTTATTTGGCCATATTTCTAATGCGCAGGAAGAACGCTTCAAGTGAGGATCCTGCTGCCATGACTATTGAATTTCTACGTGCAAGGCTGCTATCAGAACGGACCGTCGCCAAGGCCGCAAAAGAACGAGCACAGCTACTTGCTAAAAAGGTGCGCTGAATTTTGCACCAGGGACTTCGAAAATACTGCATACTAACAGACTTAAAATAACGACATTTAATCCTCAATTTTATATATGCTAGTTGCACTAATCGATAAGTAGATTATTGTTGTAATAAATATTAATGGTTCATATTCCCACGAATATCACAAATCTGCTGATGACCCTCCTGACAACTAGGCCTCCTTCAAGCTCGGCAATAATAAGAAATGTTTGGATCCATTTGTTGTTTAGGATCTTTATGACCATTGCTGTAAATAAACAGGTGATTGAGCTTCAGCGAAAACTTGAAACTGAGGTTGCGAAAAGACAGAAAGCCGAAGATTTAGCAGAGACTGCTATGGCAAATATTAGTCAAGCCCCACGTCCTTTTTCGTCAGCTACCGTGACGGAGAATAGCGAGGTTAACGAAGTTTCTTCTTTTCGACAAATGCTTTTGACAAATTTCTCATCCCAAGGGTATTCTGGAAGCTGTAGTGCAGACGATGAAAGGGCTAACGCCAAGGTATTTGAGAAAGAAAAGTTTTCAGGAGAAGATCAGGACTATTCTCAAAAAGGAAAAGGGTTAGTTGCCGAAGAAGAATCTACCGTTAGGGCAGCTAATCAACTAGACAATAATCTTTATCAGGATGCATACTGCTATGGACCTTGGAGTTTTGTTTACAGTGGAAACGATGAACCTATTTTCAACGACTACAGCTATGATGAGAAGGAATCTTCCCCAAACCTCTCTGATCAAATACCAGCAGCTTTGGGTTGCAAATGCCAAACAGAAAGTCTCCATATCAATCGACAAGGCATTATCGAGACCTCCAATCATATGCCGGCAGCCTTACTACCAGTAACACCAGTCAGATCAGTTCCGGCGATCCACGAAGATTATGTACAAGATAGGCCATCCTCAGAAATGCTTGCTCGATATCAAGAAATATTAACAGAACAGAAAGCAAGGTTTGCACCGTGGACGAATACCTTTTTCATCTATAAATGGGCTGGCTGTATGAATTGAAGTCTGTAAAGGTTTTTTTAAACAACCACACTCTTTACGGTCATGACTCATAACTAAATCGCAAAAGAAGAGCCAAGCTACACATTTGTAGGAGACATGGTGTTTCTGGTAGACTAATCCTCTAGAACATCATTACTCGTAGTGTGCTGCTCCCCGCCCAACAACTCCCCCCCCCCCCGCGCAATACACACGCACACACATCCATTTTCAATTTGAGGGTTGTGAAGCTTCTGCAAACTGGTTGAAAATAAGGGGTACATGCATTCATGTAAGTGCCGTCCTACGTCCTATCTTCTACTGCAGAGTGAGGGATGGCCATTCTAAGCTGTACTAGTGTTGAATGACGGTTTTCTTCCCACAATATTCGAGCCTTAACTCTGACGCACTAGAATGTTCCCCTCTTGACTCGACTACTTTACTATCGACATAAGGCACTCGAAACTTAACGAGAAACCGATCTTTGTGATAGCTGTGAAAATTAGTACATGAAAAGATCGTGAATTATCCTTCTACATCTGATATTTGTCTGACGGAACTCAATGATCTCGAACACATATTTTCAAGCCCATTGCTCTTTGCAAGCTCGTGATCTGAATGTCTTCTAGGACAAAAGTCCACCATGAAACTTGGAGAATAGAGGTTGATTCAGTTAGGACCTTAGGCTCTTAGACAAAATAGTTGATAAGTGTTTTTTGTACAACTTTGCAAGCTCATGCGTTGTTCTGTTTTAAGACAAAGATCCACCATGAAATCTGGAGTATAGAGGTTGTTTCAGTTAGAACCTAGGACCTTAGGCTCTAAAAAAAATGGCTGATAAGTTCCGTCAGACGTAGCCTTCGAGTTTGCACCCAGAATTTTGAATTTAATAGAAAACATCCTAAAGATGCTGAAGTTTTTTCAGATTTGAGAAAGTAATTTGAAACGAGTTCATTGTTTTAGCTGAAGAAAAATTAACTTTTTGCTGGTGAAACAGGAATTCTGCAAAGGATGGGACTATGGGGGGAGGTAGTTCGAGAGAAAATCGAGGGAGTACAGAATATGGTTGTTCTCTGCATGCAGATAGCATGTTTGGTGCGACGGCCAAGGTTCAATCTCCCTCATACCAGCTCTGTAAAAAACACCAACAGGAGAATAAGAGATGCACAGCTGAGAATAATTTCCATTTTATTCCTTCCAAAGAAGCCCAAACTCCTGGAGTAATGGCCACAAATGGTCGGAGAAAGTGTGAAGTACGTTGATCTTTTCTCCCAATTAGCAAAGTTTGCATTGGTTACAAAATTTCAAAAAAAATAGATCGTTCTCAAAAATAGCAGATGCATAATTTATCGTTTCCAATGCATTAGCTTTCCTTCTTTCGTCTCTAAAAAAAACAACTGTATCGACTTGGAGGGATGACCCTTTGTTCTCTGCAAGAATTTACTGCTTGGATTACTCATTGAAGGAAGAGTCTCATAATGTTCTTACCCTTTGTTTAATTTGCTCTCTCCTGCAGGTTTCCAACTCAAATCCACTATTACATAAAGGTTTCCAGAAAGGAGCAACAAACATCATATACAATAATGTAGATGAGAGAGACCAAAGCATGAGAGAATTTCACAGCAATGTACAAAGTTCAAACTTCCAAGCAATTGGGAAACACATCAGGCCAGCTTCTGGTTCGGTTCTACGAGCTGGAGTAGCAGAGAAGATGGGTGGTACTGCAGTAAATTTGAAGCCTCGGAGCAAGAAGATAAATATTATCAGGCCCAAAAGCAGTATTTATGTCCACGAAGTATATAATTGTGGTGATCAAACAGTTTCTTCCATACCAAGAAAGGATATCAAGCATAGTTTACCAAAACACAGTTCAAACGCCAACAATTCTTTGCCTACACAGCACTCCGGGTTGACGACTGATCCATCATCTGCTATAAATTGTAATGATTGCTCTGCTTGTGGTCGCCTACAAGGTTCTAGAAACATTATACGCAGTGTGCCGAGAAGGAGCGACAAATATATACGGCAGCAATTGGAGTGTCTAGAGAGGTCAGCCAATGCAAATGCAACAGAGAGCCATGAATTGTTGTCTCTTAGACGGGCACAAAGCTATGTTGATGTGTCTAATAGTTTTCCATCTTCAGGAGCAGAAGCTACTGAATTAGATACTAGCAATGGTGATAGTAACGGTGCTACAGCATATTCATTGCAAAGATCAGAACAATCCAATGGCCAGGCATTGTCAGACTATCTTTCTCTAGCTATGGAGGGGAAGCATGAATGTTTGCCATTGGTTGTCTCAGAGCAGGTGACTGATACAGCACAGGAAAGCTGTATCAGTGAAAATCAGAATGAGTTTCGGATCTGCATCCCAGAGATGCCAATAGAAGGAGTTATTGTCCAAAGGGATGCACCTTCTGAAATAGAAAATCTCCAGACACAACAAGGCACACACACTTCAGAAGCTCAGATCGTTTTTGCTGAGCATTTACAGCCTGGTGACAAGAGGATGAACAATTTCTTATGCGAGGCAACAGACTTAGGAGACGAAGGTCTTGCAAGGTACATTGGAAGTGAGGACATTCAGGGTAGAATAAAGCCAACCAAGGAGCACATCAAAGACTCATTAGCTTACTCCTCGAGTACGGAAATCTTGGGACGGAATCATAACAGCATGCTAGATGAGTACCGTCAAGCTGTTCACACCGATCATATCACTTCAGGAGGACCGCCAACAGTTTCTCGTTACTTTGGCCCAAGGGCAAGAGACTACTCTTCCTTGCAGGAAATTGAGTCTGAAACAGACAACATTGCTTTAAATGAGGTACAGCCTTCCGTCTTTTATACTGCAGAGTCTGAAGGAATTAGATCTACAAAGCCTCCTCAGTATCTTGTATTGCAGCGACAATCTTCAACGAGCGATTGGCGTACTCAGGACAATTCGTCAACGCCACAAATTCCATGGGATATAGGCTCAGCAGCATCCCAGCTCATTCCACTTGCCAAGTCTACGCGTTATCCATATGGTCCCTGGTAAAAGCCAGCTAAGAAATCCTTTTACTTACAAGCATATACAATTTCACAAAGACTAGAAAAGCCGAATACTTGAATTGCCCATAATGGCTAAGATGCAAAATATATTTCTAGCTGATTACTGCAGAAAACAGAATATGAGCTTACAACTCTTCTTTATTGACATTAACTTGGGTGTAGATAGGTTTCAGCAGCATTATGAACAAGCCTAGTGCATTACGAACAGCACAAGCATGTACATTGCTTCACAATCCACATTTGTAATAGATTTTATTGACTCCGGTGAGTTCCTTATCAGTCCCAAGCTGTTTAATAGTAATGGAACATCAATTTTTCTTGGCCATATGCAAAATGCAAAGTGTGTACTCTTATATATCCACATTTCTAAGGAGCTCTTAACAAGGGAAGCTCTCAAGCTCATTGAAAAAGCTTACTCGTGGCGATTAACATAAAGAACAAAGTAAGAGTATAGAGCTGGAATTGGATGTCACTTCGGTGACCATAGGGTAGTACGGAGGTTCAATTGTTCTAGTAAAAAGGTTGTCAAAGAGAAGCGTAATACCAAGGAGAGTCTATCTTGTGTTCTCCCAAAAGTGGAAACTTTTATTGTACCAAAGATGAAGTCAACTTTGATTTGGTGTCCAGGATCTTTCACACTTCACTCTTGCAAATTGTATGCAACTGATCTAAGAGAGAATAATTTTGCAACAATAAAAAAGAAAACATCCAAAGTTTATGTAGGAGATTCTTTTCTTTATCTATATGTATCCTATTTTGTAGACTAAGAAGCGTTCAACAACCAACACGTTCTAAAAGAAAACATTCAAAGTTTATGTAGGAGATTGTTTTCTTTATGTATATATATCCTATTTTGTAGCTTGAAATAATAATAGAAAACACATCAAGGAAGGCTATAGAATATTGCTCATCACTCACTCACATAGTCACACTTGCATGTATCTCTCACAACAAGGTCCTTACCATTAATTTACACGTATCCATGGACCCAACACTAAACATTAGGCAGGCCCAACGAACCTCGGGTGGATAGTGGCAAGGCTTTCCCATGGATATAGTCGTGGATAATTTTGCATGGCACTTCCACATGTTGAATAACCATGCCACCAATTTTTTCAACCTTTTTTCCATCAGTGACGGGCCATGGGACCACTCACTTGAGACTTCCATGTTGACTTTTTCTTTGGCAAGCGCTCACCCCCTTCCTTGTAAACCTTAAATAAATTTCAAGATTTGAAGTTGCATTGAAGAGCCACTCGTAGTTCCCATGCTTTTGTCATGGCCTTATTGAAGATTGGAGCCATGGCTACCGAGGTGGGGGATGGGTTTTGTTTCTTCCTTTGAGGTTAAGGTTTCAGTGAATGAGTGAATGAATTTTTTTTTGAAATGTATTTTCCAATGTATGCTATAGATGGATTGGTTGACTATAATATACATGTTTTTTATAAGTTGTGTATTTGGTTGATAGATGGATAATCAAGGGATTGTTAAAAGCACTATAACTTAGCTGAAAAGTACATTTATTCACAAATGGATTGATTGATTAGATTTATATATTATGTAATTAGATAGATTCTTTGATTAATTTTGATAGATAGATTGATTCTTTTATTGAGTTGTAGCTAGATTGATTCTTTGATTGATTGATAAAGACACTGAGTATGGACAAATAGATTCATTAACCACTGTGGACTATTTGTTTATTGACTTTACAAATGCATTGATTAGGGAGAAAAAAGATTGATTGAAAAGGAGCAAGTGGGAAAAGGGATTAAAACATAGCGTTTATTTGCAAACAAGCTCCTATAATTTTGTACTGCACGGATCATTTACAATTTAGAAAAGCATTGTTAATGGATATTTAGATGCATTGATGGACGGTTTGTTTGTTTCATTGGTTGTATAAATGCATTAATTAAGATGAAAGCGGCAATTGATAGCAACAATTGCAAGAGAGACAACCATTGGAAGATGCCAAGTGAATGAGAGAGATAAGAAATAAAGGAGGAGCTAGCTATCGAAGTCGAACCGATGACCATTGCATTACAAGAGCGATAATCTAACCTCTAAGCTAAGCAAGCTTTCTAATTACTAATTGCAATGATACCATTTATTTTTTATCTATAAAGAATTCCCTTTCCTAATTCTTGTATTAACTTATGTTATTAGTTATCCAATCTTAGTAACACAATAATATGAGAAATGATATCTAGACATAACTAAGTATTATTAATCATCACAATTATATAATTTTAGTAGATTATATAATTCTGATGAAGGAAACCCTTATTCTATTTACTTGTTCTATCTGATGTTTGAGAAATTTCATGTGAATTTGTGCAAAGTGTCAAGATATGGTGAATTTAGCTACACTATTTTACATCATTTTCATGTTGGAGTTGTAATAGCATTCTTGGCTAGTTTTGCTTTATTGGATAAAAGAAAATGGAAGATCAAGGATAACTCTTCAAGTCAAAATTCTCGCAAGACATCACCTTCTAGAAAGTCATCACCTCCTCGAACGATTCCTGCCAAGAAAGCTAGATGTAAATCCCTTTGATTGGCAGCCAAATCTACTAGCGTGATCGAAGATCTATTCATTTTTTACTTTTGTTGGTTTACAATATTGTTGTTTTTCAGTACTTGTTGATTTTTTTTTTTGAAAAAGACAATATTTAAAAAAAATGAAAAAGAGAAAAAAAGAATGATGAGCAAAAGCTAATAAAGTCATCAGAAAAAAAGAGAAAGAAAAGTTTTTTCAAGAATCAAATTTTGATGGAAATGATTCAAAAAATAAATTTTTTAGCCAAATCTTGAACAAACAATCATATGAACCTCCGTCGAGTTGCTAGATCATACATCCAGTTCAGATTCACCTATATTGAGTTGTGCGAATGTTGGTTTGCACAGTAAGTACCTTTCTTGAAGCTAGACGAGAGTTTAGAGGCCTACCACTTTGGAAACCTTCGCCGAGCAACTTCCCCTCATTATGAACCTTCGCTGACCTGATAGATGGATCTATCATGGCCAATCAGGTTGAGTAGTCGACAAGTCGGACCTCCTGATAAGTCGGACAAGTCGACTAGTCGAGAGAGTCGATAAGTCGGATCCCCAATATGTCGGCCAAGTCGGGTTTCCCCAATGAGTTGGCCAAGTCACTCTTGCCTATCTTCAATAATAGAGTAGTTTGCAGATTGTGCGACAATTCAAGTAAATTGCAACAATATGAATGGAACTAGATTAACATGAGATTTAGGAAAGTAGAGGAGATAAATCCAACACCAAATAGCATAATTGGAAGTGTTCAATCTCTCACCATGCTCCAACAAAATGGAACCTAAAGAGGTCATCTTTCTTGAGAAATTGCCTTGCAATGGATCAAAAGGTCTCTCTCTCTCTCTCTCTCTCTCTCTCTCTCTCTCTCTCTCTCTCTCTCTCTCTCTCTCTCTCTCTCTCTCTCTCTCTCTCTCTCTCTCTCTCTCTCTCTCTCTCTCTCTCTCTCTCTCTCTCTCTCAATAATGGATTCTTAAAAGGTGTACTACCAGCTCCAATATGAGATCTTGCAACTAGGTGTGAGACCTCACTAGCTCTACCAATCTATCTTAAACTAGATCAAACTCTCATCTCAAGATGGAGCAAGGACAAAGTTTGGGTCAACTTGACTCAAGCACACAAAAGCACTCAAAACATCCACAAATGACTCAAATACAATTGGATTGCATGAAACTATGTGGCTATGACCGCAAAAAAATGTCTAGATCTCAAATAGACAAGATTGGCAAGCTTTTTGTAAGTTTTTGGATCAAACAAGCAAGATATGGATCAAACCAAAAATGTCCATATTGGTCTAGGTGCCCTACCTACCCTCATTCAATAAGATATAGCTTTTGATTGGCTCATCTAATTGATTTGAAACAAATTGCATTGAAAACTAGACTTTTCTAGCTTTCTAGAAAGCTATCCAGCATAGATTTTGCATCTAACTTGGAGGAGAACCAAACCACCAAATTTGGTTGTATCTCACATGTGTATGAGCATTGAATTCTGTACAATGCCAGGCGAGGTCCAATCATTATGATTATGATTGTTCTTGATCCTAAAATCACAAAGATAGACAAGAAGATACATCTACACTCACAAGGAGATGCATCTACACTCACAAAATCTTGATTTCAAGGCAAATATTCACATCAAACTTGACATATGCATGGATATTTTAGGCTAGCTTTGATCCCATATTGAATTTCACACGTGGAAATTCCACAAAGTTATGTCCAATCATATTAAAAAATATGTTTTATGTTTTTTCTTTATATTTTGTGTCAAATTTCACAACAAAATTTGGTCACAAAATCAAGAACAAATTATGATTTGCATGCCATTTGAAGGATGTAAACCCATGTGGGGGACCTTCCCACGTGTGAAAATGCAAAAAAATTTGCACGTGGATATCACGTGGACAATCCATGCAAACTTGAATGGGAATAGAATCGGTTCACGACATCCATTCTCCTCCTCTTTCTTTGTTATTGTTTCTCTTCTTTCTCTAGTTCGATTGTGTCAAACAATCAGATATGCAACATCAAGCATTCACCATAAGCAATCACCAAGTAGGGAGGCGGAAGAAGAACACGCAATATCACTCTATCACACTATCGCATATTGAATGTAAAACGTATAAATGAACCCTGAACCCTGATAGAGAGAGAAAACCTACGAGTAGACTAATAGACTAGCCTACGGCTAATTACAGCTGGTAACAGCTGTCAACATCAATGTACATCGTAAACAGTAACAATGAAGTTTATTATTGATTTCTAACACTCTCCCTCAATGACAAAATTACATTCTTCTATTCCTAATAGAGTACGAAACCTCTCAAATTTACATCTACCTAATGACTTAGTAAAAATATCTGCCATTTGATCTTCATATTTACAAAAAACAAGATCAATGGCTCCATCAGGAATTTTCTCTCGAACAAAATGATAGTGTATTTCTATGTGCTTGGTTCGAGCATGTAAAACTGGATTTTTGGCAAGGTGAATGCAGCTTTGATTGTCGCAAGATATAGTAGTCGCGTCCACCCGTGGTTAACCTAGATCCACAAGCAATCTTTGTAACCATAACACTTCTTGTGTATCATTGCTGAGTGCTCGATATTCAGTTTCCGTCGATGATAAGGCTACTATAGATTGCTTTTCGCTGCTCCATGAAATTGCAGCTGTACCATAACTGAATGTATGACCACTGGGAGATCTTATGTCATCAATATTACCTACCCAATTGGCATCTGTATAACCTACCATACCACTTCTTGTGTAGCATTGTTGAGTGCTCAATATTCAGTTTCTATCGATGATAAGGCTACTGCAGATTGCTTTCATGGGCGAAGGACACTTCTCTACAGATATTACTGTTCGCAAATTTTTGCAATCAGGTTGTTGGTGGCCTACACTTCATAAGGACACAGAAAATTATATTCTAACATGTGATGTTTGCCAGTGAGCACGACGGCCTACTAGACAGAACTATGAACCCTTGCATCTAGTTTTATCGCAAGCACCATTTGAAAAATGGGGACTGGATTATGTTGATCCTATTCATCCTGCCGCGCAAGGATCTCAGGCCCGATGCATTATCGTAGCAACTGATTATATGACCAAGTGGATTGAAGCCAAAGCTGTCAAAGTTGCTGATACGAAATCTACGACCAAGTTTCTCTATGAAAATATTATAATCAGATTTGGATGTCTGATCGAGATTGTCAGTGACCGGGGTACACACTTTGTTAATCAAACCAAAGTGTTTACTAGAAGATTTTTTTGTTAATTGAAGCGAGTCGGTCTGATTGGGAACATAAACTGTATGCAGCGTTATGGGCATTCAGAACCGCTTACAAAAATAGTACAAATCAAACACCCTTTCAACTGGTTTATGGATCAGCATGGAAAAAAGAAAGGATAGTATTTTCAATGAAAAATGACTTGTAAAATCACTGTTTCGGTCAGATGTTGCCTATACAGTATCAGAAACCTTTGCTGAGCCTCTAGACTGTACATCCACTTCAGATATGTCTACATTGAGATGGGCAAAGGTTCTTTCCCAGAAACAGTACATTTTTTGAGTCAGGCGAATGATCAGCAATATGCCATTTTGGGAACCTTTGTCGAGTACCTTACTCTCATTATGAACCTTCGCTGACATGCTAGATGGTCTTAAAATGTCAAAATTAGATTGGCCATGGCCTCAGATCTTGAGAAAATGCATTTATGACAGTACTTGGGCGAAGGACCCTCCTGGGTGAAGGTTCATCCTTCGCCAACCCCGGAAAACATTTGCCGGATAGGTTCAGATCCCCAAAAACCTTTGCCGAGATTTTTATAGTCTATTTTCACAGTACTGTACTTGCCGACAAATTTTTGTTCAGAACTGATTAGCCAAACTAGTATTCAGTGTAATGGACCCTCCAAACTCGCCTATAAGTTGGTTGATTTCAATTCATTCCTCACTTGTGCTAGCGAAGCTCTTGCAAATTTTTTCTATGAACAAAGCCTTCCAAACTTTCTGATATACATTTGCACGTCTTACTTTTCGTTTCTGATCATCATGTCTTCAATAGACACATTCCAGTCTCCTCGTTATACCATCCATTGTGATGTCTCATTTGCAACGGATATCATGATACTTCCTAGCACAAGCATGGTCACTCAGTGGATGACCCTTGCGGAGCCTCTGCTTACTGCAATGGATATTCATGAGAGAGCCTTTTCTGGGAGAATCAACATGGAATTCATCACTCTTGCCTTCAGTACGTGGAAGGAAGATAAATCCAAGTTTTATATCACCTTCCAAGGAGTCACACACAAGGTGCGCATGACTGAGGCCGCCCTTGCTGCTATAGGCATAGAGTTAGGTACACAAGCCTCACCTAACCATAAACAGGCCAAACAGACTATTAAGCCTTACATCGACTTAACCAATGATCTGCATTGGACCAACGACGGATATCTCCTCGATGCCATCATTGAGCCTGCCATACACGCTGCTACCCAGCCTCTGCATAACTTTCTGATGGTTGGCAACCTCAGGAAAGACCGCATCACTTCTCAGATCCTACATAGGATAGTTGAGTCCTATGCCAAGTTAGCCAAGGCCCCTCTTGAGCCATATAATTGGTTCAAGATTGTTTCTGGTGAGCTGAAGCGAGCTATTAAGAGCAATACCAAGCAGCAGTTCGCTGCTGGCTCCTTGTTGTCTCTTCTGGCGGCCTTCCACCTTGAAAACAAAATCCATGGCTTCCATCTGGATTCTGTACTTTCGGTTTATGAAGAAGCATCAGCTAAGTCATCCCAACAGGCCTCCAGTTCACATAGTCCACGCAATGAGATCGTCATTCCTGACTCGCCTTCTGCGTCACGACGTTGTATAGGCATACATCGTCAGATGCGCTTCCACCCCCTGCTGCTACTCGCATTGAACTTCCTATTCCCCCTGCCTCTGATGCTTCCCTCGCCTCTGCTTCCACTCAAGGATAGTTTGTGACTATTGGTGCTACCATTCCCATCACAGCTGCCCAGGCCACCTCACCCTCGCACACCGAAGCTATTTCACCAAACACACAGTATTTCATGGATATGTTCGATGATTTCGACCCTCTTGGGGCCTCCAAAATTTTTGAAATGCCCCAGAGCCCTGCGCCCTTTGAACTCCAATCCCCTAGAAGAGGATTCGAACAAATCCATGATACTATTGTTGGTGTTGAAGATTCATGCCAGCCACTTTAAGCTGAAGACAGGCTAGCCAAAGACGGTACCATCAGGTCCTACTATTGCTACTGCCTCCACGATAGTAGATTTTGGTGATGCTCTCGGTTTTGTCTCAAGCCTTGCACAAGTGATCCAGTCTATGCTTGACAAGAAAAAAAAAATGGAGTAGAGAATCTCGGACATGGGATCTAAAAACACTCTCGTCAGCTAGAAGATTGTTCAGCTGGATCGAGAATTGAAGATCGCCAAGCAGCACGAAGAAAAATTTGAAGCTGAAAAGAAGAGGACACATCAACAGGCTAATCGCCTCGAAGAATACGTCAGCTCCCTGCATAATGCCCTGACAACCGCACAAGATCAGGTGGACAAGGCCGTGCAGGATGCAAAGCAACAAGTGCAGATGCTACAAGGTCAACTATAGATGGTGGAGCAGGATCGCACACGTCTCCAAGGTAAATTGGATGCGACCACCCTTGAGCGTGATGCGTATCTTCAGACGCAAATACCAGATCATCTGGTAACTCCGATGGAGATCGCGTATTTGTTCAAGAAAGTGAAAACTTACAAAGTGGTCCTTCAGGGCTTCCAAGGTCGCTTTGACAGGTTCAAAGGAGCAGCTTCAACTAAGTTGGCAACGGCTAAGGCAACTATCAGTGCCTATGAAAAGGCAGTCGCTCAGGTGTTGGAAATTGGACCACAAATCCCAGTTCCGGTCATGCTGCAATTCTCACCTATGCGCTAAGAGGATGTACCAATGGATACAGGGTTGGATTCGGGCATGGACCAAGGGGAAGCTCCAGAAATAGAAGAACAACCGCCAGTTTTACAGGCAGTGCAACCGGGTCCATCCTCATCAAGGACCACCCCGTTATTCAGAAGGCCCATCAATGTCGAGGACCAAATCCAGAGTTTCTTATTGCAACATCCTCATGAGTCCTCGTGTGGTGGTTGGGTCCTTAAGTTCAAGACCTCGGAGATAGAGGCCGACAAAGAAGTGGACAAAATACCCACATTGGGAGAGCAGCCGGCATGGAGAGTTACCATTTTTGAGAAAACTCAGGAATCTCTCAGGAGTTATGTGGCCAGCCCTCGCCAATTGCGGGTAGATCCGTATTATGTGCCAATGCCGAGAAGGAATAAATGGAAGGATTTGGGGTTGGCTATGGACAAAATCACATTCCATATGCCCAATTGGCCAATCATCTATCAGCCATACACCTGGACGATATCCGTGGATTTCCACCGGGTCTTACAAGCATACCAGTGGGAGTATATCCACTTTCTCGATCCGACAGTGCAACAATCGGCAATGTTTGCAAAAGATCTAACTCTGTTGGCATCAGTGGCAACCAGATGGGATGATTGCCTTTCTCCTCTGGCATTCGATCCAAATAAGCCAATGGCCTCAGAGAATATCAAGGATCAGCTGCTGGTTCCTCGACTACATTTTCGTGCAACAATGATAGGAGGCTCCTGGGAATCTCGCTTCACGTCATGGACAACCTCAAAGTGAATTGCAGGAGTCCATCGCTGTTTTTTGCAACATAATTTGGATTTTAATACTGCCCGACTCGACTAAAAATATGCAAAATTTAGCTTGATCTTTTATCATTTTCATGTACAAATGTTCATTAGTATCTTATAGATACTTTCATGTTGAATTTGAGAAATCAAGAGGCCTTCAACTTGAGTTCTAGTGAGATGGTGACATATGTCACAAACTTTAAGGATTGGTTTTTTGCTAGTATCAAACCAAATCATTAGGGGATATTAGAGCTCAAAATGGGCACTTTGTCAAGATCCTATTTTGACTTGCACGCTTTCAATGCTTATGTGTCCCAATCAATGATGTCCCCATCTGTGACGAACTGTAATAGTGGTTGACAGACGAAAATTGTTTTTGCCTTTCCTGACCAAATTTTTGTGATTTTCAAAAATCCCGCCAAGCAGAACAAATGATTATAATTGAGCCATAGTTACTACCCAAATACTCCTTTGCTGCCCGTATTTGTACACTCGAGGTTGATTTGACATCAATAGTGTAAACTGTAGCTAACTAATCCTTATAATTTAGGAATTTCTTGCCATTCTTAGGTATACCTCTCATTATCTCTATTCTTAGCTTCCATAAACATATTTTGGATTGTCATTCTTAGGTATACCTCTCATTTTATTCATTCTCTCCGGACCAATTGGGTGGGCGTAAGATTGGTGCTGAAACCAATGCATCCTTAAGCTTTTGGAAAGCCATTAGGGCTTCCTCGTTCCACTGTGGATCCATTGTGAGTTTGTAGATTGGTCGGGCTAACTCCGCAAAATCTAGAATGAAGATCCTATAATAGTTACCATGACCCATGAAGATGTAGACTTCGCGGATCATCCCCGGTGGTGGTAGATCAAGAATGATCCTGATCTTTAATAGGTCTGTGGCGATCCCGTGTCTTGACATTATATGGCCAAGAATCAAGCCATGTGTCACCCAAAATTGACATTTTTCTCGATTCAAGGAGATCTGAAAATTGCAACATTTTTGTAGCACATTTTCCAAATTGGATAAGTGTTCTGAGTCTGGTCCATGCACGCACAAATCGTCCAAGAAATTTTTTAGAAATTTCTACAAATACTCTTTGAATATTGTTTGCATGACTCGCTGGAAAGTGCTTGGGGCATTGCAAAGTCCGAATGGCATCACCTTATAGGCATAGGTTCCCCATTCTGTGGTGAATGTTCTCTTATGTTGGTCTTGGGGTGCTATCTTTACCTGGTTGTAACCGTTGAAGCCATCTAAAAAACTGTAGGCTTCGGCGCCAGCTACTCTGTCAAGGACACTTTCTATAAAGGATAAAGAAAAATGATCCTTTTTGGTGATTGCATTTAGCGCTTTCAGATTCACACTGATTAACATTTTGCCATTCTTCTTGGGTACTATAAATATCGGCGATACCCATTCCGTGTGCTCAATTTCATAAATGAAATCTACATCTAACAACCATTGTTCATTACAACATTAATGACAAGTGATGAAGCCAAGGATACCTGGTACATTGATAGTGGTGCATCCAAGCACATGACTTCAAGGAAAGAGTGATTTTCCTAACTCAAGGAAACTGACAATGGTGATGAAGCTGGACAAGCTGATGGCAAATTGCTAGTTGTTAAAGGAGTTGGAGTGGTACCAGTGAAGTTAGCCAGTGGGAAGATAAAGCAGATAAGCAATGTGCAATATGTACCTGGCTTAGCTAACAATCTACTATCTATTGGGACGATGGCTGATCAACAACTCAAGGTTGAGTTTGACAATGACAAATGTCTTGTCAAAGACATCAAGAATTACTACAAAGTGATTGCTATAGGAGCTAGAGTCATCAGGAATTGACTCTACAAATTGAATGCGAGATCTTTTACTCAAGCTATGATAAGCACTATTGATAGTCGAAGTGATATTTGGCATCAATGGTTTGGTCATATTAGTGCTCAAAGCTTGCAAATACTTAAAAGAGGTAATCTAGTTGTTGAATTGCCTGATATCTCTTTTGAAGGAAAAATTTGTGAGGGTTGCATATTGGAAAAATAGCATAGAGAGAGAGATTTCCCAAAGATGGAGCAAGAAGAGCCAATGGCATTCTTGATCTTGTTCATAGTGATCTGTGTGGACCAATACAAACTAGGTCCATTAGTGGTTGTTGCTATCTCATCACATTCATTGATGACTATAGTAGACATATCTAGAATTATTTCATAAGCAAGAAATCTGATGCTTTTGTCAAGTTTAGAGAGTTCAAGGCTCTAGTTGAAAAAAAAACAGGCTGTTATATTAAGACCCTCAGATCAAATGGTGGCGGTGAGTATTTTTCAACAGAGTTTATAAATTTTTGCAAGGGTCAGGGGATCAAGATACAAACCACTACACCCTATTCACCACAACTAAACGGAGTTGCAGAAAAATAGATCCATTGTGGAGATGGCTAGGGCAATGCTTAAGAGCAAGGGTTTGCCAAATACTTTTTGGGCAGAAGCATGCAACACAGCTACTCATATCTTGAATCGGTGTAGTTGCCAAGGAACTAGATCATCGTCCACTAGGTTCTCAATAGGTTTCGCTGACAGCCATGCTACGTTTATCATATTCACCCCAAATGTGATTGTTGTGTCCATGGTGTAACACTTGGGTGAAGATGTACTAGGTTCAGGATCTGGTTCGTATTGACATGCTTGGCAGTCAATCGTTGCTAATGCATCTGTCCATCTCACGACATCCATCTCTGAATCATAGTGACCACCCTTGGCTTGCCTTGGGCGATCTATCATGTGATCTGTCATGGATGATCCATCATCAGCCTTGGGTGCAATAGGTTTCACCGCCCATGTGGTTGGATCAACCTTTACAGCTTGCTATCTGTTTTCAAAGGTGAGTTTTCTCGTACCCCAGTTGTGTACTACTTGCACAGTTCTCAACCATGGTCTTCCTAGTAAAACACGGTATGCAGTTGGAGATTCAGATATATCCATTACTACAAAGGTGATCGCGAACTGCATTCCTGCTATTTTTACTAGGATATCGGCAACCACACCCTTTGGTTTTACACAGGATTGATCTGCTAGCTTGATGGCGAATCTTGCTGGCTTCAACCCCTATAAACTCCACTTTTCATATAAAGTAGTGGAGATCAAATTGACACCTGATCCTCCATCTACTACTGCTACCTCGTCCTCGAATCCGACTCTTGTGTTTGATTGGCAAGGTGATGGTGTGTTCCTCACTCTCCCACGTTGCCCTGATGTGGAGGACGTTACTTGTCTCTTCATAGCCCATACAATATATGGGCTCAGGCGCTACTGGCTCCACGTCCGCTTTGTCCCATTTAGCCGAAAGGCTTTTAGCTTGTGACGCAATCCGCATTAGTTCCTTGAGGGGTAAACTAATGGCTCGCCAGTAAGATTGTGAGTGGTTCCTCGGGCTCCACCATGTGAAAAGGTGGCTCATGATGATGCAACCGATCATGCTGATCAGTGTGCAATGGTGAGCCCATTTGTGGTTTCCGTTCACCATTAGCTGGAGGTTCTGTAGGGTTGTCCTTTTCTTGCTCTTTCTCCTCCACTTGTGCTCTCTGTACCCATTGTCATATTTTTTGGTATTGTCTTCTTTCTTCCCTCACATTTGGATATGGCGTTGAAGTCAAGGGTTGGTCATCAGTGACCGATGATGGTGGTGAGGGGTCCACTTCTTTTCTCTTCTGTGCTCGCGTAACGGCTAACACAGGGGCATGGAAATGTTGCCCTTCTGGTGGTATCCCCACTGAAAATGTTGCCTGTTGTATTGCAATGAAGTTTAGTGGTGCACTAGTTTCAGGTCTCAATGGACAATTCTTGTAGCAGTGTCCATTCCCGCATTCTCAGCAGAAGGATGTATATTGTCCTTTGTAAGGACATTCTACAATTCTGTGTCCTTCGCCACATCCGTAGCAGCCGTAATTTCCCCGCCTTGACGTTGAGTTTGAGCTACATAGGCCACAATATATTCATTTATGGCAGGATCCATAAATGGTTCATCTGGTCCATATCATTGCTGCTGCTCAGTTTGAGGCAGTATTGGCATCTCTGGTTCCGCTGCTGTCAGGTTCACTTGAGCCATTTGTTGATTGGTTGGACCCGGTGGTGCAGGTAAGGCCATACGTTGTTGCTGATTTGTTGCATCGTACCTCGATGTCGCATTTGGTGCCCCTTTATGATATGGATAAGAAGTCTGATAAGGACTTCTCTTCTGTTGAACAATCCGAGGGTTAAATGGGCAAAATGTCGTGTTGTGCGATGTTGCATTGCACAGATGGCAAAATCTATGTGTCAGTCTCAAATTTTGCTTATAGGACTGGACACTCGTTTGATGTATGGTTTTGTGTGCATACTGAACACCATACATTTGTGCGTCGTGGATACTGTGGCTAGTTTGGTTCCGGTAGATGTGGTGTTGCTATTACAGCTCCTTGTAAGGCTTTCAGTTTATGATCAAACTGCGCCGTAAGCTGTTCCATCTGTTGTTTGTGTAATTTTGTCATTTGATCCAACAACAATTCTATGGATAGAGCAAAAGCATTCGATGATGATGATGCTATTGAGGGAGTAGGATTATGAGTGGATGGATATTCGTCGTCTGATCCCTCATCCTCTTCCGTGATGACATCTTCCATAGCTTTGTGTAGAGTAGCATAATGCTCCCGTTGTTTCAGTTCTCTTCCGATGCTCCGTGGTAGTCCTGCTAGGAGCCACATGATCACCGCATGATCGGGAGTTAGGATTGCACTGCACTCGGATCGTAGATGTTTGACCCGTTCAATATAGTCCCTGACCCTTTCTCTTTTCCCATCTTGACTTTGCTCAGTAGGAAAAATGGGTCTTCTAGGAACTTCCTTGGTTTAAAGTGTGTGATGAGAGCCACTTTAACCGCTTCCCAGGTGGATTTCTCTTCCTCTGACAGGTTGAAAAACCAATCTTGAGCCACCGCTAATAGGGACATGAGGAATAGCATCAATTTTTCTGCAGGTGTCCATTCACCGTAGATTTCACAAGCTTGCTTGTAGATTTGGAGGAAGCGGATGAGATCTGATGATCCGTCGTATTTTGGTATTTCCATCCGAGGTGCTCTTCAGACTGCTTGCAAGGGAGCGACAGGTACGAGTTGGCCCATTGGATCCATTGGTGCTGGTTTTGGTTTTGCCTCTTGTTGCGCAACTGCTAATCTAGGAAGGTGTGGTGCTTGATTTGTTGTCCTTCTTGCTACTGATCGTCCAAATCTCAGATTCATCCGATGGTGGGATCCAAAGTAGTTGGATCTTGCTTGTACAATGGGATGCAGTCTAGATCTTAAGGATCTGATCAATTTGATCGCCCGAAAGTGAAATTTAGGCCTTGTACGATGGTTTTTCCTTGATAACTTTTTACTCCTTGCACTGATTGACCTGAGATTTTGACAGTAGCTGGACATTAGGGCCCTTTTTGAACTCAAAAAGGCCTCTTCCTTGCCTAAACATGTTTGCTAATCTGGATTAATTAACTTGCTAATAGTCCTATGTGGCAGTTCACCTCGGGTTTAACTTGAGTTAGAACCTAGTCACATAGGTTGCACTTGAACCTATTATATTAAATGAATAAAGAATTAAATTTTTTACTTGTAAAAAGATATATTTATTTTTGAATTTGTGAAGGTTGAAATTTTTTTCACACTTCATAGGCCTTTTTTTTAGCTTTGTTTTGGTAAGAAAATATGTTGCAAAATTTTTTTATTTTTCATTTTGAAATGTATAAGAAACGTTACAAGGGAGGAGAGGTCCCCCCTTTGTACTAAGAAAAAAAAATTGAAAATGTAAGGGGGTGGTGGTACCCCCCTCCTGCACAACCGCCGCTTCCCTGCTGGCGCACACACACCTCGGGCCAGCACAGTCCGGGCCGCTGGCCCAGCTCGATGCCCAACTCGATGCTTTAGTCAGTACTCGCGACCAGGGCGCTACACCAGGCCAGCACACTCCGGGCCGCCAACCGAGGCTCAATGCCCAACTGCCAAGATTCAGCCACATGGTCGGCTTCAGTCAGTACTCGCGACCAGGGCGCTAGGCATCGAGCCCGGCTAGCGGCCCGAAGTGTGCTAGCCAGGGGTGTGTGTGCGCCAGCAGGGAAGCAGCAACCATGCAGGGTGGAGCGGGGGGTGGGGTACCACCCCCCTTACATTTTCCATTTTTTTTTCATAGGTACAAAGGGGGGACCTCTCTCCCCTTGTACCGTTTTTTGTACATTTCAAAATGAAAAAATAAAAAAATTTGCAACATATTTTGTCACCAAAATAAAGCTAAAAAGAGACCTATGAAGTGTGAAAAAAATTTCAACCTTCACAAATTTAAAATTTGAATTTAAGCCTTGCTTATGAGTGTCACACTGTCATTATAAGGGGCTAGGGGAGTATAGTTAGAGTGTGGTTAGTGGGTGAGTTAGATTTTGGTAATTTCATCTAGGCCATTGAATGTGCGATGTCATATGGACCATTCCATCTCACTTGTCACTCTTCTATTGGTACACATGTCATCATTAACACTAATTATAATTAGTGAAGAGGCCCTTTTTGAGTCCAAAAACTAATGTCTGGTGCAAATCTTTCCACTGATCTAGTCTGCTAGGGTTTTCTAGTGCGAGGGTTGGCTGTGCGAGGGTTTTTTAGCTATTTTGCAGGTAAAAAACCTTGATATCTCTCATATCTTGGGGAAGTAGCCCTCGCAAGGATCACAGTAGCTGAATCTAGACTAGACCTGACTCTGGAATTCTCTGCGAGAGTTAGCTCTCGCACTAAATGACAATTTCACTATATGCGAGGGTTCAAATCCACTATTTTGGCTTGATTTTCACCAAATCACTTTGGGCCTCAAGTTTTGTTTTAATTACAAAAGGGGCCCAAGTTTTTTATTTTATTTACAACTCAACTTGCGTGCTCATTGGGCCATGGGCTTATACGTGCAGGATGCCATGCCCTCGCAACACATTTTATTGGCCAATATTATTTATTTACAATTTGTCGGGAATACCCCCAACAATCTGGACTGACGGATGTACAACTTACATCCCTCATAGTCTCTGTCAATCTGTAAGCCAAGGTAACACCTGGCTTCTCCCAGATCTACAATCTTGAAATGTTTCAAGATGTCATTCTTCACTTCAACAATCGGCTTCTCACTCTTGCAGAGTATCAAAGTGTCATCAACATACACAGCCACAATGATGATCTTCCCATCTGTAATTCTTAGATACACATTGGAATCAACCATTAGTGGCTTGAATCCCAAGGATTTCAGGGCTTGATCTTTCTTCTTGTACCATTGACGAGTTGACTGCTTTAGACCATAGATACTCCTATGCATTCTGCATACATAATCAGGAAGTTAATTCGAGTGGGGGTTGATCCATGTAGACCTCTTCGTCTAGCTCACCATGCAAGAAGGCTGTCTTCTCATCCACAATGTGGATTCTAAGGTCATAAGTAGCTGCATATGCAAATAGTAAACGTAGGAACGAATGTTTCACGACAGGAGAGAAGGTTTCAAAATAGTCAATACCATATCTTTGAGAGAACCCCTTTGCTACAAGTCTTGCCTTATACTTTGAAACATCTCCATCTGGTCCATACTTTAGCTTGTATACCCATTTGTATTTTACAGCCTTTCGCTTATCTGGTAAGCTGCAACGTCCATACCTGGTCCTTCCTCATGGATTCCATCTCCTTGTTCATGGCTTGGATCCATTTGTCTTTCTCTGGACATTCAATTGCCTCCTCGAATGTTTGTGGTTTGCCACTGAATCCACAAAACTCTTCTGCTATGGAAGCTGAGCTGCCTAGCACATATCTTGCTCGCGCTCTTCGTTGTCTTGTCGACCCTCTAGGAGATCCTCCTGGAATTGTAATGCCTTTGTCTTTGTCTACTCTGCTAGGTCTGGAACCATCTTCATTTACAGGTACTGAAGCAGAAGTTTGCCTCTCGAATCTTTCGACTTCTGATTCGTCACTCGAATGCGAAGCGACTCAAAAATCTTCATTTTCATGTTCGTCTTCTGCTCCCTCTATCATAGTTGGCAGATCATAGGTACATCATGGCCCTTTCAAAGTCTACCACGGATGCTCAGCTATAGGTCCAGGGGATCTAGCAATAGCTGACACAACGTCTCACTCTACTCCAAGCACAGCTCTTAGTGCTAGAAATAGAAAATCTATGTCTGGGAGCAGAAGTGACAGCCCTGCAAACCGAAAAGACGGCCTATCTAGCTCAACCGACACCTGCCAACAGACTACTCATCCAAACCGAGGTGGATATTCTCACACAACAGGTGAAGGTTTACAAAGACACATTCGACAAATACCAGTCCGAATTCGACAATTATCGACGTGGGGCCATGCAAGAGTTAGCATGGGCAAAGAATGCCTTGAAGGCGTGCCAAAGGCACATGGAGCAGCAACCTCAACCAACACTTGTGGTGATTCCACCACCACCAATAAAAGATATTTCCTTGCCAAGCTCCAAGCCAAGGGAAAACAAGTAGAGGGACTGAATGTTCATGATCAGGGCTCAGATGTAGATGATGCCAATGTCCAAGACCCGAGCCAAGAAACAGATCTGAGCCAAAGCCAAGGAGAGCACCCTGCCTCCACAACAGAATAACTTTTATCAAAGATGTCACCACCTACCCCATCCAACAAAGATGCACAAAGAGAAGCCTCTATTAAATCAGCACGTCTGGTTCATGATGAACAATCTGAGTAAGTTCTTCCCTGGTGCATCCTTTCAAAATCAAATGAATGCTTTCTTCCTTTGGCTACACAAGCCCGCTAGAGATGTTGTCAAGTCACGCCTCACTTTCCTCTTTATACGCCAACACATGATTGATGCATCTATAGAGCTGGCCGCACCCTTCTGCCAAACTCCTTGCCAACTTAGGAGATGCTGAAAACATCAAAGAAATTGAACGTTGTAGTGGGTTTCTTTCCTTGCCTAACCTGAATCCAAGATCTAATCAATCTAGCATCAAAGGGACGAAGTTAGTTGTCACGAATAGATTCGTTTCCATGAGAGCGATAGTATAGTTCAGATTTCAGCATGAATGGAAGATCCAAATCTAACTCTAACATCCATTAAACCTAAGCATCAACACTGCCTCCGCTAACACTAGATCCACAACAAAGATAACTTACTCTTTCTCTCTCTTCCTTTCTCTCTCATAAAAAGTATGATAACATGCAATCCCAACAACAATCAGATCCAACAATTAGCAAAATCCAAATAAAGCATGAGAGATGGAGGAAAAGTAATAGAGAGAAAGGACATTCATCAATCCATTTCACAAGAGAACCAATCTGCTTCATTGAAATGAGAAAATGAACATGTGTAGGAACTCAAGTTGGTCCCTTTTTATAGTAGAGAGGAGGACCCTGGCCTCTGAATCCTATTGGTCCATTTCTGCCTCCCTAATTACTCAAATTTAAAAAAGAGTGGGAACCATCCAAATTGGAGGGAAACCCAACTTTATTCACTAACTTAACATTTAGGCCCTGCGACATTAAAATTCCCACAAAAAAGGCCTGAAGTCCTTTTACTGACTTGTAACTATGTGATCATCGGGTTGGACTTACACACGCAGGGTGCCAAATCCCTCTCAATTATTAACTAGGGTTAGGGTTGCCTTGGGATCCGCAAACCCTCCAACATATCCCCCACCAAAACTGGTGGCGGTCCCACAACAATATATAGAGGGTCCCTTCAATATTTTTATGAGATTTGGATCATGTGTTATCTTGAAATCTTGTTTCAAAATGGTTTTATAAAATTTGTAAACAAAAATAGTAATGAGCTATTGTAAAAGTGCATTTCTTTGTATTTTTTTTTTTTGTATAATTTGGACATTAACTAAAGAAACCCATATAAAAAAAAAAGGTAATTAAAATATATTAAAAAAAGTTAAAGTCCCAAAACATATGTCATCATGTTTTGATATTTTTTTGTGCACAATAGATTGATATATGTCCATCAATTTTTGCAATTTCAAAGGTTTATTGCTAGAAATTGTATCGTATGCGAGTTAGTGCTCCATCCTTGACTATAGTTTCTAGGATCTCCACTAACTTTATTGTTCCATAAGAAAGATGTCTCATGTTTAACCTAGCAAGAAGGTTAGTTGTTGAAATTGATAGACTAAGTGGCTTTTTTAGTTCTTTACTAAAGATTTCTTGAGTGGGCAAGAATATGACAGTCTCAATGCCAATAAGTAGCTAAATTATATTTATTTTGTGGCTTTCATTGATGGTCAACTCTCCAAAACTCTATTTTCATTATGTATATCTAGTATACTTTACACTAGAATAAAAGTGATATTGTGAATGTGAGATTGAGGGAATAAAGATTTTAATTTATAATAATTTTACTTTCTCAATATATTTGTATTTAACACTAATAAAAGTTGTCACTAAATTTTAATAGATTTTTTAATAAAGTGTGAGTTCTCCAATATAAACATACTTATATAGAGAGCATATGTTGTAGTTTATATATAAGTAGCAATAGCTACGAATTCAAAGTTATGAAGGCCGTTGTATTCTCTCTCTCACAAGCACCCGCGCACACGCGCGCACGCACGCACACAAATGAAAAATATTATCCAAGACCATAATTGTTGGATTATATAGTCTTCATCAATAACATCAAAAGGTTATATGTATCATGTCATCATGATAATTTCTTAAGGTTTTATCATTGTAATTAGATTACCAACAATCTAGAAATAAATACAATGGCTTTGAGATTGTATTATTCACTTATGATAAATTATATAAGTCATCTTTTCTACATCATATAAAATGCTTTCAATTTAAAATAAACATCTTAAACGTGGATAAAAGAATCCACTATCTATATGATATAATATTGATGTTGTTTGGACAATTATATCATATTTTCAGTTTTATATTTAATTACATTTGTAAAAATTCCTTAATAATTTGATACATCATAAATATATAAATGCCAAAAGGTCTCTTATATAGTGTACTAATTTGACATAACAATTTCTTTATAAATAATAAGATGAGCCGTGCTACATTGTATGTATGCCAAATGATATATCATTTTCAAGAAGAAGTTGAAATTAAAAAATAAAGTAGGTCATTTTTCAAATCATGTGATTGATCCATTTGATGTATTTTATGTAAAAATTAACTAAAAGAGATGAGGGTTTTTTTTTTAAAAAAAACTTGTTAAATTGTGTGTATGATAATGATAAACAAAAGAATATCATCATGCTTGAAAAGAGAACTTGAAAATTTAAGTGTGGCTTTCAAAATTTCTCTCCACTATGTCTTTAATTTAAAGTAATAAATATGTTTCTATATTTTATGCTAGACTAGCAAATCTCAAGATGCTACCAAGGAATATTTATATAGACACGAGAAATTCAAATAACTCTTAATTTTTTTTATTAGTCATCACATGTTTCACCTTATTAGGAAGTATATAAAAGATTTTTTGTGTGGTTTTAATTGATGTCTCTCAACAAAATTTATAATATTCCTATTTTTTATGGAAAAAAAATAAGATTATTATTTTGTTCAACTTTTGGCTTATTATAGAGTTTCATAGAATAAATGGACTATAAGAACCTTGGGGGGAACATTGTTGATAAAGAATATCATAAGATAATATACTTGAAGGATAATAGAGATGGAAAAAGGTTACTTTAAAAAATGACAAGTAGAAAAAACACCGAGTCTTACTCAATTTTCACAATGCTACTTGTGCCAAATGCTTTGGTCCCTCAAGACACTTCGTTTGAAACCTATTGCTTGTCTTTCATCACCTTACATTCCATACTAATATCTGGTTTATGATAAAAAAAGATAAGAGAATTTTCTATGTATCGCTATCATCTCCCTCCTCGCTTCCAACTTTGTCTTGTAGGTTCACATCAACGTCCACATCTTGAAAGTCCCCTTCACTTTCATTTGCATCCTCCTCGAGATTTTTGAGTACATTTTCTTCCACATCTTGAATGGTTGTGGGTGTAGAGCCTCTCTACGAAAACTAATTTACATCACAAAAGTAAAAAACTACAAAAAAAATAAAGATTAACATTTTACAATGCATCCCATGGGATGCCATATAAGATTTAAGACCGGCATATCCAGATTTGTAGCCTTGCTTGTACTCTTTACCGGTTATGTGCCTTCCAAAATCACTAAGCTACATAAAACAAAAAATGTAGTTAGCAATAAAATATATGTTAGCAATATAAATACACAAGTAGAACTATAGTTAAAAAGATTGCACTTACAAATTGGGCCTCTAGATTGCCCATTCCTCCCGATCCCAAATGGCTTTGTCCATGTTTTGCAACATGCATCCTCCCCCCCATCATTTTTAGTTAAAAACAGTGTATGCATGGGTGAGGGAGGAGGATGCATCTGGCCCCTCACCCATGCATACAAAAGTGTGGAGGATGCATGGGTATGATCTACTTAGCCATCCCTCCCCCACCCCCCCCCCCCCCCCCCCCTCCCCCCCCTGTGGTATGTGGCACAACATTCTTTTCATTTTTAATTTTTTCTGGCAAGACGACACATTGCGCGTGCCCCTCCATGTTGCTAAGAGAGTGGAAAATGTAAAGGGGGGGGGGGGGGGGGGGGGGGGTTGTGCCAAGGCCCACCTCCCTCTCCTCTAAAAAATAGGGGGAGACACAGGTGGGGGATGTAGCCCTCTCCCCCACCCTAAAAAAAAGGAATGTGTGGGGAGACTAGATCCTCCCCTTCCTCCCCCCCCACACACCCATCCAAAAAAAAAAAAAACGTTATGTGGGGCTTGGGGATGGGGCCTCTTTATTTTTTTGAGATTTTACACAATCCATTTGTATTCGAGTCATTTGTGGATGTTTTGAGTGCCTCCATGTGCTTGAGAGGTTGACCCAAACTTTGTCCATACTTCACCTATGATTGAAAGTGTGATCTAGTTTTTGAGAGATTGGTAGAGCAAGTGAGATTGATCTCACATCTAGTTGCAAGATCTCATCTTGGAGTTGGTATCACACCTCTATTGGATCCATTATTGAGAGACAAGCAACACGTTGAGAGAGTAAAAAGATTTCACATAGTCCCTTTTGACAAGTCAAGACCAGACCCTTTGAACCCTTTAATTTATAGCATGACAGGTAAAAACAAAACTGTATAAAGTCTTATAGTTAGAGTACCATAAAGCAAAGCAAGTATTGGGACACTCAGTTGTACCTGCCACCATCCCACAAAACACAACCGCACGAGTTAGTTACGTGAGGAAGACAGGTGTCATAGCTGAGCGTCAATTGTTATCCATGTTCAAAACAAGGTTCATCACCATATCAACTCAATAGCAAATAAAAATAATATGTCCAATCTTGCCTAGCATGAAATTTATAAATAGCAATACATTATGCCCTACAACAAAACTGTATCAGGGCAAATGCCATATTGATCAGTGTAAGGGCAAATCAAAAGTATTAAGTTCAATTCACATTTTACATGTAAGAAGCTATTTGCAGTATATAGAGAAAAGAGAGTCCTCACTTTTGCATTAGTGCTAGGTACTAGGGCAGATCCGTGCCATACTAGCCCCAAGGACCTCTACACAAAAAAACTGTTGGGAGTTCGAGCACCTTACGGCTTGGGCAAATCCATGCCATACAAGCCCGCCAACGTTAAAACACTGCACACATACATAGCTAACTAACAATAGCCGCTTTTACATTTTGTAAATCCTAGCCTTGTTATTAGCTAACCGACAGACAAGAGAAGTTAAATCTGATAGTTCGTCTTTATTTCAAGCATTCGGTATCATAGGGGAATATTTATAAACCAGAATTCATCAAATTCCAAGCATGAAACATAAGCTCCTCGATAAACATATCCTTCAGAAACAATCACTCTTATCATATTTAGGAGTCTCTTATGTGTATATGAAACATATTGCACTATTGGGTGAGAATATCATTCACATTGATGTTACATCATATAAACTATACTTGAATGAGAGGCAAGGCCATTACCTGTGAGCTACTCATCTCCAACTGCTCAAGCAAAACACTTCTTACGTACTTGTAATTTTACACTGAAAATAACAGGTTAATGGTAGTGAAACATCCTTACTAGAGCATCATAGTTCAAGAATGGTATATAGCTTCAAACCAAAAACTCAACCAAAATTAGAGACAGATAGTAGGCAACTATATTTGAAGGAGTTTCACGAAGTTGGTCATAACTTAACCAATATAGCTACAGATTATGAAAACTTAATACCTTTAGGAAGCTAAAATCAAGTTCTACATATGTAAAACAAAAAATACAACAATTAACAAAGGATATTGGATCAGAATTGATCCAAAAAGTCTTACTAAGTCTATTGTGCGCCCTTGTTGGCCTATTATCCTTATTATTGGAGGTCCTAAAAGAGAACCGCCTTATTCTTAGAGCTAATAGCTCATTTTGGGCCTACAAAGCTTACAATAGATACTATATTGCATTTATAAACCCAACGTACTAAAAGTACATGACATTATTAAGGTGGTTCCCTAGGTGAAACATCTGCTAGTCACCAAATTCTCTCGAATTAAGCCTATAATATAGGACATTGTTTTAGGGGCTCAACTCGGTCACCTCCTAAGCATGTAAATGGATACAAGTCACCTCTTTAATTAGCTCCTAACTATGTACAAAGATGGGACATATGTTCAAGCACAAAGGATGTCATGTGGCATGAACCAAACCAGTTAGATTTTGACAATTTTCACACTCCTCCTCAAGAACTAACTAGTTCTTCAACATAGATTTGCTACTTACTCCAAGAGATAATCTAAACTTGATGAATGAATATTTCAGCAAGGCTTTAGTAAGAATATCATCCATAGAATTCTAAGTATCCATATGATCCGACTTGATTTCCTTGGCTTGAAATTTTTCTCTCACAAAATGGTTGTTGTATCATTTTTGTAATAAAGGGTCCTTCCGAACGCCAGGAGCATCAACCCCGCCTTCACCTGCATATATATATATATATATATATATATATATATATATATATATATATATATATATATATATATATATATATATATATATATATATATATATATATATATATATATATAGAGAGAGAGAGAGAGAGAGAGAGAGAGAGAGAGAGAGAGAGAGAGAGAGAGAGAGAGAGAGAGAGAGAGAGAGAGAGAGAGAGAGAGAGAGAGAGAGGTTGAGAAAGGCTTTGGGGGCCCGAGCACCTACCCAAAGCTATTCGATCCCAACGTAGGGAGAGAGGGAGAAAGAGAGGAGAGAATGAGAGAGGGAGAAACCAACAAAGTTTTCTCCTTAGATTGAGAGTGTCAAATGAGTACAAATGGTGCTCTTTTATTCTTGGAGAGGCCCTTGCCCCATTCATCCTATTGGCTACCTGAAGTGGCAAGGTTTGCAATCCTAGCCTTTCAAAGAAACACAAAGGATCTAATGGTGTACAAAGAAACACACCCCACCTACCACCATTTGACTTTGACTCAACCTTGTAACTTAGACTTTGGCCTTTAACTTATTTTATTTGCAACTAGGGCCCAAGTCACTAGGAAACAACTTAAACTATTTAATTAGTGTGCTCATTGGGCTGGGCTTATACACGCAAGACGCCGGTGCTTCACACTTATTGCTTTAGATAATATTGCAATGGCGGTCTCCATAACTCGGCACTAGAATGTCGAAAGCAGCCGGTTGGTGGATTGCTTCAAGGTCTACACAATGATGCTGGTGTTCCAACTTTTTCTTTTTGCTCTTTTTTTTATTTTTTTAGGAGAAGAAGAAAAAAGTTTCCAGTACTAACTGATTTGAATTGTTGATAATTGAAGAATCATCGTATAATGCTATTATGACATAGCTCGACCCTTTATGCCTGAGATATACATTGCAGTCTGCGGAGCAAGAAGTAAAATTGTGCTGCAACAAGAAGTAATTAATTCTGTCATACCAGGCTCTAGGAGCTTACTTAAGACCGCAATTTACATACCAGATGCTCCTTGCCTTGAAGGACGTAACCTTCTGGTTGATAGATGAATATATCTTCTTGTATAAATCCATGTAGGAATGTTGTCTGGACGTCCATCTAGTGAATGTCCAGATCTTCTGCAGCAACTATAGCTAGTAAAGTATGAATATATTGATGCTTTACCACTGTACTAAAGGTCTCCGTGTAGTCTATCCCATATACTTGTTCAAAGCCCTTAACCACCAGTCTAGCTTTCCATTTGGATATGGATCCATCTGGTTTAAGCTTTAGCTTAAAGATCCAGTAGGAGGATTGACAAGACTCTAGGTCTTGTTCTTTATTAGAGACTGATACTCAGCATCCATGGCAGCCTTCCAATTGTCTGCATCGAGCATTGACAGAGCTTCTGCGACTGTGGTAGGTTCATCGTGATTGATGAACGCCTGAGGGATAAAATGATCAGGTTGTTGTCGTTGTCTTGCAGACCTTCGAATTGCATGTGCTTGAGTGGATGATTCTCCTTGGTGAATGACTGGGATCGTTGCATCTTGTGGTTGAACAATCGTGGGTTTGGGCCCGTCGATGGTAAGTGGAGCTGTTGGGACAAACTCCTTTGTCTGAACAGTCATAGGTCGTTGCCTAACAATGGATGGTGGAGCTGCTATGGCATACTTTTGCATCGGTTGCTTCTGCTTGAAATCGTGATACTTGTCTTCAAAAAAGACAACATCACGGCTGATTGGAATCAACATCATAGATGCGATATGCTTTATGTGATGTTGAGTAGCCGATGAAGATGTTCTTATAGCTTACTGGGTCCAGCTTCTTCCTTAGATCAGATGGCACTTGTGCATAGCAGAGACATCCGAAAACACGTAGGTGTTTCATGCTTGGTTTATAGCCGTAGTAGGCTTCAAACGGTGTCTTGGAATCAGCTACTTTAGTGATGGAGTAGTTCTACAGATAGCAGGCCGTAGAAATTGCTTCTGCCCAAAATATTCAAGGTAAATGGGCATTGGCTGTCATGGATTGTGCAACTTCCAACAGTGTGTGGTTCTTCGGCTCAGTTACTCCATTCTGTTGAGGAGTGTAGCTTGTAGTAAACTGATGGTGCACACCACATGAAGACAGATAGTCCTTCATCTCATTTGATAAGTAGTCTTCCCCTGAATCAGACCATAGGGCCTTGACTCTCTGAACAGTCTGATTCTCAGCATATTGCTTAAATTCTTTGAAGCAATCGAATGCTTTGGCACCTAAATCGAGATACGATTGATGGGCATCTCTACTGGGTTGATCTTGTACCATCAGTACTCTCTCATCTTCCTATGAATCTTTGACTGTGTCAGAGTTTCCTTGTTGTTGCTGCTGCATCTTCTTTCTAGCTTCATTATGCTTGAGGACGTGACAGTCCTTCATATCATGGTTGGTTCTTTTGCAATACCTACAAAATAGCTTGGTCTTGGACAATGATTGGTTGTGTTGTTGTTGTTGTGGTTGCGATGCTGCTGGCTGTTCTACCTTTGTCTTCTTGTCCTTGAAGCTTTCTTCTTCTTGGACTGCTACTTGGTTGAGTAGAGTGTCGTGAATTTGGTACTCTTTGATGTGGACAAGCTTTTCCTCCTTACTTCTTCTTGCAACAGACTTTCTGTCAATTTTTATAGAGACAGCATAGGAGTGTTGCTAAGAAGCAACACTAAATTGTCATAGGAGGATGGAAGACTGGCAAGAAGAGACATGATAGAGTCTTTTTCTGATATAGGTGATCCTATTGCAACCAATTGGTTTAGCAACTATTTGAACTTGTTTAGATCATCGCTTACTCAGGTGCCTTTACTCATTCTGACTGTCAACATCTTCTTTCTCAAGAGGAGACGAGTGGACACATCTGAGGTCTCATAGATGCTTGTAAGGATATCCCACACTTCTTTGGAGGTGGTGCTATTTGACACATGAGCAATCTGAGTGTCCTTCAGATTCAGAGATACAATGGCAAGTGCTTTGCCATCCTTTGCTTCCCATGCTGGAAGCAATTCAAGTTGTACCGGCTTGGGTATTGAAACATTTACATACCCCCACAGCTCTTTCTCAATCACACCATCCTCATCTTGAACTTCCACATGTGGAATTCATCTCCGTTGAATTTGTTAATCAAGCGGAGCTATGAGGTTGAACCTTTCATAGCAATCGAGTAGCAGAGATGAAACACAAACAGAAAGAACAACTCTATATAGTTAGAACAAATCCTAGACTCTAGTAATCCAATGAACCTATGGCTCTAATAACACTTTCGTGGGAGCAGGCATTGATATCACTCTATGGGAGGAATTAGATATCAGCTCTAATACCACTTCTATTGGAAGAAAAACAAAGAAATTGTTATAACCAGGACCGTGGATTACTTAGCAAATGGAGTTACGAGCAGTTCTTTGTGTGTGGAATCAGATTAACAGTGTAGGAGTCATAGACTGCCGTGAAAGAGTGATTGCAAAAGGAATTAGACGTATGAGATAGCCATGCAATCCTCTAATACTAATAATCCGATATGAAGAGAATGTAGAATTAATTCAGGCGCTAGAGACAGCCATACAATTCTCTTCTTAATAGCGTTTGTGTGAGAGGAGCGAGAGTTATCGTTCAACAAGAATGCAAAGGTGTAGAACAATAGCGAATATGTATATTGAAGTTGTAAATACAACGATCAGACCACAATATAATTGCGCTGATAAGCGCGTGATCCTACTAATAGATTCAAGACAAATGCTAAGATTCTAAAGTAATTCTCTCTCTCTCTCTCTCTCTCTCTCTCTCTCTCTCTCTCTCTCTCTCTCTCTCTCTCTCTCTCTCTCTCTCTCTCTCTCTCTCTCTCTCTCTCTCTCTCTCTCTCTCTCTCTCTCTCTCTCTCTCTCTAATCACTAACTTTGAGGAGTCAGCTACTGATCAAAGGTGTTCTCCGCTATCTGACCTTACATATCATAATCCACTATGTTACAATCGCTCAATTACATGTATATATACATATCAGTTGGAAAATCTTGTACTAACTTAACTTTACAATTACAAGATTGATAACGGTTGTTAAACTGATCAGTGGATCAGTTCGTTGATGGAGTGTGAAGGTTATCTGGTCTCATAGCGAAAATCCATATATTTTCGCAGACAAGAAATGCGACACTCTTTGGCCTTTTGGCCATTGCCTTTACCTGAGGCAGCCTTTGGAATTATTGTAGGGAAGTGTCGCCTTTTTTGCCTGTTGAAAACTGCATGGAAATATGCAGTGTTGAGTTTTTTGCAATTTTCGTCTGTGTAGAAACTTGTGTAAAACTTGCGATGTCGCCTGTCAAAAAACTGTGTAAAAACATAGTGTCGGGTTTTTTGCAATTTTCACCTGTGTAGAAACCCGTGTAAAACTTCCAGTGTCACCTGTCAGAAAACTCCGTGTAAAAACACAGTGTCGAGTTTTCGCATTTTTTGGCTGTGTAGAAAAATGCAAGTAAAAATCAGACTGTAGCAATAAAAATGCAGACTGTTTTAAAACAGTTCATTTTTTACAAGTTACATTTGAGAGAGTAAAATTTAGAGAAGGAAGGAGGGCTATTGAGATGAGTAGGAGTTAGATTAAACTCCAACAATCTTGAGTTTTAAAAAAAAAATCAATTTTCACAAAGGATTTTTGAATTGTTTTGGATTTTTCTCTATTTTTTTAAAATCTGTTGGAAACTAACTCTCGCAGGCTTCTATGCAGGTCTGGAACAGTGTCCTGGAGCTACTATCAGTCATGCGAAGGTTACTTTCCACTGGTTTTGGAAAAATCAAATCTGATATGATTTTTAGCCTTTTTTTTCTCGCTCTTAATTGCAAATTTGAGTGTCTGATTTTTGTAGGTTTTTTGGATTAAAAGAAGGGATTGGGTGCTTGGATCTGATCTCTCCCACCTCACAATCTCTCTCCATAGTGCATACAAGCATAAAATCACAAAAAAGCGACAAATCTAACATTAAAACTTCCTAATCTAACCCACAAAATCCGAGTTTTTGGTAAAAATGAAAGCGTGGGGGGTAGAGAGAGAGAGAGAGAGAGAGAGAGAGAGAGAGAGAGAGAGAGAGAGAGAGAGAGAGAGAGAGAGAGAGAGAGAGAGAGTTGTGGCAAGGCGAGCGTGTGGCGCTCCCCGGCAACAACGCCACCGTTGTGTCATCTTTGTAGTATAAGGTCCGAACGCTAGGAGCGTCAGCCCCACCTTCACTTGCATAGCAAAAGGGGGAGAGAGAGAGAGAGAGAGAGAGAGAGAGAGAGAGAGAGAGAGAGAGAGAGAGAGAGAGAGAGAGAGAGAGAGAGAGAGAGAGAGAGAGAGAGAGAGAGAGAGAGAGAGAGAGAGAGAATGCCTAGGTTGAGAAAGGCTTTGGGGGCTCGAGCACCTACTCAAAATTATTCGATCCCAACGTAGGGAGAGAGGAGAGAAACCAATAGAGTTTCCTCCTTAGATTGAGAGTGTTCATGGGGAGGCCCTTACAATGGTGAGCAATCTCAATATGTTCACTTGTAGTAGGATTTGATGCAAGGCTTTGAGCTAATATATTGTCACACATAATGAGCCAAGGAAAAATCTTTATATTTGACCACCATAAGCTCCACCAACAACATCTTTATCCATAAGATCTCCTTTGATGTAGATGTCAAAGCTTTACACTCGGCCTCCATGGAAGATAGTGAGATGGTGTCTTGCTTCTTTGAAAGCCATGAAATGACTCCTTCTCCAAGAACTAGAGCATGTGCACTTGTGGATATTCTATCCATCTTGTCTCTAAAATTTAAATCTGAAAAAGCAATCAAACCAACTTGATATCATCTATACAAGATGCCAAAATCTAGTGTGCTAGAAATGTATCTATTTAAACTATTTAACTAGTGTGCCCAATGAGCACACTAGTTAAACTATTTAAGTAGTGTGCTCATTGGGCTGGGCCTATACACGCAGGATGCCAGTGCCTCGCACTTATTGCTCTACTGTACTGTGGTGGGGCACACTTAGCAAGGATTGGCCAACAATAGTTTTAGTGGTGGGACCCACTAATTTATTATTGTACAAGAAATACCCACAACAATGGTGAGCAATCTCAATATGTTCGCTTGTAGTAGGATTTGATGCAAGGTTTTGAGCTAATATATTGTCACACATAATGAGCCAGGGAAAAATCTTTATATTTGACCACCATAAGCTCCACCAACAACATCTCTATCCATAAGATCTCCTTTGATGTAGATGTCAAAACTTTACACTTGGCCTCCATGGAAGATAGTGAGATGGTGTCTTGCTTCTTTGAAAGCCATGAAATGACTCCTTCTCCAAGAACTAGAGCATGTGCACTTGTGGATATTCTATCCATCTTGTCTCCTCCAAAATTTGAATCTAAAAAAGCAATCAAACCAACTTGATATCATCTATACAAGATGCCAAAATCTAGTGTGCTAGAAATGTATCTATCTAAACTATTTAAGTAGTGTGCCCAATGAGCACACTAGTTAAACTATTTAACTAGTGTGCTCATTGGGCTGGGCTTATACACACAGGATGTCAGTGCCTCGCACTTATTGCTCTATTGTACTGTGGTGGGGCACACTTAGCAAGGATTGGCCAACAATAGTTTTAGTGGTGGGACCCACTAATTTATTATTGTACAAGAAATACCCACAACAATGGTGAGCAATCTCAATATGTTCGCTTGTAGGATTTGATGCAAGGCTTTGAGCTAATATATTGTCACACATAATGAGCCAGGGAAAAATCTTTATATTTGACCACCATAAGCTCCACCAACAACATCTTTATCCATAAGATCTCCTTTGATGTAGATGTCAAAGCTTTACACTCGACCTCCATGGAAGACAGTGAGATGGTGTCTTGCTTCTTTGAAAGCCATGAAATGACTCCTTCTCCAAGAACTAGAGCATGTGCACTTGTGGATATTCTATCCATCTTGTCTCATCCAAAATTCGAATCTGAAAAAGCAATCAAACCAGCTTGATATCATCTATACAAGATGCCAAAATCTAGTATGCTAGAAATGTATCTAAGATTCCAATGATGACCTAAAGGAGATTGCATGAATTGACTCAATATACTGATTATATAGCTAAATCAAAGATCCTATGAGACTTCCATAGAGTGTCATGTCCTTGAAGGATATCTCATCACCTCCTATTGGATCTCTTACATGATGCTAATAGGAGTTTCCACTTTCTTACACATATCCATATTGAGATTTTAAGGATTGAAGTAGCATACTTGGATTGACTAATAAAGCTATAATTACAAGTTCTATCTAGTTCAAAGCCCAAGATATAGTGTAAGGGGCCTTGCATTTTAGACTTCCTACACAATGCCATCTTAGCTTCATTGATGGGATTGACATTGTCTCCAAAAAATATTACGTGATGAAAGAGACAGACATAGTAGCTTCTCCATTACTCTTGCTACTTGAAAAGTGCAAATATGAATGAATAAGTTGCAAAACATTACATGTATTGGAAAGAGATCTTGAGACAAGCAATTTGTGTGCTTTTTCCAATGCACATGCTTCACATGCCTTACCACACTTTGACAATATCTTTGGCATACTAAAAGTGGGTGTGATTCCTACATTAGGGGCTTAGATAGTAGGGTTAGGTCAATACCTAATGATGGAAAACCCTAATGTTTATATTCCAGCTGATCCAATTGAAAATTATTTTGTATATACACTTTTTTTAAATCTCGTATGTCATTTAAATTCAAATCAAAAATCTAAAAATAAAAGTAGTGTCTGGATCTAAGAAACGTAATTTTTAGCTCAAAAAACTGATGAGTATTGAGGGGCAGCCTCAAATCCTTCAAGAATGTGACATTTACGAAGAAATCTAGAATGACACTTCATTGCATCAAGATGAGTGTGTCCAATAAGATCCTTAGGGAGATAGGATCTTACATATCTCCCAAAGGGATGCTTGGGATACACTCAAAGCTAGTTGTGAATCCAAAAATACATCTACATTGCTCACATTGAGGAATCAAATTCTCCAAAGGTAGCAAAGCAAAGGGGGAAGTACTCAAAACTATGTGCTTCGAGTAAAAGACTATAATATGGAGCTTACTTGCATTGGAGAGCCAGTAAATCAAATAGCCCTTGTTCAAGTTGTATTGAATGGACTCAATGAGGACTATTCCAATTTAGTTCAATCCTATGTCATCCAAGAGAACCTTCCTACAATGGAAAGCATACAAGGATTTCTTGTAGCCGAGGAAAGTAGACAAGCAAGCAAATGTCATGTCTAGAATGGGACAAATCTCCCTCAACGATGGAGGAGATGATAACGCGCTTGATTCATAGTTTGGGCAAGACATAGGCAAATGGAGCATTCAAGCGAGCATCTCAAGTATGATGGTGATGATCAACAATCATCTTCATCATCAACAAAACCTAAGAAGGATAAATCCAAGCTAAAGTGCTAGTTTTGTCGCAAGAAATGGCACTTTGCTTTCGAGTACTTCAAAAGGAAAAAAAGCACAAGAAAAGAAAGCCAACATCACAAATGGAGAGGAGGGTTGATGTCCATTTTTTCACCCTAAAGCTTCAAAGGAGAGAATCCATGGTGGATAGATAGTGGTGGGGCTAGCTCCCACATGCCTAATCAAAAGGAAAATTTCTCTCAACTTTACTCCTATAATGCATCTGAGAAGTACATCTATATAATAAATGGTCATGAATGCAAGATAGAAAGGGTAGGATGTGTTCCTAGTCCTCCAAGATCTTGAAACTTGATGATGTGTTGTATGTGCCTAACATCACTAAAAGCTTGTTACGTGTTGGGAAAATGGTGGATTTCAAGTTGATTTTGATGTGAATGCTTGTTTTATCAAGAGGGATGGAGAGATAATTGCAAGAGGAACAAGATTTGGGATGCTATTCTATTTGGATGCTTATGTTGAATCTAATCTTTTTTTGATGGCTGAGGAGAGGATAGCACAAGTGGAGCCTTGTCACAAGAGAGTGGATCACTCCAATCACAAATTCATGAAGGCTATGTGCAAGGAGCCTACTTTTGGGCTGTCTAGATCCTTGGTAAGAGGTGGTGATGCATGGGACACTCCACTTTTCAAGTATAAGAAGCAATGATAGATCTACTTCTTTCAAACCCCCTTCATAGTTAGTGATGATAAATATAATTTGTTCTACTTCTTATCATTAAGATCTATGATGGTTTTCATCTTGTGTAGTTGTGCTAAGAAAATGAAGTTGGAAGCTTGTGTAGCTCCATCATGTTTTTGTGAAACTTCTTCATTTGGTGACTATTTTTGTAATAGTTTGAGAAAAAGTGTCATAAAAAGAAGAAGAACATTTACTGTAATGTACTTGAAAATCTTTGAGTCCGCATGCTTTGTGCATGATCATTTCAATGTAAGGACCAAAGGTTATCCTACTTCAATGAAAGGAATAATGGTAGTCTATTGATCTTCAAGTAGAGATTGTAGAATCTACATTTCTTCCACTAAAGCTGTCAATGGTGGAAATATTATCTTTCATGAGTGGAAGACTTGCAAACTTGAAGTAGCACATTATTCAATTCATAAATGGAGAGGAGCCGAGTCAAGTGCAATGAAAAGGTGAAAGGCCAAGAACTTCAAGAAGACCTTCAAAGTCCGAGATGGAGACATCAAGGTTCAAGTTCATTGGCAAATGAAGGAAAGATGAGGAGCTTTATGTGTGAAAAAAAATTTGAGGGCAAAGGATTGGCATAATCATGGAAAAATTATCAAGATCATGGAGGTAGTATCAAAGATTTTGGCATACTCAACTCAAGATCTTCCTTTATTCTCCTGAATTCATTTTGAGAGAGCATGATGCAATACATATCCTTATGTTTCATGATGAATCAATATTCATTCTTGCATTATATATAAATAATCTTCTCGTTAATGAAGATCATGCATGATGTTTTGACAATTTCAAGCTATAATTGGGTTGAGGGCCAATAATGCTCAATCTTGCATTCACATATTTAGAGGTGGCCGAATTGAGCCCCAAAAATAAGGTCTTTAACTACATGCTAATTTTAAGAGGTTTTGGTGACAATGCATGTGACACCAAGACCATTTAAAAGCTTTTTCAGACACCCACTTATATCTAAGTTGAGTACTTTTAGCTTGTTTGAAAGCTGAACTAATCCAACAACCAAGTGGGTGTGATTCCTAGATTATGGACTTAGATAGTAGGGTTAAGTCAATACCTGATGATGGACAACCCAAATGCTCACATCCATTATGAGTTTGATGAGAATTATTTTGTATATACACTTTCTTGAAATCAAGATTGACAATGATTTTTCTCGTTTTGCTCTTGCAAGTAGACGTGATGCATGATGAATGTATGATTTTTTGTGTCTTATGAATTGATTGGAGCCTAATAAGAATTTTATATTGTCCACACGTGAGAGGCCATGAGGATTTGATTTTGGTGTTCAAAGGCAATTGCCAAATTAGATGCATAATAATTAGATTTGATGTTTAGATTTCTAGCAATCCAATCTAAGTGCAATCCTTGATACTCGATCATTGATTAGAGATCCAAATGAGGTTCATATCCTCTTATTTTAACACAAACTACCGCATGACAAAAAAGAAAAAATCACTTTTCTAACCTACTTGCATTGTTATTGTATGAATCTAGAAAATAGGGTTTGAAGATGGATGTGAAAAACTTCCTAGGATGAACAAGTTGTTGGATCTTGTACAAGAGAGGTACACAAATGCATCTTATTCTCTAGGTAAAAAAATTTCAACTCACTTTAACAAGTATGCTGAACCCACTGGTAAAGAAAGCTCTTTCTTACTGCAATGTATTCCTATGAAGTCGTGAGTTTATACTTCTCCAAAAGCCCACGTCATAACTTGGTACTAAGTGCATGTCTGGATTACTACCCAAGGGCTGAATGGTCAAACAAATTCTTCAAATGTACTCAATTACTTCTTTCTCACCGAACACATTTTGCTGAAGGAAATGAATGGAGATGTCACTTACCTGACCAATGCCATATTGGCCTTTGTAATTAAGTTACTTCGAACTTGTTCAAGGGTCAATATTCATAGGAGATGCATAGCACATGAGCTGTCTCCCAGGATCTTAATTCTAACAGGTCAGGCAACATGTTCCTTCCACCCTGGGCTACACACGTGCTACAATGGCTAGGACAAAGGGTTGCAGCTCATAGGAGTTTTGAATCCACTATGAAAGAACAAGCGCTTGGGGTTAAACTTGATAGCCATGAGAAAAGATGAGAACACCATATAGCTATACTCTGATTTATGTTTCAGCAAAATATGTGCAAGCACGAAAAATTCTGGCTTTTCATGCACGTGAGTTTTAGCTTGTGTCCTGGAGGCTCTCAGGTTAGCTTGCCCCAATGGGGCTGCAGCTCTTGATTGGGTACTTTGAAGGTAGGAAAACGTTTCAATATATTCAATCCATTCTATATCTTTTACTTATTCAATCATTGCATATGAGTTGTATGTGTCACCAGAGTGAGCACCACCCCATTTCTCGCAAGTGGTTTGCAATAACCTCGTCCATGGAGAAGATTTTTTTTTTTCATAGCAACTGATGGCCAACAACAATTGAATTTTAAAAACAAGCTTGAGAGAATTTATATAGCAAAAGGCCACTTACTGTAAAACATAAAATGATTGTTCAAATTATCATGAGCTGAAGAAATCACCTGCTTTTCATCATCAAAGTCAGGACTTGTTAAGATGTACCTAAACAAAAACTTCAGCAATCAGCCACAAGAGAAAGACCAAGAAGGTAATCCACATAAGCGATGCAAGCGTCTCAGAAAAAAATTGAATCATCTGAACTGATTTCCATTCAAATATTGAACAATAATATCAAGCTGTTCTTAACAAAAACTCTAGAAAACCAATCCAAATTAAACTGGGTGAAAACTAAGGCTTCAAGGGATAAGCTCTAAAATGTAAACTTGATTTTTGAAGTAGCAATGATGCATTGCATGTGACTGCAATCAAATAAAAAGAGTCTTGAAATACTACAGGATTATACTGAAAATTCAGTGATCTATAGGGAGAGCAAGAAGTACAGCAGTCAACTTGAAAACCTGACCAATTCGAAATAAGTTAAAGAAGGAAATCAATCGTATCAAATCATAGAAGCCATATGAACTAGCAATCGATTATCATGTAATAATTGCAGGAAAACCTTTCCAGAAACTACCCTATGATTTGCAGTATAGAAATCATAACCTTGTACTTTTAGCTATCTTTCAAGCATACGGTTATGCGCAATATCCCAATTGGACAAACACAACAAATAACTCTGATATAAGTCCTATATTCTTCATATGTCCACAATCCTCTGTGATGATTAAAATCCATGTAATTTGATTTGATCTTTCTTCACAACACCCGCCTGCAGAACAACAAAGACAAGAACGCAAAATGAGCATCCAAACTCCACCTTGCAGTAAACAATGGTAATCCAAAATTAAACCTAACAGTCATATACCAAGCTTGAGAAGGGAGAAACAAAATGAGTTACCTGCACAAGAAATTGTGAAACATTCTTGCGTTGATCACCTTGCAGCTGAATCACCTGTATGAATTTCAGGAAATTGATTAGCAAAATCAAGCAAGCGCCTCAATGTTGGGAATCTATCGCAACAGCAGACTAAAACATATGTACCAATAGCATAATTCATATATGTCCTCTGGAAGCACACCTCTGTAGGAAAGACAGCTGCATACTCCACCCTACAGTAATCAAAGGATGCCCTCCTCACTTTGATTTTCCATATTCTGTTTTTTATTAACAAATTATAGATTTATAGTGTACGGAACAGAATGATGTTCCGTAGTGTTGCAGCCGTACACATGCAGAGGCCTAGCCCTACGCTCACCAGCCCGTGGGTGTACAATTTTCCAAAATCCTTTCAGAGATACAAGCAAGAGCCTGTTTACGATGCGGCCTTATGAAGGCTTCACGTTGGTCATACTGGGTAATGAACCTTCAGCCAATGAACTCAAATTGGAGCTAACCCCAATTTCCATTGCTGAACACATAAAGCAATGCCGTCATAAGTCTCAAGAACTGTCGTTCGAGACTCGGCTGGACACTGCTTGACAGCGTTGCTACACGTTGCATGTCTTTACTCGTTTACATGGTGTGCTGCATAATTGTAGACAATATATGTAATTTTTGAAAACGGTAAATCTCTCGACATCTGGTACGACACTACAGCAAACTATGGGAGTATGGCAGTACGGCGCACACAGCTGTCCAATGGCAACATTTCAGAAATAAGCGAATATTACCACTTTTCAGGAAAAATGTAGTTCTTTTTATATTAGTGCTCACTGCTATGTTAAAAAGATAAATTTTGCTCCGTACAGTTACTGAACAGGTACGGATTGGGTATACTTGACAACAATAGCAGCTCTCCGGTTTTAATTTTCCAAGCAGCTCATAGTTCCGTAGCCCACAGAATGGGTATGGGTATGTACTGAATCCTGTTCCATAGAGAATGTAGGAATTGTGGGAAAAGTCCTATATTCCATACGGCATGTACGTTTTTTATATTTTTCTGCTATAGAAACCAAGGAGATTTACATTTTTGTTTGGTTCCATACAGGAGGACGTCTCGCTAAAAAAACATGGATCGGTGAACAAGTATAAGCAGCACTCACTTGACCCAGCTCCGGATCTTGCACGACAGTGCCGTTACAGCAAAACTCCTGAAAAGACAAAAAATTTCTAAGCACCTGTGAACAAAACTAGGAGAAAGGGACTTGAAAAAAAAAGGTGGGCTCATTCATAGCTTTAGAAGACTAAAGACACATGAAGTACATCACATTTCAACTTAGAACTATCAACAATAGTGCCGTTGAAGTCAAGAATCTCCAAGGCTTTGACAGCGCCAACCTTCTTGAAATCCTTCAAGATCTTGTTATAATTGAAATCCTTCTTTAAGCCTTGGACAGTTGTTAAACTTTTTCTGCCATTCCTTTGCTGAACTCGAACATGAACGTAATCCTTCGACCCAGCCCCTGTGTCCTCAGCATTTGCCTCTGCGAACGGATCTGAGCACACATAGACAAAAATCAACTTTTGCTAATCGTAAACATAAATTTTCAAAGATGAAGATCCATTTCCTTCCCCAAAAATTGACCTGAAAGTACATAAAAAATTTACTTGAAAATCTTGAACTTAGCCAAAATTTTGAGTAGAAAGCAAATCCATTCACTGTAGAGAATGAATCCTGAGAGTGTTCTACAGCACGTCTTGCCATTATTTTGGATAAGAGTAAATAAAAGTTTAGGCTTACCTCCATGCAAGTTAACGGTCTTTCTAGAGATCTTTACCGATACTAAGGGCCATATTGAGAACTTATGGTTAGTCCGTTCACATTTGTAGTGGCAATCTTTACTTGTTTTCAGAATTAATGGAAAAAGATTACTGGGCAGATCACCTTCACATGCTTTAACATTCTCCACTAAATGGTAGGCACCTCATCACCATCAAGGTTACACACGGAGGGTTATGGACTAAAGAGCTCCTTTTTTATGTCATCATCATATGGTTCAGGGCTTCCTGATGTCATCACCCAGAAAGTGATGTCCCTAACCTGCTATTTGCTTGAATTTACAGAAAATTGAGATAGATACTACAGAACGAAACCACCTGGAACTCCGTTCGCCAAACCGGGTTCCCAGGGGTGCTGTGCGGAAGCGGCTCACCAAGGGCAATTCCATTTACATAAAGATGAAAAATATTCTTTGACTTAATCACAAATACCTGCTGATCCAAAAGCCAGGCATATATTTGCTCGCAGATGTAACTTCAAAAATACTCAAACCACCAGTAAAGCTCACTAGAAAGATCATCCCCCAATAACCTAAAGTTGAAAGCAATAATTCTACCTAATTACATATACCTGCTGAGAGAAAAGCCAAGTACTGTTCCAAAACAAGGAAAGAAATGAAAGCACAAAGATTTACCATAGGTGCCAGGAATCTGAATATCTAGATCTGACATGAACCTTGACTGGATGAGCACTAGAAGAGCAAATCCAAGGCAGTCGAGCCTTGCCTTACTGGGCGCTGCCACCGAAAACAAAACTGCCATAAAACAAACCAAACCCACACCCAAAATCAACATAAAAACATCAATCGCTGTAGAAAGAATCAAAATCTCAAGCATCCATTATCTAGATTAGTGATTATATAAAGTTTACTTCTCTGTGATAAATTTTATTGAGCAACAAGACCCACAATTCTATGATTTGCGATGGTATCGGACCTCTGTGAATGGATAGACACAGCGACTGCTTCTGTCAGAGCGAGCGAGCGAGCGAGCGAGCGTGCAATAGAGGTTAATGGCCCTATCTATCTATATATAAATGTGTTTGTGTGTGCGTATGTATGTTCTACCACAACCCACACATGTTTAGCCAGCCAGGCGTCAAAATTTCACTAGAAAACCTTTACATGGCAAGGCCAGACTGGTATATGAAATCTTATCCTGCCATTAATATAGGCAAGATCCCTCCCTCATACAAATCCAAGTATAAAGGAAGAACAACAACAAAATTGACACTATCATGCATTCATTTTTATGGGGGAGGGCGCCCTCCCACTCCCTTCTGCCCAGAAAGGGCCAAGGGCGTATGGGGGAGGGAGCGCTCCGAGCCCCTTCCGCCCCATAAGGCGCCAAGGGTGTATGGGGGAGGGCGCACTCTGAGTCCCTTCCGCCCCGAAAGGTGCCAAGGGCACAATGCCTTAAGAGCCGGCCCTTCCTCTACATGAATTCAGTTTTTACATTTTTTTTTCTTTTTTTTAGTAAATTTTTTTACATGCACCTTCCGGGCGGAAGGTGCATGTAAAAACAAGTAAATTCTTTTACGTGCACCTTCTGCCCCACAAATTACCTTATGTGAGGATGCTCCATTTCCTTTGTAAAAATGTTAAAACTGATTTTACGATCCATTTTAAACCGTTGGACTACGGTGTTGGATGAGGGTGAGGCCGTAACTATATCCTTAAGAGTAATCTAGTAGGGAGCTAGGAAACAACTATTTGAGAGGGGAAGAAAGGACATGGAAATAAAATAAAGAGGATTTATGATTATTAAGGTAAATTTTAGGAAATGAATAATAAAGGCAAGATTTGAGTGTGCTTCCTTGGATGTTAACCATGTGGTGGATTTCAACTTCTAAATTGTAGATTAGTGTTTCCATGACACACAAGGAAGTAAAGTGATGCGAAGATGTGCTAAAAGCTAACGTCTTTCACATTCAAAAGTTTGAGCAAAGAAGTGGCCTTTTATTTCTAAGTTCCAAATTGCAATCTCTTTCTTTTTAGATTTTCGAATGATTGACTATTTTTGAAATTTGAGAAATTTAGACATCATGATCTTTCATATCAGTTTGTTTTTGACATGAGAAAAGCCCCAAATGTGGAGAGCTAAAATCCTATGCATCTCGGGAAATAAAAAATTGATGCATCAAGAGATGTGAAATATTTTCCATCAAAACAAATTTAACTAAATCATAAATATAAGAATACAAGGAGATATGTTGTACCTGAAAATGGGTCTCAGATTACATTATCTAACGACTCACATGAGCACACATGGAGCCACCATCTCACTATTAGATGTTACATTCATTATTTTTTGTTGTTGGGACTTGCATTCATTGTGTTTTTGTGGGAGGAAAGGTCCTAGCTTGAGTACAAGAATCCAAGGACATGGCCACGACATGTGTGCGCGCGCGTGTGTTACATTACCTTATATATGTTTGCATTTATGGCTGCCAAACACCCAAGATGTGATATTTACAACATGCTTGAAATGTAGATAGTAATTTAGGAGAACAATAAACTTCAGAATAATGCAAGATGGACTACAAACTCTGAATCACTTCATTGTGCTACTAAAAGGGAGGTCACAAGAGAACAATGTATTGCATGGTCTGTCAAAATACTAAATATCATCAACCAACACCACAATGAGGGCATGCATGAACTTTGAAACCCTTAATCACTATCAATTCATTAATCCTAAAATGTTTGAGCTAAAATTGTCGTGAGTGCATACAAGGACTTTAAAGTTCTGAATTTCTTTTTTTTTCAATGGACCCCTTCCAGTATTCTCTAAGATGATGTCTAGATCATCGTGAGAATATTCAAGTAGAGTATTCTTGAGATCACTTCTCCAAATCAAGTAGATGTTGTATTCACTATTCTCTGGAACAATAATCCATATAGCTCATATACCTTTGTAAGCCTCTCATCAACATAACGACATACCCTAAGAAATCTATCTCTAGTTTATAGATTTCTATGAAAATCTCGATAATAAAAATGAGGTCAGGATATTCCCCTATGAGTTCCAACTCCAATTGATCCTCTATGTTTTGTGAATAGTGGTTTGTTCGATAGCTTTGTCAACAGGTTTGCAATCATCTCTTCTAATCTTATGAATTTGACATTTAGCTCTCCTTTCGAGATCAGGTCTCAAATATGATGGTACTTCAGAGGATCCTAAGCTAGATATATGACACTCTAAGAATCCATCATCATGGTGCATGGTTCTCTCTCTTGTATGCCAATTGCTTCCAACATCATCTGCAACCACACTACCTTGTTTGCCACCTTTGATGATGCCACATATTCGGCCTCACATGAGGATTGAGCTACTAGTGTCTGTTTCTTGCAGGTCCAATTTTTTGCTGCTCCGCACACTATCGAACAACCGCATGTCATGGACTTGTTGTCATCTTTGCAGCTTGCCCAGCTTGCATCACTATAGTGTTGCAGCTTGAATTCTTCTTCGGCTTTGTATGTCAATCCCATATTTTGGGTGTCTTTTAGATATTGCAGTATGCATTTTGCCATCAACCAATGTGCCATACCATGGTTAGAAGAGAACTGACTCAATGAGTAAACAGAGAATGTCAGATCGAGTCTAGTGCAAACCGTCAAGTACATGAGACTTCCGATCAAGTTTTGGTATGGTATTTTTTCCATCTGTTGTCTCTCTTCCTTTGTGCTCGAACAATCATGCTTCGACAATCTGGCACCAGCTATCATTCGTGTGGCTTTTTCTTTGCAGTCGATCATACGGTACTGCTTCAATATTTTTTCAGCATACTCTTAGTGATTCAGGTGCATGAGCCTTCTTGTTCGGTCTCTTTTGATTTGTAGCCTTAGACATTTCGTCGCGTCGCTTCTCCTAAATCTATGATTTCATAGCTTGCAGATATCTGACTCTTTGTATTGTTGATTATTATCAAACAATTTTCTATTATTAAAGAGTCATCTACAAAAATTGTCAGGATCATAGATTTATTTTCTATGCTTTTTATATATACATTACAGTCAGGTGCTGTTGGAGTAGATCCTAGGGACTTCAGAAGATTGTCGAGCTTCTTGTACCAAGCTCGCGATGCCTACTTGAGACCATAGATACATCGGTGTAGCCGACAGGCGTACTCCCGATTGTTTGGGTCTTCAAATCCTTCAAGCTATTTCATAAAGATCTCTTCCTCTAGGTCTCTGTGGAGAAGGGCTGTTTTGAGGTCGATTTGGTGTACTTTCAGATCGTATGTTGTTGCATAGGTGAGGAGTAGTCGAATACTCACCATCTTGACCATAGGTGAGTATGTGTCAAAATAGTCAACACCATACTTCTGCGTGTAGCCTTTGGCGACAAGTCTAGCTTTGTAGCATTTGACCTTAGCTTTCTTTTGTATACAGTCGACAGTTTTTTTTCCTTCGGGTAGTGGCTCTAGTGTCCATGCTTCATTCTGCCTCATCGACTCCATCTCTTCTGACATTGCATGCTTCCAAGATTCTCCCTCTGGACTTTGGATAGCTTTTCGATACGTCATCGGTTCTTCAGCGAAGCTACAATATTTGACATTTGTGTCTCACTCCACTGAAGATTGTCGGTGTATTGGTCAGGCTGTCTTCTTATTCTTGACAACCTTCTTGGTCTGACTTGTCGCTACTGGTTTGTTTGTTCTTCCTTTACTTCATCAAGTTGATTTTTAGCTTTATGTTCTGGAGTCTGTGGCTAGACATTCTAATTCAATGATTGTCCTAGATCTCCCTCTTGAATTGGCAAGACTTCATGACCTTTAGCTTCCTTCATTTCAAGAAAGGTCATTCATCGAACTTCAAGTCTCTGGTTAGCACCACTTTCTTTGAGTCGGTAGATCTATAAACCATTCAAGTATCCAACCATGACTGTTAGCTCCGACCTTTTTACGAGCTTTCTTTTCTTTTCTTTTGGTATGTGCATGTATGCTGCACATCCGAACACACATATGTACGATAGATATTGGACTTTACACCCGTCCATGTTTCATATGGTGTTTGGTGTTTCAGGGCTATCATTGTCGATCTGTTCTACAGATGTATAGCAACAGCAATTGCCTCGACCCAAAATTGACTCAACAGTTGACTAGTGTCATGTTTCTTCTTTCTACTACACCATTATATTGTGGTGTGTAAGCAGGTGTGAACTGATGCTCGATTTCTCACTCTTGGTAGAAGCTTGACTGAATACTTGCCATTGTCAGACCTGATTGTCTACAACTTTTGTGTCTCTTAGAAAATGTCACGAACCTTTTGAAGGCGTGGATGCTTCATCAATGATTGTGAAGGCATTGTTGTCCTTTTTCTCAGCGTTCTTCGATGATTCTGCAACATTTGCTTTCTCAGCTTTGTGCTTCCCTTTTGGGTTGTGATAGCAATTATATGCAAAATGCCCTTTCTTCTTCTTTTTGTTGCCTCTTGTCGATGGCTTTGATTGAGTCTTGTCGAAACTGGACTTGTTTTTGTATTTTTTCTTTCCCTTTGTAGAAAGGGCCTTCTCTTGGTCGTTGCTTGTCTATCCTTTGTCTCTCATTAGTCATTCATCTGTGACAAGACTAACTGCTTTGTCAAACGTCATCTCAGGTAGGTTCAAAATGAGCATTTTCAAAGGCTGGTAGGAAGAGAGTAGAGATTTCATAAAGTACATCAGCTGTTGAGGTGCTGGGATCTGGTGCTCCTATCGAGATGCAGAAAGTTGAGCGAAGATCATTCAGATCTTCTCAACATGCTACTCCAGCTCATTGTCGTCCCATCGCAAGCTCTGTAGTTGATTGTAAATATGCATCACTGACGGTTGTCCTTACTTCGTACTTCTATTGTAGCCTTTCCATGCTTCATGGCTGCTTTCACAGTCTTCATTCTGCATGAGATTTCTTCGTTTATAGATGAGATGATGATCGCCATTGCACGCTCATCCTTTCTGATCCATTCTACTCTCCTTGGGTGTCCCTCTGGAGGATTTTCTTCTATGAGATCGATCACTGATCATATCCCTTCACCCTTTAAGAGTGTTTTGATCTTGAACTTCCAAACTCGATAGTTTGCGCCATCAAAATTAATTACAATCCTAGTCTGAATCATAGTAGCCATATTGTGTTATCTATTGAATCTACTTTGATACCATGCCCGAGAATGGAACCCGGTTAGCTTGTATGCAAGTGTGATGCTTAGTTGAAGCATTTGTTGCTCAGCTGTGTGCGCCTATTCTTGACAAAAGTGCGCTACACTATGCCTTCAATTTGCAGGACCTAGATACGTGGATATCGATCATGGACATTGCAGCAATCAATCAATCAATCAGATGTAACGCAAAAATCAAAAATGGAAGAACAGAATGTATTTTGTACTTGTGTTTTGATTGCAGAGTGAGTCAGCAGTGTCTCGTTCGTTGGCAGCCTGACACTCCTCTTAATTCTATTGCGTTGATATTTTATGTGCATTGATCACTTGAATGACAATTGAACAAATGACCATCATATTCTGAATTCTAACCTATTCTTATGTCTCACCAAGTGAGATTACAAGATAGTTTAACTAATCATCACAAGAGAGGTTTGGGCTAAAACATCGGTTAATTGATTTTCTGCAACATTAGTTTTTGAGTTGAGCGTGACAGTTTGAACTATCATGCCCGATGGACTAAGGTCCCAATAGTTCGGCCTTGCCCGATAGTGTCTTATGTTCTTTGTCTTTGTTGAGGCTTTGGTTGGGTCCCGATATGTCAGGACTGGGGAATGTAGGAAATATGGTTACATGAATTCACCATTTCCAACAATATGACTCCAATAATAGTTTGCAAGTGTAGTATAAATGCTACTAATAAGATCCAATTGTTGGCTAATTTGAGATATATTGAGGTTTTAACTATGTACCTATTGTTATCTATCTCAATACCTAAATCTTTGTTATGTAGAGATCTCAAAGTAGTGTCTATAGCTACTATTTCATAGATGCAAAACCCATAGTTTTGATTATTGAACAATGCCTTCTAGTTAAAACTGATGAGTGGAGCACAATTTTTAAAAATAATTTATGCCATAAGCCCACTCTTTGTTTTGGGACTTTCATGAACCCTACATTTGTCCTTTGAGGTATATCAAAGTAAATGTTCAATGCTCATTCCATCTCTAGCCCCAATGTCTTATTTGCTTCTACACTTGCTTCTGCTTTGCCCCTATCTCTCTACATCTTTTCTTTGGGAAGTTGAGCAACTTTGATTTCAAGGGACGAGAAAACCTCCGATATGGCCTTTGGACCTCAAGCCTTTGCAAGCCTACTTCCTAGTTAGATGGCACAATGTTTGGTTAGTCTATGAATTTTTTAATCTGATAGTCTTTCTGCCTCTAGCCAGAAGACTAGGAACCGAAAAAGTAGGCTCGATATGGTTGGAAGCTATATGTCATGGGATACTAGGCTTGAGACAAAATGGACTATGCTAGTCAAATCCTCCATAATAGCAATGGTTGCATGCACTACACTATAGAAAAAAATAACAACGAAAAATGTAAACTTATATAAAGATTAGGTTTTGGTAACCTAAGGAAACTTTAACTTCTATTATTTTTATTTTAATATTATAAACCCTTTTTATCATAAATATGCACACGTATTTTGAAGCCTTTTTGAGATCCTTGCCTATCCTCATCATAGATTTGGGCAAAGAGGCTTAAATATTGTTGGTGGTAATGTTGGCTTGGATGTTGATGCCAACTGATAAAACAAATTCCTATTAAAAGATCTCGGATTACTTGGAGAACGAATATTAAAGAGCTAATTCTGATGAGAGTATCAGTGTAGGTGTCTTAGACAATTGTATTAATAAATTGTGAAAACTATTAGGCGTCTAAGATAGCCATGCAATTCACTGATCACAATAGTCTGATATAAAGGAATGTAATTACAATTAGGCATCAAGGACAGCCATACATTTCCTTGTCTGTGACATTGCGGAAGAAGAGTGAGAGCTACTTAACATTCAACAAGAATGTAAGAAAATGGAACAATAGCGAATCTGTATATTAGTGTTGTAACTTATTAGTATGAATCTGAACTGCAATTGAGATTTATCATATCTACTAAAGTAGAATGTTTATCTCTAGACAATGGCTTTGTCAAAATATCAGCCAACATACTGTCTGTATGACAGTAACTTAGCACAACATCTTGGTTCTGAACCTTCTCTCTAATAAAATGAAATTGGACTTCTATATGCTTAGTTCTATTATGAGTTCGTGGGTTCAGAGATAGAGCACTAGAGTATTGTTGGACCGATCTGTGGGAATTGTAGACCTTTTTTAGTAGCCTTCTGAGCCAAATTATCTCCTTCACTGCTGATGTAGCTGCAACGTATTCGGATTCTATAGAGGACAACGAAATGCATTTTTGCTTTCTGCTATTGCATGAGATGGGTCCTCCTGCAAGGAAACAAATATATCTTGATGTGGATTTCCTGGTGTCCACATCTCCTGCCCAGTCTGAATCTGAATAGGTGACTAAAGTGATTGCAGCTTCTGTATTACCATTATAGCCCAAAGCATAGTGCTTCGTAGCTTGAATGTACTTCAATACTCTTTGCAGAGCCTTCCAATGTTGTAGGCCTAGATTGGACATATACTGAGATAATGTGCTCACTGCATATGCTAGATCCGGTCGTGTGTAGATCATAGAATACATTATAGATCCTATGACAGATTGATAAAGATACCTGCACATTTCTTGTTGATCTGCTTGAGTTCTGGGGCACATGTCTTTAGACAGCTTGGATCCTAGATCCATGGGTGTGTCTATCGGTTTGCGATCCCCCATGCCATATCTGCGAAGTACATTGGTTAGATAGGACTCTTGGTTTATAGCGATCCTTCTACTTGTGCAATCTTTGCTGATCTCCATACCGAGTAGGTAATGAACTGGGCCTAAATCAGTCATCTCAAATTCTGATGAAAGCATAGATTTGGTTTCCTAATTTGAATTGCCGATAATTAAGGAATTTTCAACGTATAATGTTATTATAACATAACTTGACCCTTTACGCTTGAGATATACATTAGAGTCTGTGGAGCAAGAAGTAAAATTATTTTGTAACAAGAAGTGATTGATTCTGTCATACCAGGCCCTGGGAGCTTGCTTGAGACCATATAATGCCTTATGCAAGCTGCATACCAAATGTTCTTTGCCTTGAAGGACGTAACCTTCTGGTTGATAAATGAATATGTCTTCTTGTATATATTCGTGAAGGAATGTTGTCTGGACGTCCATCTGGTGAATGTCCAGATCTTCTACAGTAGCTATAGCCAGCAAGGTGCGAATATATTGATGCTTTACCACTGAAGGTGTCAATGTAATCTATTTCATAAACTTGCTCAAATCTTTTAGCCACTAATCGAGCTTTCCATTTGGATATTGATCTGTCTAGCTTAAGCTTTGGCTTGAAGATCCATTTAGAGTCAATAGGCCTTATACCTATAGGAGGATTGACAAGACTCCAGGTCTTGTTCTTCATCAAGGAATTGTACTCAGCGTCCATTGCAACCTTCTATTTGTCTGCATCTAACGTTGACAATGCTTCTGCAATAGTGGCAGGTTCATCATGATTGATGAATTCCTAGGGGATGAAACTATCAGGTTGTTGTCATCGATGTGTAGATCTTTGGACTGCAGGTGCTTGAGTTGATGTTTCTCCTGGGTGAATGACTGGGAATTTTTGACATAGTCAAAACAATGTAAGAAAATGGAACAATACCGAATCTGTATATTAGTGTTGTAAAAACAACGATCAAACCACAAAACAATGGCGCTGATAAGTGCGTGATCCTACTAACAGAAACAAGACAATAGTTATCATGCTCTGAATATTTATTCTCTCTCTATAATCACTAACTCTGAGGAGTTTGCTAGATTTATTTCCTCTACTCTCCTAAATCCTATGTTAATCTGTCTCCATTCATGCTGCTTCATTTTACTTGAGTGTCTTATAGTCTGCATATTTACACAGAGAATAAGACAGGCAAAAAAGACGACAATTGCAATAGTTTGCATTTTTACTCACTATTTATGACAGGCAAAAAATGCAAAAAATGCAACACTACATTTTTACACGCATTTTATGACATGCGAAAAATGCGACAATTGCACAGCCTGCATATTTATAAGTAAACTTGAGAGGCAAATGCGAAAAATGCGACACTGCATTTTTACACGCATTCTATGATAGGCGAAAAATGCGACACTGCATTTTTACATGCACTTTATGACAGGCGAAAAATGCAAAAAATGCGACACTTTATTTTTACAGGCAATTTATGACAAGCGACACTTGCCTTTAAAAACTCGACACTTTCCTTTAAAAGAGCGCAAGATGCCTTTAGGTAAGGACAAGGCCGAAGGCCAAAGGGTGTCGCAATTTTGCATTTTCACCAATGTTAATTTTTTGCAAAGCCCGATGTCGCAGCCTCTTCACACTCGTTCTATGCATTGTGCGATCGGATTTGACAACAACAACAACCACTCACGATCTCCTATAGACGGCACAACGACTTTTGTACCTTTTTCATCTGCACACCTGTAAAATTTATGTATATAGTGAATACCATCTCAGTATTCAAAAAACAAGCGCAAAACAAGCATCGCATAAGTAAGATAAGCAATATATCAGTATGCTTGATTTTGTAACATGTGAGACAGACTTAGTAGATGCTTTCACGCATTGATTTCTTCTTTCAGACAGATTGTCAATAATAGGTTCATAACCTTTACAGATTGTAGTTAGCTTTGTGAGTACGCGGTTTTGCCCACTATTTTTTTGTGCTCACTTGCATGCCTATTTTTCTTTCCACAAAGTGCATAATGCATGGCATGGATGCAATCTTCATCATTGACTTGCATATTTCGTTATACTCAATCTAATTACAGCTTTGTCTATTTTTGCGTTCAGATTTGTGTCAATACTGCAATGATTTTCTACATTCTGTCTGGCTGTCTAATTGATTTGTTTGGGTGTCTGCTCTTCGCTTCCGCTACGACCATGCATTAAAACTTTAAAATTATCATATTCTTGTGTTTGCCTACTAAGTCGCCAATAGTGCACACATCGAGAGAAAACCCAATTTTTTTTTCTTCCAACATGGTATCAGAGTGATAGATTACTATTCTCTAATTATTTAGAGCTTTAATATCATAAACCATCTAATTTCACAAGTGGTTTTATATCAGAACTATTTCTATAGCTTGATAAGCTTCCCACAGAACCTGATCCTACTAGCCGATAGGATAATTGCTTTCTCGTTCTATAATTTAGCACCAAATTTTCATACTTAAGTCATTGATAGTTACTCTGATCACCTAGACTAATCTTCGACATGGATTCCCAAGGAAAAACGGGTCCTATCATGGACAAGCTTGATGGAGCCAATTACCATCTACGAAAATTTAATATGAGAACCGTGCTAATGGCTAAGGTGTTGTATAACGTTGTTACAGATGCAGAGGGAATACCCGAAGCTGACGATGTAGCAATCTCCATATGGAAGTTGAAGGATGGCAAAACATTTGCGCTGAAGCTCAGACATCCAAGAAAGTCTGAGACATCTTGTTGTAAAGTTGACTCGGGTGCACCCAGCGTGCCCTGTAAGACTCAAAGGGGTGACACTCTCTAAGGTCCCAGAGCAAGTTAGAACGTCAAGGACTGAGCCTCCGACCTGTGGTGAGCCAGTCAAGTAGTCACAAAGTCATGAGCTAGCTCTGGAGCTCGAGTCATGGCCTAGTCAAGAAAGCAAGTTGATTCGGCCGCCGGGATGGCTCCCGGGACCCATGTTTGGGAGCCTGACTGATTCTGCCAGGCTTGCCAGGCTTAATCAGCAAAATAAAAACTAAGTCCTAAAAAGCGTGCTTTACCAGAAAGCACTATGTTTCAAACCAGAGGGGGTGCGCCGAATCACAGCAGAACTATAGGGGGAGTCCGGTAGACAGAAACTTGGGCAGCTCAACCAACGCCAAGAATCCAGTCGCCAGGTCTCAGCTCCCTCTACCAGCACAAGCCAGGCACAATGCCCAGCACGTGTTGGTGGCCTCGAGACCAGTCAGTCTATGTATGAATGTAACCTCTTCCAAATCTAATAAAGTTGATCCTTGGAAATGATTACCATTTCGGTTTTGCCTCCGGGACTGGTCCAAGTGGAAGGACCCTTACTACAACTTTTTTGCGTCGCTGGCGCCTAAGGGTCCCTGTCATCGACATGGGGCTTGCCGCTATGCCAATTGGTCAGTTTGGCGACCACTATGCCTTGGGTTTCATGTGTGGCTTGTCTTTGCCTTTGGTTACCTTTTGGGGACGGATTCTGAGTTGGCTTTCGGGTTGGTTGGGATTCCAGTTTTCTTAAGTCTGAATGGTTAAGCTTGTTACGTTTCTGAGTTGGCTTTTACGTAAGTGCATGATGGATGAATGTTAGACTTAAGCGCGTGTGGGGGAAACCGCTCAAGTCCCAGCGCCCTTTGAGGCGCCGACGCAACATGTGGTATCAGAGCCGACTAGCCGGTCAGCTACGCAAGTCTCACAGGGATGGCCACGTTTTGGGATTTGTCAGGACAACCGTTGCGCAAGGTGCTGCCCACAATGTAAGCACGGGTGCACCCACGGTCGGGGTGGTCTGCAGAACGGGGGACTTGATGAGTCAAAGTGCTGCCCTCGAGGTGTAAGCACGGTCAGTTTCCGCGGTTCGGGCCTGGCGCCGTCTGCACGTAGGACAGATGAGGCAATGTGCTGCCATTAGGTTGGTGAAAGCACGGTCTGTGCTTGTGGGGTGCGGGGTGACATATTCGAACTGTACGGATTAACCATTGATACAGAGATGCTGATCGAATTCGGGTGTAAAGCACAGGTGGTTAGCTGCCGGTGTGGGATAGCTGCCGATCGTTTAGCTATAAGGGCTATCGACCAAAAAGTGGTGGGGCGTGACTGAGGCAATGTGCTGCTTAATGGTGAAAGCACGAATGGTTGGATGGATGTTTTCCCGTGGGTTAATTCTGTGATAGATTTGTGTGGGCGCGGTTAGGCAAAGGTCCTACGTCCGGTCTCAAGGGAAATGTGGCTTGAGAGGGATCCTCTGTGTTTGCTTTGGTTGGCATGTTCGTTTGTGGTGTACTTGCTTGGACACAAATGACCTGGTTCCTACTTGGCTCTCAGGTGATGTGGGCGTGCTAAGTTTGAGGAAGGGATATTTTCACTGAAGCTGATTTAATAAAGAAGAAAAGAGAGCTGTGGGGCCCGGCCGACAGAAGGGAGAGCTTCAAATATAAAAAGGATTGAGGCAATAATCTGTTGGAAGTACACCTCTGACTATAATGGAGGACCATCTTGAAGAGTTACGAGCATTGACGGACGGAGAAGAGCTGGCTCGAGAATACAGCTCTCGCATGCATCGAGATGGCACCAGGTCCAAGTCGAGAAAGAAAGAGCGTATGCACTCCACAGTGGCGCCTCTCCAAGAAGAGATGGGTGGCCCTTCTGAACCTACACCAAGAGATGAACCCTTGCCAGAGGCGTAATAGGACCTCTTTGAAGTGAAGATGCGGCAATACTTATCAAGCGCAATGACGGCTATGCTTAGCGAGGTGAAGAAGGATAGAGAAACCGAAAGGAAAAAATGGCAAACATCCTTGCGAACCATGAATTTTACTCAATTTAACCTTGCTAGAGAAATGAGAGACGGGCTAACACAGCTCGAAGCCAGGTTTGAAGAGTTGGAAGCAACTAGGGGGAATGTGGTGGCGCCTCCTCCACATATACCAAGAGAACCACGAGCGCAAGACACGGAGGGCCCAAGGAAGACTGCCAAAGTGAAAGCACCACCTACTTTCAAAGGAGAGCGTGACATTCGAGTTGTGGAAGATTGGTTGTTTCACATGGACCATTACTTCCATCTGATGAACACTCCTGAGGAAGAAAGAACTGACTTGGCATTAGCATATTTTGAGGGCTACACTACAAACTGGTACCGGATGGCAGGAATGCATTTTCAGACATGGGACGCATTCAAAGCCGCGTTACGAGAGGAGTTCATACCGAAGGATTCACACATGAGATTGAGGACAGAATTATCGGGGCTCAAACAGAAAGGGTCATTGCGAGAGTACCTCAATAAATTCAGACAGAGTGTATGGGTTATTGAAGATATGTCCGAGGCGGACAAAACTCATTACCTATTGTCTGGAATGCAATCTTGGACCCGGCGTGCAATAGACAGCTACATGCCCCATGATTTCAATTCAACTATTCGAGCGGCTAAAATGGTTTGTGATTATGAGAGCACATTGGCACCAGCTGCTCCTGCAACCTCAACAAGAGTATTTAGTGGATCCAGACCGAGTCCGAGCTTCTTTTCAAGGGAGGACTCAGCGCCAAATGACAACCAAGCCTCGAGTAGCGTGAACAAATTCCCAACAAAAATAGGGTTTGGCAACCAAGGCAACAATGGAGGGAACATGTTCCAGAGAAGAAACAATGTTGGACCTTCAGCTAGTCACAGCAACAGCTCACCAACAGTGGGCAGTTCCATATGTTGCTTCAACTATCATCAGCAAGGTCACTCTTGGAGGTCATGCCCCAAACCATTGAATAAGCAAATCATGGCAGCCATTGAAGGATTTGATATGATGGAGAGAGAGGCATTTGATCAAGAAGATGGTGAACAAGATGACGAAGAGGACCCAGAAACGGATTTGGCGGAGTCTGACCTGAATGCCTTGCAACAGATAGGGGCACTTGCGGCGTATCGTGAACATCTTATGGCGACTCCTACGAGAGGATCCAAGTTATTGTACCTAAAAGGCTATATTCAAGGCAGGATCATTTACTTCATGGTAGACCTGGGGGCGTCACATAACTACTTGTCAGAAAAACTGGCAGGAGAATTGGACATCCAATGTGAAAAAAATGTGACTCCTATTTGTGTGGAGACCGCGAAAGGTACAATGACCACTTGTGGATTGGTAACCAACTTACCAATCTCTCTGGGAGCCTGGAAGAATCGACTAACATTCACAATCTTGAAGATGGATGCCTTCGACGCTATTTTGGGATTAAGCTAGTTTAACGAACATGTGGTGGCCTTCTTGGCAAAAGGGGTTAACCTTGTGTTATTATATAATGGCAGGAGACCTTGTGTCGTCAGAGCTGTGCCAGGGGACCAACTAGAAAAGAACGACACAAATGAACCTGAGCCAACCATTCCTCCCAATCTCACTCACCTATTTAATGAAGGACAGCCAACAGTGACAGACCAGCTGACACGGGAACAAATGGAGCCAACATTGCCTATAGTCTCTACATCAAAGGTGAATTCAAGTGCCGATGCAGAGCTCAAGGAGCTCACCTTGTGTGACCAAGCGAAAGCTCACTTCTTTAACGAAGGACATCCAACAGTGACAAACCAGCTGACGCGAGGTCAAATGGAGCCAACATTGCCTGCAGTTTCTACATCAAAGGTGAATCTAAGTGTCGATGTAGAGCTCAAGGAGCTCAACCTGGACGACCAAATAAAATATCTAGAGTCCTAGGGGACTCATCCAGATGTGCGACAAAAATGACATATATGAGGCTTAAGGGAGCCGTAAGTACCTTTTTCTTTCATGTTAATAAAGTAAGCCGTATTTCTCATCGAGGAGTGAGCTTCAGTCTAATGTCTAAGTGCAGCAGCTTCACACAGGTTTTACGTAAGTGAACTAGATCCACATTTTTCATGTGCTGGTTGTAAAACACAATATTATTACTCCGCTTTACAGTTGGTTTCCTTTGGCTGGTGAATCAAGCCCGTGCCCTTGTATATGTGACTAAAGTCTGGCCGGTGAATTAAGCCTGTGCCATGAGTCTTAGGTTCTAGTTTGGCCCTGATGAGGACATCAACTTTCTCAAACGAGGGGAGGATGTTGTAAAGCTGACTCGGGTGCACCCAGCGTGCCCTGTAAGACTCAAAGGGGTGACATTCTCTAAGGTCCCAGAGCAAGTTAGAACGTCAAGGACTGAGCCTTCGACCTGTGGTGAGCCAGTCAAGTAGTCACAAAGTCATGAGCTAGCTCTAGAGCTCGAGTCATGGCCTAGTCAGAAAAGCAAGTTGATTCGGACGCCGGGACGGCTCCCGGGACCCATGTCTGGGAGCCAGACTGATTCTGCCAGGCTTGCCAGGCTTAATCAGCAAAATAAAAACTAAGTCCTAAAAAGCGTGCTTTACCAGAAAGCACTATGTTTCAAACCAGAGGGGGTGCGCCGAATCACAGCAGAACTATAGGGGGAGTCCGGCAGACAGAAACTTGGACAGCTCAACCAGCGCCAGGAATCCAGTCTCCAGGTCTCAGCTCCCTCTACCAACACGATCCAGGCACAATGCCCAGCACGTATTGGTGGCCCCGAGACCGGTCAGTCTATGTATGAATGTAACATCTTCCAAATCTAATAAAGTTGATCCTTGGGGATGATTACCATTTCGGTTTCGCCTTCGGGACTGGTCCAAGTGGAAGGACCCTTACTACAACCTTTTTGCGTCGCTGGAGCCTAAGGGTCCCTGTCATCGACATGGGGCTTGCCGCTATGCCAATTGGTCAGTTTGGCGACCACTATGCCTTGGGTTTCATGTGTGGCTTGTCTTTGCCTTTGGTTACCTTTTGGGGATGGATTCTGAGTTGGCTTTCGGGTTGGTTGGGATTCCAGTTTTCTTAAGTCTAAATGGTCAAGCTTGTTACGTTTTTGAGTTGGCTTTTACGTAAGTGCATGATGGATGAATGTTAGACTCAAGTGCGTGTTGGGGAAACCGCTCAAGTCCCAGCACCCTTTGAGGTGCCGGTGCAACACATCTTGAGCACATTATACGAAGTGCGAGATATAGCTTTCAAGCTACATCTCAAGAAGAAATTTTACTCCCTCAAGATGGCAAATCATGACTCCCTACATAATCACATCAACCAGTTCAAGAACCTGCTAAAGCAAATGGTCGTTGTTGAATCTGTCATAGATGATCAAGACGCAGTAATGCAACTGCTTGCCAAGCTCATATGATAGCTGGATGATGATCATTACGACCCATCCAGAGTTGACTCTTTCAAGAGTCATTACAATGTTGTTGCAGGAAGACACATGGAGGAACGAAGCCTCCAGTTCCTCAGTTGATTCTCATGTCTTGTACACCAACAGAGGCCAAACTAAGCAGAAGAAGAAGAAATACCCGAAGCAATCAAAGCAAGACCAGGAACCAACACAGCCAAAGAACAGTCAAATCCGTAGACTAAGAAGAAGTTGTTCTACAGATACTGCAAGAGAAACAACCGCGAGATTCAAGACTGCAGGATACTACAAGCAAAGAACAACAGCAAGGGACAATCAAATCAAGTGGTCAATGAAGCTACAGAAGCTCCACAGCCTAGTCAAGAAGCGGATCATGATGTCTTCATGACCAGTCATCAAGGAGCATCCAACGAGAGTTTTTGGTTTCTGGATTTTGGTGCCACTCAGCATATGACCAGTCTCATTGGCTGTTTCGAGCTCTATACACCCTATGGTACCAACAAGTACATTCACCTTGGCAATAATAGCACACAAACTATTAAAGGTGAAGGTATGATAAGATTAAGTTTTGCAAATGATCAATCTAAGCTACTTTCTAAAATCTTGTATGTACCCAATCTGTCTACAAATCTGCTCTCTGTAAGCAGAATCACAAATCTAGGACATAAAGTAAAATTCAAATGTGATCAATGCAAAGTAGTTGATAGGATAGGCAAGATCCTAGCACTCGAAAAGAGACATGGATACTTGTGTAGATTAATTCATTGCTTTTCTGCCTCTAGACAGGTGCTCAGTACTTCCATTCAAGCAAATAAAAGTTTACTTTGGCATTATAGACTTGGTCACTTGAATTATGCTTCTGTACAACAAATGTCTAAATATTCTATTGTTCTTGATCTAGACTATCATGATAGTAAAGTCGAGTTACGTGTCTGTCAATACTGTTTAGTTGGTAAACAAACTAGAAAACCATTTAGATCAAGCCATTAGCATACTACTAGAAGATTGTTGGATGTTATACATACAGACATTTGTGGCCCAATGTAGAATCCTTCTCTGAAGGATGCAAAGTATTTCATAACTTTTATTGATGAATTCTCCAGAAGAACTATGGTGTACTTTATCAAAAAGAAATCGGAAGCTTTCAATTGCTTCAGAATCTTCAAGGAGCATGCAAAAAAAAAATTGGAAGGACAATCAAAGCCTTGAGGTCTGACAACGGTGGAGAGTACATCGCTACAGAATTTAAGGAGTACTGCCAAAGCCAAGACATTGAGCAGCAATTTATTACTCCTTATTCTCTTCAGTCAAATGGCTTGGCCGAGAGGAAGAACCGTACCCTGGTTGGATCAGCTAAATGTATGTTGGCGCATGTATCATTGCCTAAGAGCTTCTGGGCCGAAGCTATCTCCACTGCAGCTTACGTCCAGAACAGATGTTCAACCAAGGCCCTCTTAGACAGAACACGCCATGAGGTGTGGACATGATCTAAGCCTTTTGTGAAGAACCTACGAGTGTTCGGATGCATCGCCTACAAGTAGATCTCAAAAGACACGAAGAAAAAATTCGACTTCCAAGGTCTCAAGACCATCCTAATTGGGGTATCTGATAATACTTACAAGCTATACGATCCCGATACCCTGCAAATCTTATTTAGCCGGGACACAGTCTTTATCGAGGATCAGTTCATCGACATCAAAGGCAAAGGCATTGTTCCAGGAGAAACTTCAATGTCTGCCATTGACATGCCAATTTGAGCTTCAGGCTCAAGCATGTCCATCATCGATCTACTATACGACAACGAGTCAGATGAAGATGTTGCTGCTACCCAGCAACAAGTCCCAAGAATGGTTCATCAATCGATTCCTCCAAGAAGATCAAGCCGAGTGCGCACACAACCCACAAGGTATACTCCTGAGTCTGTCTATCTTTTGATACAAGAACCGACGACAATCGAAGAAGCACTTAGCCAATCAAACTCTGATCTTTGGAGAGAAGCCATGGACAAAGAGTATTCCTCTCTGATTGCTCACTTCTATCTGGGCATTCAAATCCACCAAGACATAGCGAGACGCGTGATTTATACTACTCAATAAAGGTATCTTCACAATGTTCTTAACATATATCACCGATGGATCCAAGGCCTGCATCTATCAAGGGACCAATGCCCTCAAACCAAGCAGGAAGAGGAGCAGATGAGAGAGTATCCTTATCGATCAATACTTGGATCTCTCATGTACGCAATGGTCTGTACAAGACATGACATCTCTTTTGCAGTAAGCTCACTCAGCCAATTTATGGCTAATCCTGGCATTGTCCATTGGAAGGCTCTCATAAGAGTCATGAGGTATATTCGATGTACCATGGACCAGTGCATCTTCTATGGAGAAGTCAACAAAGACAATCTTCATCAGCTCAGTGGATATTTTGACGCAAGCTAGGGAGGAGATGTAGACAATCATAAGTCCACATCTGGATTTACATTCTTCTTCAAAGATGGTCCTATCTCATGGAACAGTTGTAAGCAAACCTCTATCGTCCTTTCTTCTACATAAACAAAATACATTTTTGTTTCTCAATCTATTAAAGAAACATTTTGGTTGAGAAATTTACTGCCAAACATTAGTTTGAATCAATACAGCCCTACTATCATATTCTATGATAATTATAGTGCTATTGCCTTATCGACCAACCCTAGATTTTACTCTAAGAGTAAGCACATTGACTATATTAGGGGCAAGGTTCTCAACAAGGAGGTAAGCTTAACGTACTGTAGAACGCAGGACATGGTTGCAGATATATTTACAAAGGCATCTGAGTGTTAATGCACACAACAAGTTTTGTGCATTGCTTAGTTTGAAGATCAAGGCATTCACGGATCCAAATTAAGAGGTGGTATTGGATTTATTTCCTATACTCTCCTAAATCCTATGTTAATCTGCCTCCATTCATGCTACTGCATTTTAATTGTGTCCCACAATATGCATATTTACACGTAAAATAAGACAGGCAAAAAAGGTGACAGTTGCAATGTAAAAATTACAGCAAATAAGGATCCTAAAACACTTGAAATGATGAGGAAAACAATAGATTATGATTTCATAAGATTAGCACAAGTTGAACCATCAAAATCCATCAAAAACCTATGCTTGAACCTCACTAAATGGCCCAAATCCTTGAAGAAGGCTTCACACGTGTGAAAGTACGGCCTCCCACAGTCTGAGTACTGTACACCAGACCTACATTCAATCCTATAATCATTAGTAATCACAAGTACTCAAACAATTATGAACATAGAGAGCAATTGCACCATTATGAGAGAAAAAACATGAAATTGCTTGATTGATTTTGGTGAGATATCATCACCTATATATACATGATCCATCACGGTTTTGGGCAGGTATGAGTAGCCCTAAACCTATCCCTAATGCTAATTTTGGTGGATCTTTCATCCCTACCAAGTTAGGGTTGGAATCTTGGAGATCCCTCAACAATGCAAAAATTACCAAAAATAGCTCCTATTTTTTCTCCCTTGTATCTAAGCATAATTTGGACTCATTCCAAAGGTTCTAACACTTAGGTCTACTTGAGAACATCCTTATGAATGGAATCCTATGCTATTTGGCACGTGTGACAAGCCACATCATGACCATTTAACTATTTACAAGTCATATGACCAAAACTAGTCAAGCTAGAATTGTGAATTTTTAACACTCCTCCTCACTATCTAGCTTGGTTCAATCATTGCTTTACTAATCACTCCAAGTGATGATCTGAACTTCATAAAAGGTGTCCTTTGAAGTGGTTTAGTAAGTAGATCAGCTACACATTCATTGCTTGGAACATGCTCCAAAGCAATCTCCTTGGCTTGCACCATTTCTCTCACAAAGTGATGGCATATCTCAATGTGCTTAGATCTTGCATGGAAGATTGGGTTAGATGCAAGGTGTTGGGCTGATATATTGTCATTGTAGATGATTGGTGCCTCCTCTGAATCCATGATCTTTAGTTCCACCAATAATCTCTTGATCCAAAGTACCTCCTTTGTAGTGGTTGTCAAAGCTTTGTACTCGGCCTCAGTTGAAGATAGAGATATAGTTTCTTGCTTTTTTGAAAGCCATGAAACCACACCTTCTCCTATGAAAGTTGAATAGGCACTTGTTGATTTCCTATCCCTCTTGTCCCCTGCAAAATCTGAATCACTAAATGCATGAAGGTTAATCACATCTCCTCTATATAGAATCCCAAAATCCAATGTACCCGAGATGTATCTTAGAATCCTCTTAGCCTTTTTCCAATGGATATTCAATGGCTTTTGCATGGATTGGCTCAACCTACATACACTAAAGCTAAGATCTGGTCTAGTTATAGTGATCCACATTAAGGAACCTATAAGTTGCCTAAACAAAGTGATGTCCATGAAGGATCTTTCATCATCTTCATTTGGCACTTTTACATCTTGCTCCATTGGTGTGTCAACACTTTTGCATACTTCCATCTTAAACTTCTTCAAAAGACTTTGAGCATAGTTTACTTGACTTATAAAGATAAAATCAGACCCTCTAAGTACTTCTATGCCTAAGATGAAGTGAAGACACCCTAGATCTACCATCTTGAACTCTAAGGATAGATCTATCTTGATTTTTTCAATACCATCAACACTATTTCCACTAATGATGATGTCATCTACATAAATAAGTAAAAGTACAATACCAACATCATCAAACTTAATGTAAAGAGTGGGATCATATTCACTTTGAACAAAAGAAAGTGAAATAAGATAGCAATGTAGTCTTGAATTCCAAGATCTCGAGGCTTGCTTCAAGCCATAGATGCTTCTTTGGAGATGGCATACTTTGTTCTCCATTCCATGCTTGATGAACCCTTGTGGCTGCTCCATATAGATATCCTCTTCCAAAAAACCATTCAAGAAAGCATTAGAGACATCCATTTGACATAGAATCCATCCAAAATGTGATGCAAGTGCAATGATTAGTCTTATTGTGGCCATCTTGGCCACGGGTGCAAAAGTTTCCTCATAGTCTATCCCTCTCTCTTGAGCATAACCTTTTGCAACTAATCTTGCTTTATGTTTGTTAACACTCCCATTTGCATTCAACTTAAGCTTGAAGACCCACTTGCATCCTATTACATTCCTTTGAGGTCTCTCAACAAGCAACCAAGTTTCATTCTCAATCAAGGCATCATACTCATCCAACATAGCTTTATACCATTCTTTGGAGTTCAATGCATCTTCAACATTAGATGGTTATTCAAAACTAGATAAAGCATAAGAAGTGGATGAGATACCCTCAACTTGCTGTCCTTTGCCTTGATATGTGAGCCTTGATGGCTCCACTTTTGCCCTTGAAGATCTCCTTGGTGTGATAGGTGGGTTTGGTGCTTGCTCCTCCATGAGCTCCTCCTCAAAACCAAGATCTTGCTCCTCGGCCATCTTCTTCTTGATTGTTGGAGCACTTGAGCCTTCTTCAAGCATATGCATATGATGTTCATCAAAGATGACATCCCTTGAAACAACAAATTTGTTCAAGGATGGAAGATAGACTTTGTAGCCCTTGCTTGAGCTTGCATATCCAAGCATGATCCCTCTTGTGGAAGATGGATCCTCCTTGGTTCTTGTTTCTAATGGCACATGCACATAACATATACACCCAAAAACTTTCAAGTGATTAAGATTGGGTTTCTTTCCATACAACATCTCATAAGGAGTTTTGCCTTCAATTGCTTTGCAAGACACCCTATTCATCAAGTAGTTTGCACATACAAGAGACTCACCCCAAAAGGATTTGGGCAAACAAGCATCTAATCTTAAAGCCTTAGAACATTCACATAGTGTTCTATTCCTTCTTTCAGCAACTCCATTTTGTTGAGGAGTGTAAGGACAAGAAGTCTCTTTCTTGATCCCTTCCTCCTCACAAAAGGCCTTGAACTCATTGGAGATGAATTCTCCACCATTGTCACTTCTAAGAATCTTGATGCTATGATTATGATGCTTTTCCACAAACAACTTGAACTTTACAAAAGTATCAAATACTTGAGACTTGAAGGAAAGTAATAACACCCAACAATATCTTGAGTAGTCATCAATGAAGGTTAAAAACATGGATGAACCTCCATTAGATTTGGTGCTAGCAATGTGCACATCCGAGTGTATGAGTTCAAGAGGATGAGATGACTTTGTGATGGAGTTAGGAAACACCTTCTTATGTGCCTTGGATAAGGCACAAGCTTCACAAACCTTGTCTTCCTTCCCAATAGACCTTGGTAGGCCTAAAGCATACTCCTCCTTGATCATAGCCTCCATGGAACCCGAGTTGACATGTCCAAGTCTTTTGTGCCATAAAGTAAAGGTAGATATCTTGCTCTTCTCGGCCAACATGACAACATTAGTATCCACAAATGCATCCAGCTTATAAAGTTTGCCAAGTCTAGTGCCCTTAGCCACTATCTTACCCTTCTTCTTGATGAAACATTCATTTGAAGCAAAGTCAACATTGAAACCATTGTCTACCATTTGGCCAACACTTAGTAGATTCTTTGTTATTGTAGGAATGTACAAAACACCTTCTATGTTGATCTTTTTGGAAGATCCTAAGCAAAGGGGAATGCTACCAACTCCTTCAATCTTACAAGCTTCATCATTTGCTGTATAGATAGACTTTATAGGTCCACATAAGATAAGAGAGAAGAGAAAAACTCCCTTTTACTAGTCATGTGTGAACTAGCACCCGAGTCAATCCACCAAGGATCTTCTCCTTTGAAGCTTGTTGAAGAAAATATGGACATCATGAGAGAGTCCTCATGTGAACTCTCCTCCTCCTCCTCTTTGCTCATGTTGGCTTGGCTTTGATCTTGCTTCCTCTTGAAGCATTCCGAGGCATAATGCCCCATCTTGCTACAATAGTAGCACTTCACCTTTGATTTGTCCTTCTTGACTTTGGTGGTTGATGGAGATGCCTTTGGGGGTCCTTCTTGATCCTCAAGCTTTGTAGACTTCTTGAATGTTGATCCTTTGCCTTTGGACTTGCCTTTGCCTTTGGTGAAGAGAGCTTGGTCATCTCCACCTTGGATGGAAAGCCTATCCATCCTCTCTTGCATTTGGCTCCTTCTTGATTCCTCGGCCATGAGCGTGCCTTGGAGTTCTTCAAGTATGGGTAGCTTACCCATAATTGAATATCCCTGAACCAAATTGTCAAATTCAAAGCTTAGTCCATTCAATATGAGTTGAACAAGCTCTTCATCCTTGATAGGGTCACCTATAAAGGCTAGCTCTTTGTTCAATTCCTTTACTCTTAGGACAAAAGTATGTGCACTCTCTCCTTTCTTTTGATAGCTTCTATAGATTTGATTCTTCAAAGCTAACATTCTAGTTTGGTTCTTGGATTCATATACCTTTTGCAAAGTCTCCCAAGCATCTTGAGATGAAGTGCAATCTCCTACCTCTCTTAAGAGTTCATTTGCAACATTCATTTTTATGCAATGTAGTGCAACATTGCACCTCTTGATGTATTTGGCTTTTTCTTGAGGATGAATAGGTTCACCCTCCTTACCATTTACAATTTCCATCAGATCTTGCATGATCATGATATATTCCATTCTAACTTTCCATATGGAATAGTTAGTTTTGTTGAGCCTTTCATTAGTATCCAAAAGATATGCATTTATAGATGCCATCTAGTCTCCTAATCAAGGACTTGACACAAATGAAGGTTACTTCTATTGATTTGATTGAAGGTCTACCTTATCCCACTTCTTAGGGACCTGAAAAGATCAGTAATAGACTTCCTATAAAGATCTAAGAATGATCTCTAACAAAATCAAATCATAGAATACTAGAAACAATGCACTTGCTTGATTGAAGTAGACAATACTAGTAGAATTGCCCCTCTTTCTATAAAGAACATTAAAGCTTCCAAATGATCTGATAAAGAGTGAATTTCAGCAACCTAATATACTTCCAAAATCACTTGTAAAAGATCTAAATGGAACTTAATGAGGATGCAACACAATCTACTATCCAATCACAAGCAAAAAATGATCAAAATTGATGAAAAATTGATCTAATTTGGTGCATAAGTCAAGCAATGGTTGGACTGAACCTAAATCACTTTAGGAGGTGCCTACTACACCTTAGAACAGCCTTGAAGAGTCCCCAAAACTCTGATCTTCCCTCTCCTTGAATGCTAGAAAGCCTTCTCTATGAAATCACCTCCAAAACTCGCTTAGAAATCAATGCTTGGAGCAAGCAAAACTTGCTATCTTGGTAATGTGAATTGAATTCAACTTTGCCTCTAGTTTTAGACACCTAAGCACCTGCAAATGAAGTCACACAACACCAATCTCCAATGTATTTGACTCACTTTGAGTTCTAGAATCAATATTAGATGCTAAGATCCAATCTACACAAGATTTAGATCAAAAATTGTGAGAAAATTGAATGCAAACCAAGGATTTAGCTCATTTCAGCCTTTAGGCTCTGATACCATGTAAAAATTACAGCAAATAAGGATCCTAAAACACTTGAAATGATGAGGAAAACAATAGATTATGATTTCATAAGATTAGCACAAGTTGAACCATCAAAATCCATCAAAAACCTATGCTTGAACCTCACTAAATGGCCCAAATCCTTGAAGAAGGCTTCACACGTGTGAAAGTACGGCCTCCCACAGTCTGAGTACTGTACACCAGACCTACATTCAATCCTATAATCATTAGTAATCACAAGTACTCAAACAATTATGAACATAGAGAGCAATTGCACCATTATGAGAGAAAAAACATGAAATTGCTTGATTGATTTTGGTGAGATATCATCACCTATATATACATGATCCATCACGGTTTTGGGCAGGTATGAGTAGCCCTAAACCTATCCCTAATGCTAATTTTGGTGGATCTTTCATCCCTACCAAGTTAGGGTTGGAATCTTGGAGATCCCTCAACAATGCAAAAATTACCAAAAATAGCTCCTATTTTTTCTCCCTTGTATCTAAGCATAATTTGGACTCATTCCAAAGGTTCTAACACTTAGGTCTACTTGAGAACATCCTTATGAATGGAATCCTATGCTATTTGGCACGTGTGACAAGCCACATCATGACCATTTAACTATTTACAAGTCATATGACCAAAACTAGTCAAGCTAGAATTGTGAATTTTTAACATGCAATAGTCTGCATTTTTACTCACTGTTTATGACAAGCAAAAAATGCAAAAAATGCAACACTGCATTTTTACACGGATTTTATGACAAGCAAAAAATGCGACAATTCTTGTTCCTAGACAAACTAGACACATGTCTACCTAACTTTGCATGTCACCTAGCATTTTGCATGCTTACATATCCAAATCTACCTAACTCAAACTCGACCTATTCTACAAGGTAATGTGCTCAATTCACATACCTTAAATATCTACAATGGATTAATCATGAGCATGGTCGTTGGCCATGTGGAGTAGTTACTTAAATCTGCATGGTGTTCCTGATGAGAAGAAAATTAAAAGCGTCGTGATGTTCTTACGAGGCAAAGCATCATCGTGGTGGCGAGATTTACCGGTGAAGCCAACTACTTGGGATGCGTTTGCGGAAGTCTTCAAGAAAGCTTTTGTAATTGCTAATGACGTTTACTACTACCTAAACTTCGTGAACTACAAGATGGGTACAAAGAGTTTAGACTCTTATATCCAAGAATTCATGGACCTATGGAATAGGGTTCCATCATTCGATGCGAAGTTGGCACTTTGGCAATTTGTCCTAGGTTTGCCAGCTGACAATTAGAACGAATGCAGGCAAAATGTGTTTCAAAACCAAGGATGCGTTTCGGATTGCGAAAGCATATGATTCCACAGTGGTGGCATCCAGGAAGCAGTTTGCGCAAATTTCAACCACTTCGAAAACCAATAAGGGTAAGAAGCGCGGTCTAGACCAAGCAAAATATTTTAACGATTTAGATCAAGCAGCATCAGAACCCAGGAAGCCGAAGAAAAAGAGATTAAAAAATCTATGTCTCGGGAAAAAGTTAAGAAAGAGAACTTATGTTTCATTTGTAAGAAGCTTGGACATATGATGAAATTTTGTCCAAAAAGGAAGAAAGTGTCTTCTCACATGATTGAGATCCCAAGAGGCAATGGTAAGACTTCGGAAATTAACCTGACTGATTGTGAGTGTGAATGTTCTTTTACTAGTACTTCTTTCTTGTCTAATGAACTTTTCCGTTTAATTGGCACAGTTAAAGTTCAAGATGCGAGTATTTTATTGGACAATGGTTCAACTCATAATTTTATTAATTCTTATAAACAATTGAGAAATCGTCTATCTCTGAGTGCTTAATTCGGCAGAAGGGTCGTACTAAGGATGATGATTTGTGGGAGAGAGTTGATAGCATAAAGAAGAATTTCCTAAAGTTTAGCTTCTAAGGATAGAAGCAGTTTAAGGAGGGGAGAATGTTATGTCCATGACCAGTGCATAGAAACTTTTGAAAGATCACATTCCCACCATTGACAACTTCTTTGATGGAAAACAAGTAGATTCTACAATATCTACGTGAAGAGCAAAACACTATCATTATTCCTATCATTGAAATAGGATAATCTTTGGTCCTTACATTGGAATCATGTGGATTTCCAGTACAAATGATATTTTATTTTTTATGACACTATTCAAAATACTACAAAAATAGTTATCCATTGAAATTTTTATCAACAAATAAAGATTTGAAAGCATCAATTTTCATTGTCTTGTCATACAAAGTACTAAACATCATAGATCTTAAAGATAAACAACAAGTCACTCCATGTCTACAAATACTATCCAAAAAGTCTTTAAAGATAGTAGACTCTCCAATGCTCACCATCCTTGCAAGATGCAAACTTGAATGGACAATTTCCGTGCAATTTGATGACTCAGCCATTGTCATTGAGGAGTCCCTTGCAACTCTCATGATTTGAGGCTGATCCTCAAGATTTTCCTCCTTTTGATGCTCCTCCTCAATGCAAGAAAGATCACACTTTTCCAAGATCTCCTCTTTTGCCAAGCTCACACTCTCAAAAGCAACACTAGCTTCCAACTTGAACAATCTTCCATGTTTGAATCCATTTGCAATGCAAACATCATTATTAAAAATGGAACAAACACCATGTTCAAATTGGACATCCAAACCACTTTCTAAGAGTACACCAACACTAAGCATATTCTTGGTGATTTGATGGTACATAAAGGACATTTTTTAGATTCATGCATTTTGAGGATTCTAGACACAAAGAGATGGTGCCAACACCATCTATCCTACACTCTTCATCATTTGCAGTAAAGACAAACTTTTTAACATCATTGAATGAGTTTAAGGTTGAGAAAAAGTCCATTTTCACAAGACATGTGGGAGCTAGCCCACTTGTCGATTCACCAATTGTCTCTTGATTTGCTATTGCTTGTTGGTGAGGATGTACATGCCAGCAAGAATACATCTACTTCATCATCCTCCTCCTCCTTTGCAAGGTTTCCTTGTTTGTCCTCCTCCACTTGTGCTCTTAGCCTCTTGTAGCATTTAGATGCATAATGCCCCTTCTTTCCACAAAAGAAGCATTTTTGCTTTGACTTGTCCTTTGAGCTTGATGCTCATCCTCTTCTTTGGCCTCCTTTGGATGCTTCTTCTTTCCATTGGTCTTCTTTTTGCCCTTGAATGAGAAATTGGCTTTCTCATCACCATTCTGAAAAGACAAGGAACTCATCCGAGATTTTGCATGGAGCATCCTACACTCTTCAGCCACTAATACACTGTGAGGTTTTTCTATAGTTGGCAAAGTGTCTTGGATGGCAAAACTTTGGACCAAATTTGCAAAGTCATCTCCTAGACCATTAAGAACAACTTGTACAAGCTCTCCATCATGAATCTTCTCTCCAATGGGAGCCAACTCCCTATTTAGAGACTTGATTCTGAGTACATAATCTTGTGCACTCTCCTCACTTCTTTTCATGCTCTGCAAAATCTGATTTTTAAGCATGAGAACCCTCAAAGTGTTACTAGATTCATAGATTGATTTTAAAGACTCCCAAGCCTCTTTAGTACTTTTACATGATGATACTCCCCTCAAAAGATCATTGCTCACATTCATTTTCACACAATGAAGTGCTAGCCTAGATTTGTTTTTGTATCTCACTAATTCATGTGCACCTAGAGGTTCATCTTCATCCTCAATCAGAAACTCATAAAGGTCTTGGAGCACCAAAAGTGACTCCATCCTAACCTTCCAAATAGCATAATTTGTAGAATTCAATTTCTCACTAGCTTCTAGAAGGTATGCTCCAGCAGATCCCATCTTACTAGTGACTTCCACAAACAAGAAATAGATTTGATTGACTTGAAACTCACAAAGGTCTCACACTTGTAGTGTTTCACTCAAATTTGATTTCTAATCCAACAAATGGACTTATAATCATAGTTCTATCATTCCCTCACAAAGCTGGAATGAAGATAAGATGACGTGAAAACTACTTTCAAACAATTTACAATTTGCTCCATAGGAGTTTCTATACTCTTACAATCTAGCATATTGAACTTTTTTAATATTGAAAGAGCATACTTGGATTGACATACAAAAGCTTTATCATTATGAAAGTCAATCTCTGATCCTAATATTAATGAATTTTTCCAAGATCTTGCATCTTGAACTCTTTTCCAAGTGCAACTTTGGTTTCCTTAGCTAACTTGATACAACTCTTGGTTAGAATGATATCATCAACATAAATGAGAAGTATGACAATATCTCTATCATAAAACTTGACATACAAGGAAGGATCATAGTTACTAAGACTAAATCCTAGTGACTCAAGAAAGGTGTTAAGTCAAGAATACCACGACCTTGGAGCTTGCTTTAGTCCATATAGACTTTTGAAGAGCAAGCAAACTTTGTTTTTGTCTTGGATAAAACCAATAGGTTGATCCATATAAATCTCTTCTTCTAGATATCCATTTAAAAATGCATTAGAGACATCTAGTTGAAAAACTTGCCAATTGAAAAAACATGCAATAAAAATTATGATTCTAATTGATACCATCTTTGCAACTGGAGCAAAAGTCTCCTCATAATCAAGTCCATAAACTTGAGCAAAATCCTTTGCACAAAGCCTTGCCTTGTACTTGTTGATTGTGCCATCTTGATTATATTTGACTCAAAAAACCCATTTGCAACCACTGGTGTGCTTGTTGACGGAAGATCCACAAGCTTTCATGTTTTGTTGGCAATCAGTGCATCATATTTCTTCTTCATGGCAAGAAACCATTCCTTTGAGTTGAGTGCATCACATACATCCTTTGGCTCCTTATGTGAGATAAAATAAGCACAATTAGTGGAGTTAAGTTCCACTTGCTTGTCTTTATCTTCATATGTAAGCCTCCTAGGCTCAAATCTTTCTCTTTGAGATCTCCTTGGTGTAAAGATTCGAGATAACTCCTCCTCAATTCTTGGCCCCATCTCTCCATGATAGTCTTCAAGGGTGATGATAGGAGAATCTTTGAACTCGGACTCCTCAAGGATGTATTGTAATTGAGGTAGAGGGAACATAAATTCTGTAAGCCTTCTTGTTGGATGAATATCCAACCATGATCCCTTTGATAGAATTAGGATCATCTCTTTTCCTTGTTTTTAAGGGTACATGAACGAAACAAGCACATCCAAAAGCTCTAAGGTGATCTACCTTAGGTTTCTTCTTAAACAAGACTTCATATGGTGATCTTCTAGCAAGTGCATTATGAGGTAATCTATTGCACAAATAATTTGCACAATTAATTGCTTCACCCCAATATTCAATAGGCAAAGAAGCCTCAACTCGGATTACTTTAGCACATTCACATAAAGATTGTTTTTTTCTCTCAGCAACTCCATTTTGAGATGGAAAATAAGCACAAGAAAGCTCTCTCTTAATTCCTTCACCCTCACAATATTCATAGAACTTGTTGGAGATGTATTCACCTCCTCCATCACATCTTAAAGCTTTAACTTTGAAAGAAAACTGTTTCTCAACATAAGCTTTGAAGATCAGGAAGTGATCAAATACCATAGCTTTTGAAGAAAGTATATACAACCAAGTATATCTTGTAAAGTCATTAATAAAGGTGACAAAACATGTTGCACCACCAATACTTTTAGTAGAAGAAAAATGAACATCCGAGTGTATTAGCTCCAAAGACTTTTGATATGGCTTTCGATGTGATTTTGCAATAGCACAAGCCTCACAAGGCTTGAAATCCTTGGAGAGTGATCTTGGAAGGCCAATAGCCTTATCTTTCTTGCTATTCAATCTAGAATCAATTTTTTGTGCTAATCATAAAGCTTAATAAAATCAATCACCTTTGTGGATCATTCCCACACGTGTGAACATTATGGAAATTTTGTCAAATTAGACTTCCTTTGTGAAGTTAGGTGGATTTCTAGCATGTAATAAGGAATTTAGCTCAGTCTTTTTGCCCTAAAATGAAGCCCTATTCTATTTCCTAGAGTCATGCTTGGTAGATAGCTAGTTGGTCAATTTTTCACTTTAAATCTAGGATTTAGGTCCTATAAACTAGGAATCACTACCAAAATGACATGACCAACCCTATGGACTTGACCTAATCTACATTAGGAGGGATTGCCATGTGGCATCTTGGCCTCACATGTGTGGAATCCACTTACGTATAAAATTTACATTATACTACATGGTTTTTTATCAAGCTAGATTTGCCAATTTTTGGCAGTCCTTCACAATCATTAGATCCAATCATTAATGACTATAAAATACAATCTGGAAACATACTTCATCAGTACTCATGATCAATTCCAAGCAAAAACTTCAATTCTAGGTGACAAATTCACTACAACCATCAAAAATCTTATGAAAAGAATCCATAATTATGATCTTTAGGCTAAAAGTACACAAATTCATAGAAGCCACCTACTTGGAGATCAATTCCACCACCTAGAAGTAACATGCAAGGAGAAATCCACAAAAATTAAGAAAATACAAGAAGTAACTCCACCTTCCAATTGATGCAAATCCATAGCTCTTATACCGCTGTAAGTCTTACGGGATCCCAGACACTCGACTACGCATCATAGAACATATTTTATTCTAGCAATCAAGAGACACAGCACAAGAATTGTCAATTTGGTTTTAGAGCGAGATCGTCAGTGTCTCGCTTGTTGGCAAATTGACTCTCTAATCTTTCGCTGTGTTCTGCTCGTTGGCAGACTTTCATGCATAGCTATGGTATTTTTGCTTTCTTACTCTTTTCGCTACGTCTCTCTCTGTTTCTTACAGATCTCTCTATTCACTATTTCTCTTTTTACAGGTTATGATTCAGAGAGGATTGTTTATACCTCCACTATGTGGAGTTTACAAGATAGCTAAACGTAGAATCACAAGACTAGTTAACGCTAATCAACTAGTTAGTTAGTCTTCGTCGTTGCTATTCATTTCAGTTGGGCATGAAACCCGTTGAGCTGCCAACTGACAGCGCGAAAGATTTCTCTTCATGTGTTTTGCACGGTGGGGAGAATGGAAGAAGCAATGGTGATGGAAGGGGTTGCGAGAACAGTTGTGGATGAAGGGGGAATAAGAAAAATCGATTTAGGAGGAGATAGGAAAGTGGTGGAAGAAGCGGTAGTAGTGGTGGCAGTGTTGGTATGACGGTGGCAGTGCTGGTACGACGGAGGATCGAAGGTGGAAGAGGTGGTGCCCACATACGTGTGGATGGTGAATCAGTGAGAAGGGTAGGAGGTCGGTGGTTAGTGGATGGGATGGCAATGGTAAGGACTTGAAATCAGTGAAATTCTCGGACCTTCTGTTCGAGGAGGGTGACTGTTGGAAAGTTTGCGGATCCCAAGGCAACCCTAACCCTAGTTAATAAGTGAGAGAGATTTGACACCCTGCGTGTGTAAGTCCAACCCGATGATCACATAGTTATTTGATTAGTTATAAGTCAATAAAAGGACTTTAGGCCTTTTTTCGGGACTTCTAATGTCGCAGGGCCTAAATGTCAAGTTAGTGAATAAAGTTGGGTTTCTCTCCAATTTGGATGGTTCTCACTCTTTTTTAAATTTGAATAATTAGGGAGGTAAAAATGGACCAATAGAATTCAGAGGCCCGGGTCCTCCTCTCTACTATAAAAAGAGACCAACTCGAATTCCTCCACATGTTCATTTTCTCATTTCAATAAAGCAGATTGGTTGTCTTCAGAAATGGATTGATGAATGTCCTTGCTCTTTATCACTTTTCCTCCATCTCTCATGTTTTATTTAGATTTGCTAATTGTTGGATCTGATTGTTATTGGGATTGCATGTTGTTATACTTTCTATAAGAGAGAAAGGGAGAGAGAGAAAGAGTAAGCTATCTTTGTTGTGGATGCGTAGTGTTGATGGATCGTGGCTAATGGATGTTAGAGTTAGATGCGAATCCTCCTTTCATGTTGAAATCTGAACTATACTATTGCTCTCATGGGAACGAATCTATGCGTGACAACTAACTTTGTCTCTTTGATGCTAGATTGATTAGATCTTGGATTCAAGTTAGGCAAGGAGATAAACCCACTACAATTTTGGAGCCGTTGCCGAGGAGCTATGCCAATTTTTCAGTTCGCAGCATGTTTGTTGGATGGTTAGCTTGCATTAGGCATCTTGTCGTTGCATGAATAGTGTTAGATCTACATTTAAGGTTAGTCTGGGAGTGATTTTTTTTTTTTATTTGAGTGGATTTTCTTGTTTGAAATCTAATCTGATTGTAAAACAAGAAAAGCTATTCAGATCACCAATCTTAAGATCCATTTGGATCTGAGATATCAGAAAAAACAACAAAAATCGGTCAAATCTGCCAGATTTTGGTCAAAAAGAAGCAAAAAACGTCATCAGATCTAATAACTTTTTGCCCTCTTTCAGAAAACCCTCATTGAGTTGCAGACACCTTCGATTTTGATCATAGAACCTTCAGTTTGAAGGACGAAGATTAATCATCAACAGATTTTCAAAAACATCAAAAAAATCGTCAAAAAATACCAAAAAATCACCAAAACCCTAAAAATACAGAAAGGAACCTTCGCCCAAATCACTGTGCATAGGTGTGATTCAGATCTGTCTACTACCAAGTCGAAGAAGAATAATACCAAAAATAGAAGAGTTTTTAGATGATCAGTTGTCATATTGTCATATTGTTGTCAAAAAAGTCACTTTTTTCCAAAATTACCAGAATTACTCTTGTTCCTTCGCCAAAACCTTCGTCGACTTTCCAAAATATTTTATTTATAGTAAAATATTATTTTTGAATTCAACGAGGATTCTTCTTGTCGATATCATAGAAAATCTTGATTTTTACCCTCGCCAAACTACAGAAACTGTATTTTCTTGTGCCAGAAACCTTCGTCGGGTTTACCCTGGTTTATCTGTGTCAGATCTTGCATCTCAGAGTTCGACGAAGTTTATTTCTCTAGAAATTGTCAGAAAAAATTGATCAGAGAGTTTTTTTTTTTTTCAAAATAGCACTTTTGAACCTTTGCAGAGCCAATCTTCGCCTAGAGAACCTTCGCCAGAACTATTTCTAGGTTTTGATTTTCCAGATCAAGTCTCTGTCAAAATTTGGGTCAAACATGATACAGTCTGATTTGGATTCTGGGAAATGTTTCATTTTTTAGAAGCATCGATTGATTGAATTTCAAAAAAAAATTCATGATATAGAAATCAAATTCTTGGAAAGTGGAATAGATCTAGCAGATCTGATATGAGATAGTTTTGATTGAAAAATCTAGATCCAATCTCATTGTCTGCTCGATCTGAATGACTGCTCCTAATGTTGTTCCGGGAGGTGCTTCTCAGGAAGTCAATCCAATTATTGTTAGAAGAGCACCTCCTTTGCATCTACCCACATACAATGGATTAACAGATACAATTAGATTTCTTCAGATCTATGCTGAATCCTGTGAAGTCTATGGCAAAATGTTTTCCTCAAGATAAACTTAAGTTGTTTCCTATGGCCTTAATAGGCACAGCACAAGATTGGTACTATAATAAAGATGAAACTGAACGTGCAGATTGGGAGGTTGTTAAACGAGCCCTTATCACACGGTTCAAACCTCGAAAGTTTATGGAAGACGCTTTTCTACTTTTAAGTAAAATTAAAATGGGAAAGCGGGAAATGGTTCGAGATTACATTGAATGGGTGAAACGCCTCAGATCTGAGTGCAAATTTTAGCTGATTAACGAAAATGCCATGATTATGTGGTTTTTGTCAGGTTTATCTAAACGAATCAAACGTGAGCTGAAACACCATAATGAGTATGCACTCTTGCAAAATGCTAGGGACGATGCAATTCAGGAGGAGGATGAAGATTCAGATGATGAGCCGAATGTCAGTATGTTGCCTTATACAGCAGGGCAGACTACTATGACATCCACCACTATTGCATCCACGAATGTCAACACTATTGTAGAAATGATGCTCAACGAGTTCGAGAAACTCGGGAAGAACCAGTAGAACAGATGAAAAAGTTGCAGTCGCAATTTGATGAGAAGATCAAAGCATTAGAAGATTTCCACGGAAAAGCGAACAAGGAAACTGAGAAGTTTGCGAAGACTTTTCCTACCAAGGAAAATTTCTAGTGGTCTATTTATACAGAAAATCACACAGTGAATGAGTGTCCTCAATTGAAAAAATAAATGGAAATCAGTGTATGCCATTTGTGTAATTCGCCTGATCATGAGACTGCTTTTTGCAACTTCAATCCTCGGATAATTCATCAACGGTATGTCCAAATGGGATATCGAGAACCACAGTATGGAGGAAATCCAACAACTAGACCTTGACAATCTGCTCTTGGATACCCGGAACATTTAGCCTTACCTGCCCCACCAAAGCACTCCGCTCCTCCTGCCAATTTGATGGAACCAGAACCGTACAGAAGTGATGAGCAATGGAACTATGGTAATGATCAAGAAGGTGGATCTTCAAAACAGTATGCTATTTATGTTGTCACGCAACAACAAGCCTCTAGAAACTGGACCATAGCACCGCTTGGATGCTTTGCCTTTGGAGAAAATCACAGAGTTGCAGGAACTGGAAGCTGCTAAAGCAACAGCCGAAGTTTGTTCTTCACCATTGCAGCCACCAAGAAATTCACGTACAAATATGAATGATCAGTTGCATCATCATGAAGAACCCTTCAAAATGATTGAACCGAAAGCGCCGCAAATAGAACTGCTCATAAATATTTTATCTAGTAAGATTAATATTTCATTGGGAGAGTTCCTGAAGTTGGTGCCAAAAGCAAAAGAAGTCTTAGCGCAAAAGTTAGCTCAAGCAGAACCAGAAGTCCATCGGGAGCCACTTTTTTGTGCTGGATTTGAAGAATCCAATGAAGTACTCCATGTCGGAGCCGCTTGGAAAAGTGAACAAAAGAATATCATCATGTCAATACAGCATAGACAATTTCCTAAGGAAGCAGCTGTGATAGACGGCGGTTTAGGAGTTAACCTGGTTTTTACAAAGCTATGTGCAAAATGGGACCATACAAAGATAAAGCCTACGACTCTTGCCATTAAGCTAGCTGATCAAACGACAGTTTGTCCGCGAGGAATGATTGAAGATATACCTGTCAGAATTGCGAGAGTACAGTTCGTCATTACTTTCATAGTAATGAACTTACCAGAAGCGCCAAATGGCTACCGGGTCCTATTGGGACGTCCATGGTTACGAGTTGCGCAAGTAATTCATAACTAGTGTACCGGAAAAATTACTTTTGAAAATCGTGAATGTGTAGTCAAAGTTGATCCTGCAACTTGGACTATCAAACTAGTGGTCCAAAAAGAGAATGATGATTCAACAACAACGGATCATACTTGTGACTGACCAGAGAAAAATTAGAGAGTTTATTACAATTCTCAAACGAATATTGTCAGCTAGAATGAAGCTCTTGCAATGATTGATTGTACAGCAGAATATATGTGTCAACAAGATAATCAGTCAGATTTGAGTGAGATTTCATTATTGGATCGAACCTTGGATACACCGATCACTTTTCCATTGAATGTGCTTGAATGTAGCTTGGATATCAACGGAACCTATACCAGATCCGATTGAAAATGACCTCATACGTGTGAGTCATGCCTTGACTTATGATGACAATGTAGAATTTACGGATGATAAGATTCTCAATCTTATGGATCCGACCAGATTTAGAGTGCGTAATGTTCCCGATGAACCAACAATAAAATTGCCCAAAGTAGTTATATTGAAGAAAGATAGGATCACAGGATCAATGACGAAGAAACAAGCCAAGCAAAATTATAATATGATCCTAAAATGGGAAAACCTCCCTCAAAAGATTGATTCAGAGAATGTGTCACCCTTACTGGATAAAGACAAAGGAAAAGTCGAAGAAGATTCTACAAGTCAAAATTCTAACAAGATATCATCATCTCGGAAGTCATCACCTCCACGATCAATTCCTGCTAAGAAGGCTAAGCGAAGATCCAAGACAAGTCCTTTCGGAAAGGAACAAGCAGAGGTAGTCCAACATGATATGCCCGAGCATTTTAAATGTTATACATTGGATGATGTGGTTATCATGTTACCTAAATCACATCGTGAACCTGAAGAACACATGCCAGACTTAGAAGATGTTTACGATGGTCCAGCTAGGACACAGCCAATGAATCTTGCTGAACCAGGAGAATCGAAAAAGATTGTATAAGTTGGTTTACAACTTAATCCTGAACAGTATCAAGCACTCTGCATGTTACTTATTAAGTATCAGGATTGTTTTGCATGGACTTATTAAGATCTGAAGGGTATTCCGACGTCAATTATTGAACATACCATACCTTTAATACCTGATGCAGTTCCAAGGGTTACAAAGTTCTATCGTTGTTATCCTAATATTGCGGATATGATAGAGAAAGAACTTCAGAGATTGCTTGACGTTGATTTCATTTATGAGATCGAGCATACCGAATGGATCTCATCGATTGTCATTGTTCCTAAGAAGAATGTGAAATTGAGAATTTGTGTGAATCTCAAGGCGTTGAACAAAGTGACGCAGAAGGATCACTTTCCATTACCTTTTAATGAAAGCATTTTGGATCGCCTTGCTGGAGCGGAAGCTTATAGTTTCCTGGATGGATTTAGTGGTTACAACCAGGTTAAGATAGCACCTACCGATCACCACAAAACTGCTTTTGCAACAAAATGGGGCACCTATGCTTACAAAGTAATGTCGTTTGGACTCTGTAATGCACCAAGTTCGTTCCAAAAAGTAATGCAATTTGCCTTTAGAGATTATCTACAGAAATTCCTTGAAATCTACTTGGATGACCTAGGAGTCCATAGTGCAGATGCAGACCACCTGGATCGATTGGAGAAAGTACTTGAAGATGCCACAAATATCAAATTTCTCTAAATCCAGAAAAATGTCAGATATGGGTTTCCCACGGAGTTGTGCTTGGACATGTGATATCAAGGCATGGTATTGCCACAGATTATTCTAAAATCAAGATTATTGTGGAATTGCAACCGCCAACAACGATTCGTGGAGTTTATGTGTTTATGGGTCATGCGAATTACTATCGCATTTTTATTATCTTCTTTGCGGATTTAGCACGAGCTATATACAAACTAACTATTGTTCCTATTTGGACAATAGAGGCATTAGAAGCCTTTGAAAAATTAAAAAGAAGCATTTACTTCAGCACCGATACTACGTTCTCCAAATTGGACGATTGAATTTCATGTTCACACGGATGCCTCGAAATATGCCATTGGATCAATTTTGACACAGCCAGGTGATTATAAGAAAGATTATCCTATACGATTTGCTAGCAGACAGCTTACAGATCCAGAGAAGAATGATTCAACAACAGAACGTGAAACGTTAACCATGATTTTTCTGTTCGGAAATTGCGTCACTACCTCATGGAAATGCACTTTGCATTTTATATGGATCATCAGCTGTTACTTTACTTGGTAGACAAGACATGCAATACTGGACGTATTGCAAGATGGTTATTATTATTGACTGAATTTGACTTTCGAATTGTGGTTCGAAAGGGAAAGCAACATTATCTAGCTGATCACGTTTCGCGAATCGAATCTGCACCAGTTAATACTGAAGTGGATGATGAATTACCAGATGCCGCATTGTTCTATGTAGAAGCAGTACCTGAGTGGGCAGTAGATATTGTTGAGTACCTGATGTTAGGACAACCGAATGACTCCTTGACAAAAGTATAGAAGAGACAATTGATTCATAAGGCTCAACCTTATCAATTGATTGCAGGACAATTGTATCGTCGACAATATTCTACGTAGATGTGTTTTACCTCATGAAATACCAGATTTAATCATGTTTTCACATGATGGCATGGGCAGAGGACACTTCTCTACAGATATTACTGTTTGCAAACTTTTGCAATCAGATTGTTGGTGGCCTACACTTCATAAGGACACAGAAAATTTTATTCAGACATGTGATATTTGCCAACGAACACGAGGGCCTACTCGACATAATTATGAACCCTTGCATCCGACTTTATCGCAAGTACCATTTGAAAAATGGGGACTGGATTATGTTGGTCCTATTTATCCTGCCGCGCAAGGATCTCAGGCCAAATACACTATCATAGCAATTGATTATATGACCAAGTGGGTTGAAGCCAAAGCTGTCAAAGTTGCTGATGCGAAATCTATGGCCAAGTTTCTTTATGAAATTATTAGAATCAAATTTGGATGTCCGATCGAGATTATTAGTGATCGGGGTACACACTTTGTTAATCAGACAATAAAGTGTTTACTGAAAGATTTTTTTGTTATACATAGATTTAGCACTCCTTATTATCCCAGAGGGAATGGCCAAGCTGAATCTTCCAATAAGATTCTCTGCACTATTATGACGAAGACAGTTGAAGCGAGTCGGTTTGATTGGGAACATAAATTGTATGTAGCATTATGGGCATTCGGAACAGCTTACAAAAATAGTACAAATCAAACACCCTTTCAACTGGTTTATGGTCAAAATGTTGTCATGCCGATTGATTTTTTAATCCCATCTTTACGCATAGCGACAACAGAACGGTTAAATGATGATAAGCCTTTACAACTACGTCATGAAGCGTTGCACAAATTATGTGAAACCCGATTGATGTCAGTTCATGCATTAGCAGTAGAGAAAGCTCGCCGCAAGGCATGGCATGATCATCGATTGCACAAAAAGGATCTGAAAGCAAGAGATCTTGCATTGATGTACAAAACCAAGCTGATCAAGAAAAAATTGAAGTTTACCAGTGAAGGTTCGTATAAAGTGAATGAAATCCTGAACTATGGCGCAGTAATTCTTGAGCACTTGGATGGAAAACGATTTGATACTCCGGTGAATGGTAGCCAATTATGCAAGTTTTGACAGCCTACTTCGCCAATTCAACAAGCCTGATCTCAATGATTTTTAATTTTATTTGTTTTTCAGTTTTTTGTTTTCAATATTTGATTGTTCAGAGTTTTTTTTGGAAAAGAGTAAAAAAAAAAATGAGAAAAGATTAATGAACAAAAGTCAGAAAAGTCATCATCATGGGAAAAAGGAAGAACAATATTTTTGATGAAAAATGGCTTATAAAATTATTGTTTTGGTCAGATGTTGCCTATATAGTATCAAAAACCTTCGCTGAGCCTCCAGACTGTACATCCACTTCAAATTTATCTAATTTGAGTTGGGCGAAGGTTCTTGGCCAGGAAAAATCCATTTTTTGAGCTAGGCAAATGATGTCGCGAAAGCTTTTTCGTTTCGTGTTCGTCCTCTCTCTTCTACATGAATCATGTGAAATCCAATGTACTTTATGAGACCTTTGGATCAAGCTGGGTCCAAGATGAATGGATAGGATTAGTGTACATATTAGCCAATAGTATTTTGGGGCAAGGGCCTTCCCCATTTACAAAAAGGCACCTCATGTACTCTATTTTGCATGCTTAATAAGGAGGAGAAAACTCTACCATTTTTGGAAGAGAAGCATCCTCATTTGCTATTCAATGCTTGCTATTGCTATTGTTGCTTTCTCTTTGCTTTCAAGTTCATGCTTTCTTGGTTTCCATAGTTAATGTTTCTCCTTTAGCAAGTAAAATGAGCATTTGAGCTAACCTCCACTCTCACTCTCACTCTATATCTCTCTCTCTCTCTCCCTCTCTTCTCCTCTCAATCTCTTCTATTCTTCTGTTCTCATTCACCAAAAACCATGATGAAGGTAGTTCAGGGGAGTAGAGTTAGGGGTGTGTAGTGTTAGTGGTGGTAGAGTTAGGGAAAAAGTAGGGAACTAAATTAAAGTAGCATCTATTCGTAGTTAGGCACCTATCCAGTGTTCTAACCTTTGTTGACAGGCGGGAGGGCTAATACTACGAGTGATCTTCGACCCTATAGTGACGCCGTTTCCTGGGATAGGTTTCCACTAACTAGTATAGCTGTATCTTAGCTATTTCTTGCTTTTTGGAGTAGTTTTAGGTAGATTTTTGGGTGTTTAGAGTTAATTTTCTATATTTTTCTATGTTTGGACTATTCATAGCTAACGGAGGAGGTGTGAGAGGGTAGAGGAGGCCTTGAACATCCTCTAAGGGCTTGAAATCCAAACAACCAACAAAAAAACCCCAAAAACACACCAATCTGCATTTTGGAAGGAAAAAGAGCCTAAAATCTCATCAGATTTTAATATCTCCAAAACTAGTGAGAGTTGGCCCTTGCACGACTGGCAACAGCTCCAGGGTACTGTCCTAGACCTGCATAGAAGCCTGCAAGAGTTAGTTCCAAGCAGATTGCAAAAATCAAAGAAAAATCATAAAAAATTCAAAAAACCCTTGAAAAAATCCAAAAAAAATGCAAACCTTCACTAGAACTCTCGCAGAGCCCTCTGAAGTTCCATCTCAGTGAGACCAGGACACAAAGAAGCTTGCGAGAGCTAGTTCATTGTCTAAGTGCCTGTGCGAGAGTATGGAAAAAAGACGGAAAAATACCAAAGAACCCTCGCAGACCCTAAAATTTTCAGTTCTATTGGGCAAGAACCCTCGCAGAGAATTTTGAAGTTCCATATCAGTGAGACAAGGACACATCAGAGCTTGCGAAAGAAAATTTGACTTCAGTGAGCAGAAAATTGGGTTTAAGTGCTAGAAAATCACTAAAAAGTGAAGATCCAGCAAATTCTTCCAGAAAGAACTCTTGCAGACCATCTCAATTGATTCAAAATGTCAATTTCCATCAGTGATGAAGCCTGTAGGAGGTAGTACAGAGATTTGGTGAAGATCAAGCCAAAGCACTACTATTATGCAGTGTCATGCCATTACAAGAATTGGATGTGTTCGCAATTCTACTCTAGATAATTGATTCCAAGCATATTTTACCAACCAAATTGTATCCTTACAACTAATGGAGATCATCCATGCCTCCAAAAGTATCACCTATAAAGGAGTGTGACTCTGATCTAATATCCATGCTGGTACGTAACCTTACTATGACTTAATGATATCTCGTTCACTTTTGAAATTCTTGAGATACATCCCTTTCGTACATGATCCATGGATCACTTCTTGTATTTCTAATGATATCATTTAGGTTCTCTATAACATACTCAAGCAGTGGATCAAGAATTCCTAAACGTAGTTGTTACGCCCATGTCCTGCATATAGGATTCGATAGAATCCTAGATTTGGATACATGGTACTCTAGTGCTTGAGATTATTGGTTATGCCACGTCATTCTGGACAAGGCCAATAATGTAATTAATAACCTTGTGAGGCCCAGACACACTAACTAACAAACTACAATAGACTAAAAACAACTAAAACATTAACTAAACTAGTTAGTAGTAGCTTTCTCCGACAATAGTGCCACTTGTAGGGTCGTAGATATAGCGTAACCTGCTCTTTGCCTGTCAAGAAGGGTTAGATCCACAATGATAGGTCTCTAACTATGATTAGTTGCTTATTCTAGTTGCCTTTCCAACCAAAATTTAACACTAACTCTCAATCCTAACTCTAACCACACATGCTATCACAAATAGAGGTGAAATAGATGAAGGAGAGAAGAGTTAGAGGGAGGTTGCTCATTAGCTATTACTTTAATCTGATGGAGAAACCTTAAAAAACATAATCCATGAAAATAGTAAAGCATAGAAAAATAGAAAGCTTCAATGAAAAACATTAGACAAGAAAGCAAAAGCTCATGAGGATGCTTAAATCTACAAAGGTGGTAGAGTTTTATCCCCTCTTTTAGCATGTAAAATGGAGTACAAGAGGTGCCTTTTTATTCTTGGAGAGGCCCTTGACCCTTTGCTTCTATTGGCTTCTTCATGGAAGGGAGGATTGAAATCATAACCCTTCAAAAGAAACACTTTGACTTTGACTAGTACTTAACAGTCAACTTAGACTTTGGGCCTTTAACATTATTTTATTCACATGGCCCGTCTATTTTATTCCATAACGCAATAATTTACACGTGCTCATTGTGGGCTATGGGCTTACGCATGTAAGATGCCACAACCCTCGCACCTATTTTCATTTATTGGCTAATTTAATTTATATACAAGAAATACCCTCAATCGACACTATGGCATATGTACTTATTGTTTGTTTTATTATAAGTGGATGGCTCATGATTTTGGATAATATTGGATATTAATTCATAGTTAATCTAGAACCTATAAAAAGGTTCTCTCTCTCTCTCTCTCTCTCTCTCTCTCTCTCTCTCTCTCTCTCTCTCTCTCTTTCTTTGTTTGCATACACAATTATGCCATTGCCACGTGTGCATGAGCATCACGGTGTGCATAAGTTGCATGATTCATGCATTATGCAAATATACACAAGTATTTTGCAAGTTTAAGCTTTTGCATAAGTTGTATATATACACATAAGTATTTTGCAACTTTAAGCTTTAGCTTATTAGGTGCACAATAGAGTGCATTTCTAAGGGCAAAAACTTGAAAGCATGCATCATTTCTAAAGTAAAGCTTCAAAATTTAGGCATGTCCCTTAATGCTAGATTCATTACAAAATTCTTTGACCAACTCAAACTTAATTTAAACATATAACAGTCTTGAATAGCGGACATGTGGCATTATGTCACTGGTTGAGAGAAGATTGATTGCATTCCATAGTGGAGACTGCAAACAAATATAGATCTTGACCGTCTATGTCTATCTCTCATGTTTATCTCTCCTGTTCCATCAGGTATTGTTAATCCGACGGTGGGCTACAGCTTGTAGAAGTATTTAATATTCGCCGTTCCTGGGGCTCAGCTTGCTACACTCAGCACTCAGTACCTAGTACCTAGTCCTGAGTCTTGAGTTGCAAACGAAGTGAAGTCCCACGATATAAAAGGTTTTGCTAGGTTACACTTTTGCTTTTTAGCATCTTCTTTTACTTAGTCTTAGCCTTTAGGGCGTCCTTCGCTGCTCCAGCAGATCCGCAGCTGCTGCAGCCTGATCAGTCCTGCAGACGAGCCACTCCGGAAGACGTGTACAGGCTAGAGTTCTGCTGCACTTTGCTACGCAAGCGGTACAACGACGACCGTGTGATGGTGAGGCTTGTATTGCAGTTTGTGTTCTAACTTCTGATGCCAAGGAAAACTGCACATGGTAAGAAGCATTATGAAAAAATTTCGACGTGGTTAGAAGCTGCATAATGATGATCATGAGCGGAAAGAATCCAGTTATCAGTGCTGTGATGGTGAGAATCATATTGCAGTATGTATTATTGTGCAAATAAAGTGCTGTCGTAGATAGAGGCATAATGATCTTGAGGTGAAAGAATTTCTTTGTTGGTGATGTGATCATGAGAGTTACATTGCAGTTTATGTTCTGATACCAAGAAAATGTCGACATGGTTAGAACTTAGAAGCATAATGGTCTTGAATTGAAAGAATTTTTTGTTGATTATGTAATCATGAGCATTAAATTGCAGTTCGTGAATTCTATTATTACGCTGAGAAGATGTTGTCATGGTTATAAGAAGCATAATGACCTTGAGTTGGATCAAGAAGGACCCTCAAAGGCATCTCAAAGGCATCTCCATCAACCACCAAAGTCAAGAAGGACAAAACTGTTCATATCTTTGGATGCAATATAATGATCTTGAGCTTGAAGAATTAATTTCTTTGTTAATATGTGATGGCGTAGAGTTTATTGCAGTTTGTTTTAGGCCAAGAAAAAGTTCGCACGTTTAGAACCATGATAACGATGACGTTTAGCTGAAAGAATTCCTTTGTTAGCGCTGTGATGGTGAGGATCATATTGCAATTTGTATTTCATTATTGCTTGGAGTTTATACAGGTCTTGTATTGGCAATCATTAAAAAGAAAAAGTACAACTAATCTTGACATCATTAGAAGTATAGTGATCTTGAACTGCAAGAATTTTTTTGTCAGTAATGATCTGATGAGGAGTTACATGATCGGGCTTTTCTTGAAGCCTTGCATCGTGAATCCGGCCACGGCAATCACCTTTCCTTCTAGCAAACGGTGCTTGATAATTCGTTACTGCTTCTAATTGAGCAAGAGGTTCTGCGCGCCGGTGTTTCTTTTGCCCTTAAGGGATTGTCAAACTCTGTCGCGGAATCGAACCGTAGCTTCTTCTTCGGGCCAAATCACTGAGCTAGCACATGATGTGTCAAACTCTGTCGTGAAATCGAACCGTAGCTTCTTCTTCGGGCCAAATCAGTACTGAGCTCGCACACGAATATGATACGCCTGCAATGGAATTACTACTTCAGGACGTGGACTGAGGGTGAGACGAAGAGAGAGCAAAGCTGAGGGGAGTGTAGCCCTGGCTCGAGATCGTTTTGATGATGTAACATGATTTCGGACCAGGCTTCATTCCCCTCAACCTGGCTCTCCATTATGAAGCTGATCCAGATCAAGCGTAAATGAGCAGGAAATACTGGAATACCAGGGATCAGGAAGCCATGAAGAACCGAGTAACGATAACGTGCCGGGATGTGTTACAAGACCTAGTCACCTGACTGGGAAACCTTAAGGGACCAGTAACAGTTTATTTGCGTCGGAAACCGCATGAGATCGTGTGCTCAAGTTCTTGGCCCCATGTTTCACGAGACACAAACATGAATAAATGTGAAGATGCAAAACACAGGAAAGAAATATAAGTGGGATGGCTTTTATTTAATTTGTTTCACTGCTGTTTGTCGTCTTCTTTTGTTTGGTATTGGTTTTTTTCCCTCTTGAATGTCCTCATTTCATGTACAGTTGGTTACTCCTGACCTTGAGGCGAGGAACGCTGCCTTTCCAAGTCGACACCACTTATTGGAGGACTTGGTGAAGGCAGCCGTTGCAGAATTGTTGGAACGCTTTTTGGGAAACTGACTTTTTGAGGTGATTCAGCAATGATTCAAGGGTAGCTATCAAAGTTAATAATCAGTTTAGAGATTTTTTAGACATGACTTCTTGTTTTTCCATCAATGTAGAGACAATACCACTTGTCAGGAGGAGGCAGTAGAAGCAATATGAAGCAGCGAACTAGTGGAACAAGGGCCGGAACCACTATAGCAAATCTATCAACTATTATGTGATTCCGAGGCAGCTCGGTGTTCGAATAGCAACAGATTCTAGTAGAAACTTACTGGTCGTGGCCTTCTAAATGTCCTATTTTGTTAACAACAAAATAAAATGAAGTTCCGTAGAATGTCTCTTTCCCAACAATCCCAGCTCATTCCACATACACTCATCCCATTTCAGCATAACTCTCACCTCTGCATATTCCTTTGGCTCCAGAATCTGGTCTTTTATCATGAAGACCATGACTTCATATGCTTGAGGGGCCTTCCTTACCATGTTAAATCCTTTTAGGTCTGCTTTGTCTTGTTATGGTGTCGTATCTTCGCTCTATAGTTCCTCTGAAGATTTAACTCTAATCACCTGCTCTGCTTTGGTGCTTGCTGGTTCTCCAGTAATCATCATTACAAATCTTTTTCTCCTTTTTATTTAGCATCTTCCATGTTGTTGAATTCATTGAAGACCTCACGTTGCCTCGTCCAAATCATCTGGTACAAAAGTAGTTGGAGTTTGCTCTTGGTGCATCCACAAGAAAAGGCTAGCGACAGAGAAAATGGATAGATGTATATCCATTGGTTTCTCTTGTGAACAAAATGTTTGGTATACATAATGGTGATCTAAAGTAGTGATGTTCCATATCAGAGTGTGTCTTCCATATTAGTGATATGCACACCATCATCATGTTCAAATAGGTCATTATTATACTAGTAACTAAATATACTCATTTTGATTATTTCAAGATTGTTGACCCTCGAAGATGATGTTGTCATGTGCACTTTGATACTTGTCAATAATCAGATAGGCAATAACATTCATTCACCATAACCAATCATCACAAGGAGGAAGAACAACACACACCATCACTATCATAACTGAATGTAAAATGAGTACAATAAACCTTGATAGAGAGAGAAAACCTAGGAGCTGACTAATAGACTAGCCTACAACTAATTACAGCTGGTAACAACTGACAATAGTAAAAGTACCTCATAAATAGTAACAATGAAGTTCATCATTGATTCCTAACACTCTCCCTCAATGATAAAATAATATTCTTCTATTCCTAATAGAATGTGAAAATTTCAATTTTACATCTACCTAATGACTTCGTAAAAATATCTACCACTTGATCTTCAGATTTACAAAAAACAAGATCAATGGCTCCATCAAGAATTTTCTCTCGAACAAAGTGATAATGTATTTCGATGTGCGTGGTTCGAGCATGTAAAACTAGATTTTTGGCAAGGTGAATGCAGCTTTGGTTGTCGCAAGATATAGTAGTCTCATCCACTTGTGGTTGGCTTAAATCAACAAGCAGTCTTGTAGCCATATTGCTTCCAATATAGCATTGTTGAGTCGCGATATTCAGCTTCTGTCGAAGATAAGGCTACTGTATGTTGCTTTTTGCTGCTCCATGAAACTACAACTGTACCATATCTGAATGTATGACCACTGGTAGATCTTATGTCATCAATATTACCTACCCAATCGACATCTGTGTAACCTACCAATATTAGTGCTTCAGACTTATCATACTTCAAACCAAAATTCAATTTCCCTCAAATGTACATGAGAGTACGTATAGCATACTTCCATTGTGTTTGACTAGATCTTGCATAAATTGACTTACAATACCAACAACATAAGAAATATTAGGTCGTGTGTGTGTCAAGTAAATCAAACTACCCACCAACTGCCTGTACAAATAAGCATCCACTTTCTCATATTCATCGTATGCAGAGCTTTGTATTGACATCCATCGGTTTGCTTAAAGACTTACGATCTTGCATATTGAACTTTTAAAGCAAATCTCATGCATATCTGTTTTGTGTAAGAAAGATAACGTCTTCCTTTTGCCATACTTCAATGCCAAGACAATAGTGCATCAATTCTAGATCGCTCATGTCAAAAGCATTAGAAAGATCTGATCTGATTTTATCAATTAAGCTCTCATTACTTCCTATAATAATCAAATCACGACGTACAAAACAATGAACACTATATCTGAATCTTGTCTTAGAATGTAAAGATTAGGATCAGCATTACTCTTTACCATTCTCCCTCATTTGAAGTGTTCATCAATGCAGGAGTACCACACCCATGGTGTTTCCTTCAATCCATAAATAGCTTTGTTGAGATTACAAACAAGATGCTCTCTCCCTGGCTCAACAAATCCTTGAGGTGGTACTAAATACACCTATTCATCCAGCACTCCATTAAGAAAAGCAGATTTAATGTCTATTTGCTGGATCTTCCAACCATAGAAAGCATAAATAGCAATGATAAAACATATAGTTACCATCTAAGCTATGAATCAATACCTTCAATAACTACCATCTCTAGAAATTCAAGATGAAGGTTATACTTCTAGCCAAAGAATTGTGGGACATCGTTGATGGCACAGAGCTCAAACCAAAAGGTGATGCAGCCGTCATCACCAAGTGGAGACTGAGAGATGGCAAAGCATTTGCCATGATCACCCTCAACATCAAGGATACTCAAATCAGTCACATACATGTTGCTCAGACAGCTAAGGATGCATGGGACATCCTAGCAACTCTCTACGACATTAGAGATGTTACTTCCAAGCTTCATCTGAGGAAGCAAATTCTTCACCTCAGAATGTCTGATGCAGATAGTGTTTCAAGTCACCTCAACACGTTCAATTCCGACCCAAGGATCGAGCAACCAGACAATTCCGATCCAGGGATTCGCCAAAGGCTTTTCCCAGATTCCAAAATTTGGATTATTCAGAAACCTTTAGCCCAGTCGTCAAACATGCTTCGATCCTCCTACTCCTCTCCAACCACAACAGATCCGCCTACTCCTCTCCTTTGCAACCGCAACAAATCTTGAAGTCCACCTGATGGATGTCCAGACCGCTTTCCTCAATGGAACCATCGAAGAGGAAATCTATATGACGCCTTCAGAGGGATACGAACTCAAGGGCAAGCAACAAAACCTTGTATGCAAAATCCACAAGGCGCTCTACGGGCTGAAACAGTCACCCAGAGCCTGGTTCCAGAAGATCAACGCATTTCTAATAGAGAATGGTTTTATTCCAAACTCAGCAGACTCGAATGTCTACTTCAAGTCTGTATCAGATTACTTCATCATCACTCTCTACGTAGATGATACACTCTTATTCACTAATAATTTGAATCTGATCTGCTACAGAGGCAGCTACACTGCCAACATCCTTGAAGCCTACATAGATGCGGATTGGGCAGGAGATGTCGACACCAGAAAATCAACTTCGGGATTTGTATTTCTATACAACCAAGGCCCAATCTCATGGAAAGGTCGGAAGCAAACCTCAGTTGCATTATCATCAACGGAATCCGAATACATAGCTGCCACCAATGCAACCAAAGAGGCGATCTGGCTAAGGCAACTGCTTGCAGACCTGAACCTTGCACAACCACTTCCTACAACAATCTATTGTGACAATCAAAGCACAATAGCGCTATCTCTCAATCCAAGATTTCACTCTCGAAGCAAACATATACAAATCATGTATCATTACCTTAGAGAGAAAGTGCACAACAAGGAAGTAGAATTAATTTTTTACAGAACAAACTACATGGCAGTAGATTACTTCACAAAGGCTCTATCAAAGGAGCAACATCTCAGATTTAACGATATGTTAAATCTGAAGATCAAAGTTTTTTAGGATCCACATTAAGGGGGAGTGTTAGATTTCTTATGCTCAGTCTTAAACAAATCGTTCAAGTAATGAGCATCCTGAAAACCGAAGGCCGACTACATGTTTTCGGACCTTCACATTGTTTTTCATTTAAGATTTTTTTGCCTTAACCATTTTTAGCACCTTAGCCTTTTTCGCACCCTAGCAAGAAAAGGCACACAGTGGCCAAGTGACAAGAATGCCTTAGAAACCATTCTTAAGGCACCTTCGCCTTTTTCGCCCCTTCGCGAAAAAGGCGACAAAGTGGCCAGAATGCCTTATAAACCATTTTAAGACACCTTCGACATTTTCGCTGCCTTTAGTCTAAAGCATCTTCTACTTTTTTGCTGTCTTTAGTCTAAGGCACCTTCGCCTTCTTCGTTGCCTCTAGTCCAAGGCACTTTTCGGCTTTTTCATCTTTTATGCTTTTTTCACTACCTTCAGTCTAAGGGCGCCTTCATGATTTACATACCTTAAGTCTAAGGGCACCTTCAGGATTTGCATACCTTCAGTCTAAAGGGCACCTTTGGGTTTTTTGGATTTTTTGCGTTTTTGCTACATTGGCAGACCGACGTCGCCAACTTATCATCAACCCTAAAACAGCTGGAGAAACAAATATCCTAAGGGCGGTTACCAACTTTGTATAGATGCAAAATTGAAGTAAATGATAGTTAAGGCATAAGATATTTTTCTCTCGACACTTGTAAATATATATACTAGTTGAATCAAGCTATGTAAGTGTTAATTGAATTTCTCTTTCAATCAGAGTTATCTGTAGCCAGCATTATCACGCTCAACAAGCTGAAGTTATTACTTCAAGCTATTGTACCCACTGTTCATATTAATCAGAGTGCAATTTTTGTCTCACTACTGCATCATTCATTTACGCAATCAATATGAATTCTTCTACTTGAATACTTCTACTGCTAACTGTTGCGTCCACGCTCAAAGCCTCGAGCTTCCACTGCCGCTCACACCTGCGATTTTATGACACTTTGTACTTGTTGAGTTGCCCATCCACTCTATATTTGATCTTATAAATCCATTTGCAAGTGATAGGCGTCTACCATCAGGTAGCTCAACCAAGTTCCACGTCCTATTTTTTGATATGGCTTCCATTTCTGTTTCCGTAGTTTCACACCACTCGTTGTGCTCTTTTCTTCATCAAATGTTTCTAATTCTTGAGCCTTGAGCACGGAACACGTTAGGGCTAGATTCATTTCTATTCTTGCAGGAGGTTTCTGATTTCTACTTGACCTTCTAAGCTCTTCTTGCTTGCTAGATTCAGAAGTATCTCCTTTCTTAGGATCACATGTGACTGATAAGTACCATTTAGGTACTCTCTTAGGAATTTCAGCATCAAACTTGCCTTTGTCTATTGTTCTTCCGCATTAAAATCCATTTCCTTCTTGACTTGTACTTTTGCTCCCTCATCAAAAGGTTCAGTGATTGCTTTAGTTTGTTCACCTTGACCCATCCTTTCAAATGTAGCATCCCTATAAATCACAAGCTTTTGTGCATTTGTATGATACATCTTGTATGCCTTGGCCTTCTCATCATATCCAAGGAGAATACACCTTATAGATTTTGCATCCAATTTCTTTTGTTTCTCATCAGGAATATGAGCATAAGCATCACAACCAAATACTCTCAAGTGAGAAATATTAGGTTTCTTTCTACTAAAAGCTTCATAAGGTGTCTTACCTTCCACATATTTCGTAGGACACCGATTCAGGATGTGCGTAGCTGTGCTGCAAGCTTCTGCCCATAAGGTGTTTGGAAAACCATTACTTTTGAGCATTGCCCTGGCCATCTCAAAATGGATATGTTCTTTCGTTCTGCAACTCTGTTTTGTTGTGGTGAATAAGTTGTTGTAGTCTTCCTCTTGATTCTCTGATTTTTGCACAAATCTATAAATTCTAAAAAGTCTTGATGCAACATCATGTTTGCTTTTCAACTAATGTCTTGAATTTCTTGAGCTTAGCAAAAGCATCTGATTTCTTGCTTATAAAATAAATCCAAATACATCTTCTATAGTCATCAATGAAAGTAATAAAGTAATAGCAACCACTAAGAGATCTAGTCTATATTGGTCCACATAAATCATTGTAGACAAGATCGAGGATGCCACTAGCTCTCCTTGCTCCACTTTTTGTAAACCTCTCTCTATGTTGTTTTTCCAAAATGCAACCTTCACATGTTTTTCCTTCAAAAGAAATATTAGACAATCCAATAACTAGATTACCTCTTTTGAGAATCTGTAAACTTTGAGCACTAATATGACCAAATTATTGATGCCAAAGATCACTTCGACTATCAATAGTGCTTACCATGGCTTGATCAAAAGATCTTGTATACAATTTGTAGAGTCGATTTTTGTTGACTCTTGCTCCTGTAGCAATCACTTTGTAGTGATTCTTGATGTCCTTGACGAGACATTTGTCGCTATCAAACTCAACCTTGAATTGTTGATCAACCATCATCCCAACCGATAGTAGATAGTTAGCTAAGCCAGGTACGTATTCCACATTGTGTAGGCTGATATTCTAAGGAAAATTTGAGCCATCTTGAAAAGGATATAGACTTAAGCCTAGAACTGGATTAGTCAAGTTTAGGCCTTTGCGCCATGTTGTAACGACTTAAAGTTATTTAGTTCTAAGCCTAAGTCTAGAACATTGGAACTTAAGCTAGTCTAAATACGTTAGTTTAGTTGTTTATGATCCATTGGGGGTTTGTCGCATGGCACCAATTTAATTAAGTTAAATCTATGTGGTCTACTTGTCCCATAGTGCCTTTTTGTAAGTCACCACCACTCCAAGTATACATAGGAGCGGAAGAGTCCATTTTGAGACAAGAACCTCATTTGCATAATAGAGCCTTATCTTCTTTCGTTGAGAGTTCTCCTCTGTGACAATCTTACGGTTGTTACATTGTGTGTCTTATAATTTCTCTATTTTTGTAGTTGAGCTCTAGCTGTAGTGAACGAAACATTCGTTTGCCTAGTAGCGGCTCTTCCAAGACTTCGATCAGTAGATGTTTCATACATGCTTGCATGCATAAGACTTATTGTAGTCTTTTCACGCTTGCATCTGCCCTCAACCCTGTGTGTTTTATCAATATTTCAGCCGTTTTCAGAGATTTTTCAGATTTTTTAAGCGATTTTTTTTGGCTGTTTTTTTTTTCAACTCCAACAGTTTTTCAAAGTTTTTCTATTGTTTTCCAGATTTTAGAGGTGGTTGTCACCGTATTTCACCCGTATCATTTTTCCTTCTTCGCTATTGGAAGCACTGAATTTTCAACAGTATTCACACGTTTCTCATTGGCATTCATAGCAAGTCATTTCCACGGTTTCTAGCTCCACGGGTCTAGGTTTGTGCGAGTCATCTTCCTATGCGAGTCATATTCTGTGCGAGTACTTCTTGAGCGAGTCATGTGCGAGTAGTATAGATGCTAGGTCCATCGCGAAGTTCCTTTATGAAAATATCATTGTACGCTTCGGATGCCCATTGGAGATAGTCAGCAATCGGAGAACTCACTTTGTCAACGAGACCATCACGATCTTATTAGAAGAGTTCTTTGTGATCCATCGTTTCAGCACGCCTTACTACCCAAGAGGCAATGGCCAAGCCGAATCTTCTAATAAGATTCAGTGCGGCATTTTGACAAAGACAGTAGAAGCGAGCAGATCAGATTGGGAGCACAAGCTACACGCTGCTCTGTGGGCTTTCAGAACTGCATACAAAGGCAGCACCAAACAAACTCCATTCCAACTGGTGTATGGCCAAGATGCAGTCATGCCAGTGGAATTTCTCGTTCCATCTCCTCACATTGCCACAGTGCAACGATTGGATGATACAAGATCGCTCTACCTTCGTCACAAAGAGCTACACAAGTTGTGTAAAACACGCTTGTTAGCGGTCCATGCTCTTGCTGCAGAGAAAGCACGTCGCAAGGCCTGGCATGATCGTCGTCTTCACAAGAAAGATCTTCAAAAAGGAGAGTTGGTCCTCATGTACAAGACAAAGGTGATCAAAGAAAAGCTGAAGTTCACTGGTGAAGGCCCTTATCGCATCACCGACATCCTATTGCAAGGGGCAGTGACTTTAGAAACAATGGATGGGACACCGTTTGCTATGCCCATCAACGGTAGCCGGTTACATTAGCATCCAATTTGAATAACCTCCCTTACTTGAAACCACTAGCAATACATTTTTCATCTTTCAAGATAGAACATGCTCCATGCTTGAAATGTACATCTAATCCACTATCCATTAGTTGTCCTACACTCAACAAGTTCTTTGTAATTGAAGGTACATAAAGAACATTATCTAGATCTACTTTTTTAGATGATCCTAGACATAAAGGAATGGATCCAACACCTACAATCTCACATTCTTGATCACTTGCAATGAAATTTTGCACTTTTCTCATATTGATACTACTCGATTTGTGGAGTCTATCACAAGGAATATTCTTCAATCAATCAAAAGGAAGGTGGATCCTTATCTTTGGTACTGTAATAGGTCGTTCTTAGACTTATTGAGATCTTAGAAATTCAATTTTGCCCAAAGATTTTGACAAGTGCTCATCAAGTGAATGCAATTCTAGTCAAAATTGTGTTCAATTTTGCTTGATTTGTGAGATAGTTTGGATTGATTATTGCATTATCATTCAACCTGATCTTGTACGAATGATTTGAAGAGGCATTTATGTGCATATGATTCCTTTTGGTTCGGGTTAGGTGAATCCTATATCCTTGAGAAGTCAAGATCAAGGAGGAGGCAATTCTAGATCCAATATTTATGCAAATTCAAGCTAGTTTCCATTCTTGTTTACACTAATAGATTTTATTTGGCTTAAGATCAAGTAGGATCTTATTGAGAGGTCAATTTTTTAGCTTTCTCAAGTCCCTAGGTAGTGGGATAGCTAATCTTTCAATCATTTATATTTTGCATCTATTCTTGTGATCAAGATCTTGTTTAGAGATAGATGGCTTCAATGAATGCATATCTTCTGGATTCACATGATAGATTGAATGCTTTTAATTATTCAATTTGGAAGCTAAGAATGGAATCAATTCTTATTTTACAAGATCTAATGGATACAGTGAGTGGTGAAGAGGATGAGCCTATTCACCCTCAAGAAGCTACAAAATACAAGAAGAGGTGCAAGGTTGCCCTCCATTGTATAAAAATGAATGTAGCTAATGAGCTTCTTAAGGAGGTAGGTGCTTGCACCTCGGCTCAAGAAGAATGAGAAACTCTTCAAAAGATATATGAATCCAAGAATACTTCAAGGTTGATATCCTTGAAAAATCAAATTCTTCAATGTTTTCAAGCTAAAGGAGAGAGTGGACATTCATATGTGTTGAGAGTTAAGGACTTAAACAAGGAGCTTGCTTACATAGGAGATTCCATTAAGGAAAGTGAACTTGTTCAACTAATCTTGAATGGTTTAAGTGTGAATTTTGCTAACTTGGTGCAAGGCTGTGCAATTATGGGCAAGTTGCCCTCACTTGAAGATCTCCAAGGAGTCCTCATGGTCGAGGAGAGTAGGAGAACTCACATCAAGTCAAGGATGGAGAAGATTGTGAAAGATTCAACTAGTTTAGTCATATTTGCTACATTTTTATATTTGTCAAATTGAGATCAACTTTGTTTTAGACTTAGAGTTTGACTTTTCAAAGTTATATTAGTCTAAATGTCATTTGAATTACCTATATGGAAATAGAGGGAAAGTTAGAAGTCGAGTTTGAGTAGATTCAAATTTGAATGTTGGGTACATTGAATCTAGACCCAAAAATAATAGGGTTTACATTTTGGTGGGAAAGCCAAGTGGCCAAATAGGGTTTGGACCTGTTATAAAAGGGTGTAACTCGTGGAGAGACATATCTTCTCTCTTCTCTATCTCATTTCATGCTTATACATGGTTTTCTTGGGTTCTACTATCCATTGGTGCACTATACTTGTGATTGCATGCAATTCTATGCATAGAATATTCTATATTTGTTATTTTTGGATCCACAAGTGTGAAATATAGTAGCTTGCTAGTTTTGTATGGACAACAATAGTACTTTATATTTTGATTCATGTTTGATCAAGTTCTATTAGAGTTTGCATCTCATTTTGTCTGTAGATGCTGATTTTTCTACATTGGTGAGATGGGTAGAGTAGATTCTTTTGTAATCAAAGATCTTTTTATGGATTAGATCATCATTGATCTGAAATCCTTCACATGGTATCAGAGCTTGTGTTTCAGTTTATGAAGGAGAAAATCATATATATCAATTATTTGGTGGATTCTACACCAAAATCGAGTTTTTTGCTTTTGTAGATTGGATCTTTTGTAGATCAAAACCCTATATAGGTTCATAAACTTGATCAATTCTGATTTTTGAATTCACATACTGGATTTGGTCGATTTCTGGATCATTGAATCAGACTAAGTGGTGGCTAATAGATTGCATATCAAATTTTTAGCATTTGCATTAGATTTGGAATAATCAATTTTTGTGATTTTGTCAAAATTCTAATTTTGATTGGATCTCTAGATAGTGAGGTTGTTGGACTTTATTTGAGCGTGTTTCAATCTTAGGAAGTGGCAAGAGTCATTAGATTGAAGATAGATCATAGGTTGATCAATATCTCATGATTCTATGTGTTGATTTGCTTGATATAAGTGTTAGAAGAGACTTTTGAGATAGTTTCAAATCTTTGTGATTTCTTTTGAAAATATTTGTTGTTGTTCAAAGGAGTGTTTTGTGCATTGAAACAGGTTGAAAAAGAAGATCAGGTCATTGCTACATGACAATATCAAGTGGACTCATGTTTGAAGCCAATGATAGGCTTACCTCAAGTAGCTATTCATTGTGAAAAGTGAGGATGAAATTACTTCTTGAGATAAATGATGTTTTGGATATTGTTGTGGTGGAGACAATCAAGATGTGGAGGATATCAAGAGTGCTCTTAAGAAGGAGTTTGAGGTGCATGATCTTGGTAACTTGCATTACATTTTGGGAATAGAAGTCATTAGATCTGCTCAATCTATTTTCATTTGTCAAGAGAAGTATGTTAATTATATTCTAGAAAGATTTCATATGGTAGATGCAAAAGCTAGTGATACACCTATGGAGTCTCATGTGAAGCTAACTATAAGAGGTAGTGAAGGATCCTATAAGGATATTACTCTCTATAGAAAGCGAGTTGATTCACTCATTTATCTATCCATTACTAGACCAGATCTAAAATATTGTGTTGGAATATTGAGTCAATTCATGCAAGATCCTAGTGAGGAGCATTGGAAGCTAGGAAAACGAGTTTGGAGGTACATCATTGGAACTCGAGATTTTGGCATGTTATTGTATGAGGGATCATCATCTATTCTTTTTGGATTTTCAGATTCGGACTATGCTGGTGATGTAATAGATAGTAAATCCATTAGTGCTCGTTGTATTTATATCATGGATGTCAAATAAACAAGCCACTATCTCATTGTCATGAGGCCGAGTACAAAGCTCTTACACATTGCACAAAGGAGATGGTATGGATCAAGAGGATGATCAAGGATCTTCACTTGCTGGATTTTTCAGAGAGTCCAATCATCTTTTGTGACAATCAATCAGCCCAAAGGTTGGCAACCAATCCTATCTTTTATGCTAGGAGCAAGCATATTGAGGTGCAAAACCATTTTGCGAGGGAGCAAGTCATTGCAAAGGAAGTGGAGCTTCAACATGTGTCCTCAAAGGAATGTGTAGCTGATATCTTCACCAGAGAATTGGGAAAGGAATTGTTCATGAAGCATAGGACATCACTTGGAGTGTTATCAAAGTTTGTGCTAAAACTAGTTGAAGAGAGAGTGTGAAAAATTCAACTAGTTTAGTCATATTTGTCACATTTCTATATTTGGCAAATTGAGGCCAACTTTGTTTTAGACTTAGAGTTTGACTTTTCAAAGTTATATTGGTCTAAATCTCATTTGAATTACCTATATGAAAATAGATAAAAAGTTAGAAGTCGAGTTTGAGTATATTCAAATTTGAATGTTGGGTGGTACATTGAATCTAGACCCAAAAATGATAGGGTTTACATTTTGGTGGGAAAGCCAAGTGGCAAAATAGGGTTTGGACATGTTATAAAAGGATGTAACTCATGGAGAGACATATCTTCTCTCTTCTCTATCTCATTTCATGCTTATGCATGGTTCTCTTGGGTTCTACTATCCATTGGTGCACTATACTTGCGATCGCATGCAATTCTATGTGTAGAATGATCTATATTTACTATTTTTGGATCCACACGTGTGAAATATATAAGTAGCTTTCTGGTTTTGTATGGACAGTAATAGTATTTTATCTTTTGATTCGTGTTTGATCAAGTTCTATTAGAGTTTGCATCTCATTTTGTGTGTAGATGCTGATTTTTCTACATTGGTGAGATTGGTAGAGTAGCTTCTTTGGTAACCCAAGATCTTTTTATGAATTGGATTATCATTGATCTGAAATCCTTCACAAAGATCTCCCTCAATGATGGAGATGACAAGGCTTTTTTAATCAAGAGCAAGAGCAAATCCAAAGGCAAAGATGCTACATTCAAGAAGAACCAAGTCAAAGGTGAAGATCAAGAAGGATCTTCAAGTCACTCGATCAAGCCAAAGAAGGATAAGTCAAAGATCAAATGCTACTTTTGTGGTAAGATGGGGCACTATGCCTCGAAGTGCTTCAAGAAGAAGCAAGCTCAAAGTCAAGCAAACCTAGGCCAAGAGGAAGAGGAGAGCTCTCATGAAGGTTCACTCATGATGTCAAGTTTCTCATCTTCAAGCATAAGAGGTGAAGACCCTTGGTGGATAGATAGTGGGGCTAGCTCCCACATGACAAGTAAGAGGGAGTATTTTTCAACCTTATCTACCTGTGATGGACCTATCAAGTCAATTTTTATAGCAAATGATTATGCTTGTAAAGTAGAAGGCATAGGATCCATACCTTTATGCTAGGATCTTCAAGGAAGATCAAGATTGATGGAGTACTTTACATTCCTAGTATCACTAAGAACTTGCTTTGTGTATTGACAATGGTTTAATTGTGGAGTTCACCACAAATACATGTAACATCAAGAAGGATGGCAAGGTCATTGTTATAGGGATAAGGTTTGGAAGAGTATCCAAGCTAGATGCCTATGTGGATGTTGTTGGAAAGAGGCGTGTAAAAGATAGGTCTAAAAGAATTGAATAAAGAGAATTTGAATGACAAGAAAAAAAACTTATCATGCACAGCGAAATAAACAATCTTTCTCTTTCTTCATGCACAACTACGCCTATCAATTTCGAACAAAACAATAGTGATAAAAATTACATTCGATCTTATAGTAACTAACTTTGAAATCATCAGTACTACAATGATTATGTAGCCAAACATTTAAGCATTGAATTATCAGACAAATAATCTATCGCGAAGAATTACAAAAACGCATACATTCTGAGACAAACCTGAACGCAATAAAAGATAGTATTGATTTAGTATAAAATGAAACAGAAGTAAATGAGTATAACAAGTTTGCCGATTGAAGCCGCATACTCTAAACTATTTATGAACGACTAAATAAAAGTCTTAATTAAGTGCAACTACTGATAAGCAGTAAGCGCAATAGCAATCTCTAATCAAATCTAAAGAACTGAACTAGAACATTCAAGAGTGTTCAAGCTCGTAGGCTTAAGAGAGAGCTAATTATTCAATACTTGATCTGATCTAATTATTAGATGTAGGAATACGAACAAATATTTATACTAAGCCATTAGGTCATCAAATGTGGCTGCTAGTTGGCTGGAGTCTGTTGGCATTCATCCAGATCTTCTCAGAAGTTGCTTGTTGATAAGCGATGACATTTGGTCGTAAACAGTCTGTTTGCATAAATGAACGTAACTATCACTCTACAGAAATGAACGTAAACTGTCATAAAAAAAATGACAGTGTCACAAAAAGGTGATAGTGTCGGCCTTTTTGCGAGAAATACGAGTGTCGCAAAATCTCATTTTCTTAATATTTGGAATAGCCCCACACTTTGCCAAAGTCATTTCCTTAACATGTGAGGCACTTTGAAAAATGCAAAAATGTGACACTGCATTTTTACTCGTAATTCCTGACAAGTGAAAAATGCGAAAAATGTGACACTATATTTTTACTTGTAATTTTTGACAGTGTCGCTTTAAGATAAAATTAACTGTAGCCAAAAGGCGACAGTGTCAGGTTTTGTATTGAGAGCAAATTCCCGACACTATTGTCAAACTCCGTGTATTTCTGCAGACTGTGATAAACAGTTGGATGAAGATTAAAAACCGATTAGTCGATTAGTAAGAAGGAGAATAATCCAACACTCCCCCTTAATTTGAATCCTTGAATGCCTTGACCTTTAAACTTACTTCTGCACAAAACTTTTCGTGTGCATCCAAGCTTAATGCAAAATGTCTACTGTCATATCTTCTGTTCGATCGTACTACAATCTGACCTCTTCGTTGAGAACTTTGTTTCTGACATAGTGATACTTCAATTTAATGTGCTTACTCCTAGAATGAAATCTAGGGTTGATTGACAAGGCAATGGCACTTTGATTATCACAAAATAATAATGTCGCACATTGATTTAGACTGATATTTGAAAGTAAGTTTCTCAACCAAATTGCTTCATTTGTAACTTGTGAGGCTGCGATATACTCTTATTCTATAGAAGATAGAGCTATCAAAGATTGCTTGCGACTGTTCCAGGAAACATGACCATTTTTTAGGAAGAATGTAAATCCGGAAGTGGATTTACGAGTGTCTACATCTCCTGCCCAACTTGCATCTGTGAAACCACCAAGTAAATTGAGTTTGTCGTTGTCGACTGCTCCATGACAAATGCAAAAGTCCATAGTAGCTCGAAGATATCTCATGACTCTGATAAGAGCCTTCCAATGTGTTACACAGTGTTGGTCATATACTGACTTAGGGAGCTGACTGCAAAAGCTATGTTTGGCTTGGTACAGATCATTGTGTACATAAGAGATCATATTATCGAATAATAAGGATACTCACGCATCTGCAATAGTGATACTTCAATTTAATGTGCTTACTCCTAGAATGAAATCTAGGGTTGGTTGACAAGGCAATGGCACTTTGATTATCACAAAATAATAATGTTGCACATTGATTCAGACTGATATTTGAAAGTAAGTTTCTCAAATTGCTTCATTTGTAACTTGTGAGGCTGCAATATACTCTTATTCTGTAGAAGATAGAGCTATCGAAGATTGCTTGCGACTGTTCCAGGAAACATGACCATTTTTTAGGAAGAATGTAAATCCGAAAGTGGATTTACGAGTGTCTACATCTCCTGCCCAACATGCATCTGTGAAACCACCAAGTAAATTGAGTTTGTCGTTGTCGACTGCTCCATGACAAATGCAAAAGTCCATAGTAGCTCGAAGATATCTCATGACTCTGATAAGAGCCTTCCAATGTGTTACACAGTGTTGGTCATATACTGACTTAGGGAGCTGACTGCAAAAGCTATGTTTGGCTTGATACAGATCATTGTGTACATAAGAGATCATATTATCGAATAATAAGGATACTCACGCATCTGCAATAGTGATACTTCAATTTAATGTGCTTACTCCTAGAATGAAATCTAGGGTTGGTTGACAAGGCAATGGCACTTTGATTATCACAAATAATAATGTTGCACATTGATTCAGACTGATATTTGAAAGTAAGTTTCTCAAATTGCTTCATTTGTAACTTGTGAGGCTGCAATATACTCTTATTCTGTAGAAGATAGAGCTATCGAAGATTGCTTGCGACTGTTCCAGGAAACATGACCATTTTTTAGGAAGAATGTAAATCCGAAAGTGGATTTACGAGTGTCTACATCTCCTGCCCAACATGCATATGTGAAACCACCAACTAAATTGAGTTTGTCGTTGTCGACTGCTCCATGACAAATGCAAAAGTCCATAGTAGCTCGAAGATATCTCATGACTCTGATAAGAGCCTTCCAATGTGTTACACAGTGTTGGTCATATACTGACTTAGGGAGCTGACTGCAAAAGCTATGTTTGGCTTGGTACAGATCATTGTGTACATAAGAGATCATATTATCGAATAATAAGGATACTCACGCATCTTCTCCTTCTCTTGGATTGTTTGAGGACACTAGTCCTTTGACAATTTGAGACCTGGTTCCATTGGTGAGAGAGCTAACTTGCAATTAACCAGATTATATCTGACTAACATATTGTAGATGTACCTCTGTTGAGTAATGTAGATCAACTTTCGATTTCTATCTCTGTGGATTTGAATACCAAGGCAGAAATGAGCTTCGCCCAGATCAGTCATGTCGAATTCAGAAGATAGCATTGACTTGCCTTCTTTTATCAGATCGATACTATTGTTGAAGAGCAATGTGTCGTCCACATACAAAGTGATAATGATAAAAGATTGATGCATTGTCTTGAAGTAAACATTTGAATCTGAAGAGCTAGGTGTATAGCCATGATCAACAAGAAAAGTATTGATCCTTTGAAACCATGCTCAAGCAGATTGCTTCAAGCCATAAAGTGCCTTATGGAGTTTACACACATGATTTGATAATGTAACCTTTGGGTTGCACCATGTAAATTTCTTCTTCGATAACTCCATTGAGATATGTTGTTTGTACATCAATTTGATGTATTTCAAATTCGACACTCGTCCATATATGGTTCTTGATAAGAGATGAATACTCTTTATTAATAGCTTCTTTCTAGAGATCGAAATCGGACTGATTGAGTGCCTCTTCGACAATCCTCGGCTCGTGAACAAGGTAGGCTGCAGACTCGTCGATATACTTGATAGGTGGTCTGCTAGCTCTTCACAATCTTCTGAAAAATAGAGAAAGTTGATCATTTTTATCATACTGTAGTTGCTGAACTACAACATCATCATCTTCTGATTCGCCGTTGATATGTTATTCGTCGAAAGTAGATGAGCTTGAACCTTCAATGAGAATAGTCGATTGAGGAATTGGGAAGTTCAATATGTCAGAAGAATCTGTCAGGTCGGCTACATGGGCACTACCTTTTCCTTTGAGGTCGATAAACTGATCTTCGATGAAGATGACATCCCGGCTAGTGGATATCTTCGACTCGATGAGATCAAACAACTTATAGACTTGATATGAAGTAGTGTAGCTGATGAAAATACATTTGATACTCTGGAAGTCGAGCTTCTTCCTAAGATCATGAGGAATCTGTGCATAAGTAGTACATCCAAAATTCGTAAGTTTAATAAAGAAGGTTTGGTACATGTCCAAACTTCGAATGGTGTTTTGTATGAGAGACCTTTAGTAGGACATCTGTTCTGAATATAGGTTGTTGTTGAAACAACTTTATCCCTTAAGGACTTCAGAAGTGTCGCATGTGATAACATGCACTTTGCCGATTCAACTCGGGTTCTGTTCTTTCTCTCAGCAAGACAATTTGACTGAGGCGAATAGGATGTAATGTATTGTTGCTCAATGCCGTTGTTAAGGCAATACTTGATTCGTTTGCCAGTTTGATTTTCTGCATGCTCTTTGAATTGTTTGAACTTGATGAATGCTTTTGATTTTTATTTAATGAAGTAAACAGCTGTTCTTATGGAGAATTCGTCAATAAAGGTAATGAAGTACTTTGCATCTAGCAATGAAGGAGTTTGCATAGGTCCACATATATCTGTATGAACAACATCTAACAGACCTTTTGTTGCATGCCTATGATGCATGCCTATGACTCGATCTAAAAGAAATCCTAGTCTGCTTTTCAAGGATGCAACTATGACAGACAGGGAGTTTGACTCTACCAGAAGGATAGTCGAGATCAAGTACTAGAGATTGTTTGGACATGTTCGAAACAGATGCATAATTCAAGTGTCCTAAGCGATGATGCCATAGTAATGTTTTATTGACAAGAACATAGGTTTTCAAAGCTTGACTAGAATCAGAATAACAATGTGCCAATTTATATAAGTATCCATGCCTCTTGCCGAGTGCAAGGATCTTATTACTCCTATCGATAATTATGCATTGATCATACTCAAACTCCACCTTATGACCTAAATCTGTAATTCTACTTACTGATAACAGATTTGTAGAGAATTTAGGAACATACAAGACTTTTGACAGTAGTTTGAATTGATCATGCTGGAATCTTACTCTTACAGTACCTTCACCTTCGATAGTGTGAGTACTATCGTCACCAAGATGAACATACTTCTTTGTGTTGTAAGGCGTATAGGATTGAAAAATCTCACGATGATTGGTCATATGTTGAGTAGCTCTGGAATTCAGAAATCACAAATCATCCGAATTCGCATATTTGTCTTTGACCATAAAAGCACCTTCGTCCATTCCGACTTCAGGAGATATTGTAACTATATTTGCTTGTTGATAAGGTTGCTTGGCTACATTCTTTGCTTTGAGAATTTGGCAATCCTAGATCTCATGGTTATTGTGTTTGCAATACCTGCAAAACATATTTTTCTTTGACGAATGTGGATTTAATGATTGTTCTTGACTTTAAGTCTGTTTCTGATTCGATGTAGACTGTTTGAAGCTTTTCTACTTCTGTCGTTTCCAGCCTTGTTGACATATAGAGCATGAGACGAAGAGGTAGACAAAATGTCTTGACTCTAGTAAGAGTTAAATCTGAGTGTGTCGTGATGATCATCACCCAGTTCTCATATGTAGAGGGCAGGCTTGAAAGCAATGTCATGATTGCGTCTTGATCGTCTATGACTGATCCAACAGTGGCCATATGTTGCAAGAGATTCTTAAATTGGTTAATATGATTATGAAGAGAATCATTATTCGATATCTTGAGTGTGAAGAATTTTCTTCAAAGATGTAGCTTAGTAGTTACGTCTCTCACGTCATATAGTGAGCTCAAGATGTCCCAAACTTCTTTTGAAGTTTTAGCTTCAGCTGTGTGGCCAATTTGAGTATGTGATATATTGAGAATAATAAGCACCAAAGCTTTACCATCCTTCGATTTCCACTTTGAGTCTTCTATGCCTTCTTCAGAGTTCACTTCGATATCTGTAACAACATCCCACAACTCGTTGGAGATTAGCAAGATCTTCATCTTAAATTTCCATAAATGATAATTGAATCCATTCAGCTTGTCTGCGATAAGACCGACTTTACTTTGAGAATCCATCTGGAACTTTAGTCTAATGACATTAAGAGAGATACCGTGCTACGCTACAATTGGAAATCAATTCTTTGATACCAAAACAAATTGATTTGAACTGAAGAATAATTTGATATTGCAAAAGATATCAAGTATAAGAGCTTGTGCTCTAATATAGTATTAGGCCTTGAAGAAGAATCAACGCTCTAATACCATGTTGGAAAGAGGTGTGTAAAAGATAGGTCTAAAAGAATCGAATAAAAAGAATTCGAACGACAAGAAATAAAATTATTGTGCGCAATAGAATAAACTATCTTCCTCTTTCTTCATGCATGACTACGCCTATCAATTTCGAATAAAACAATAGTGATAAAAATCACGTTCAATCTTATAGTAACTAACTTTGAAATCATCAGTACTACAGTGATTACGTAGCCAAACATTTAAGCATTGAATTATCAGACAAATAATCTGTCGCGAAGAATTACAAAAATGCATACATTCTGAGACAACCCTGAATGCAATACAAGATAGTATTGATTTAGCATGAAACGAAATAGAAGTAAATGAGTATAACAAGTTTTCTAATCGAAGCCACGTACTCTAAGCTATTTTTGAGTGACTAAATAATAGTCTGAATTAAGCGCAACTATTGATGAGCAGTAAGCGCAATAGCAATCTCTAATCAACTCTAAAGAACTGAACTAGAATGCTCACGAGTGTTCAAGCTCGCAGGCTTGAGAGAGAGCTAACTATTCAATACTTGATATGATCTGATTATTAGATGTAGGAATATGAACAACTATTTATACTAAACAATTAGGTCATCAAATGCGGTTGCCAGTTGGCTAGAGTCTGCTGGCATTCATCTAGTTCTTCTCATAAGTTGTTTGCTGATAAGGGGTGACATTTGGCCGTAAACAGTCTGCGTAAATGAATGTAACTGTCACTTTAACGTAAACTGTCATTAGAAAAAATGACAGTGTCGCAAAAAGACGACAATGTCGACCTTTTTGCGAGAAATGCGAGAGTGCCGCAAAATCTCATTTTTTTAATATTTGGGGTAGCCCCACACTTTGTCAAAGTCAATTCCTTAACATTTGAGGCACTTTGAAAAATGCAAAAATGTGACACTGCATTTTACTCATAATTCTTGACAGGCAAAAAATGCTAAAACACGACACCGTATTTTTACTTGCAATTTTTGACAGTGTCGCTTAAAGAGAAAATTGACTATAGTAAAAAGGCGACAGTGTCAGGTTTTGTAGTGAGAGAAAATTTTTGACACTGTTGTCAAACTCCGTGTATTTCTACAGATTGTGTAAAAACATGAGAGAATTCGCAGAACTGGATAAATAGTTGGATGAAGATTAAAAACCGATCAGTCGATTAGTAGGAAGGAGAATAATCCAACAGATGCTAATGTTGTGATGCTAGTTGAGGAGACCAAACTATCCAACCATGTTCTATGGCACAATAGACTTGGCCACATCAACTCAAATTCCAAGGAAGCCATGTGCAAGGAGGAGCTTGCCTTAGGACTTCCAAGATCTTTGGCAAAAGAAGAGAAAGTGTGTGAAGCATGTGCTCTCTCAAAAGCACACAAGAAGCCCTTTTTAAGTTCCATCACAAAGACAACTCATCAACTTGAGTTGATCCACTCGGATGTACACTTTGCAAGTACAATGTCCAATGGAGGTGCCACCATGTTTGTTACATTCATAGATGACTACTCAAGATTTTGTTGGGTATTCTTACTTTCATCTAAAGCACAAGTATTTGAAAGCTTTCTTAAGTTCAAATTATTTGTTGAAAAGCTTGATCTATGAGCATATCTTGCTCCCATTGGTGGATCTACATGATGTGGCACTATCCACACATGTGAAGACCTACTGGATTAGTTTACAGGTCGTTTATGTACTTGATCACCATATGTAATGAGAAGTTGATGAGAGATTTACATTCTAGCAATTTGCCTGAGATCTACACATTTGTTTTGTGATTTTATGCTTGTAAGCTATCATATGAGTTTAGTACTTTGCTCTATGTTCACAGTCCGTACAATGAATAATTTTCACACTTGTGAGGCTGCCCTTGTTAGTTTTTCGATGTTAAATCTATTGATCTTGCTAAATAGTTAGAGATTTGCATCTAGATCAAAATCTAGTCAATAGAACTTGATGAATTTTTTGATTTGGCAATCACATGCTCATCCAACAAGCCATTAAGAACAATTTGAACAAGATCCACATCTTTAATGCTTTCACTAATGCATGCTAGTTCATCACTCAAAGCTTTAACTCTAAAAAGAAAAGCATGAGCACCTTCATCGTTCTTTTGAAGATTTTGTAAAATTTTCCTCCTTAGGGTTAGGACCCTAGATGTAGACTTGGACTCATAAACCTTCTTCAAAGATTCCCAAGTCTCACTTGATGTTGTGCACTTACCAACTTCCTTGAGAATCACATTCATCTATTGTTCTTGAGGTGCCTAAGGTCTCTCCTCCACACCTACAACAATATCCATCAAATTATTCATCAAAGATTCCATCCTCACCTTCCAAATAGAACAATTTGATGAGGTAAGCCTATCATTGTCTTCCAACATGAAGCCATTTGAGGTTGCCATGTTGCAATGATCTAATCTTCTCCTTGAACCTATTCCAATGCACTTAGATCTATCTTGAAAATCAACAAATGAAACCCAAGAAGAAATCACAAAGATTTGGAAACAATCTAGCCTCTCTTTTTCTCTCTCTAGCAAATCCTAGCACATAGAATGTTGATTTCTTGATTACAATAGATCTAAACACAATATGATGAATTTTTGCCAACACGATTGAAATACACTCTTGAAAAAGTCGAGCAATTTAAAATCAAGAGATCCTATAAAAAATACAAAGAATCAAGCAAAATCTATATGCAAAAGCTAGAATCTTGATATATCATCTAGAAGAATACAGCATCCACAATCATGAGCAATTTTTGTCTCCACATTCCAGTAAGTGGTTTAAAAAATTGGCCTCCTCCTCCAAGTGATTTGACCTAAAATGATGCTTGGATCACAAAGATCCACTTTATATACTTGAAAATGCAATATTTGATCTAGAAACACCTCCAAATCCACATAGAATTTATGGCGCCCTTACCTAGATTTGGCATAAACACCAACTTTGGCCTAGAACATGCCCTGATACCATGTGAAAAATACACATCCAAAACACACTTAATGTATCAACAAGATCTTGTCCAAATTTGGATGCGCATCTAGTTTTATCTACAAGATAGAAATCATCAATTTTAGCATGTTAGAATTGCATAAATCACTAAAATCTGATCATAAGAAGCAAAGTACAGTAAGGTACTGTCCCTATCCATACAAAAGCAATAGCCTACTGTCCTTCACAGGTGTGGAAGTAAGATCAATCACAAAATTGACTTTCTACACACTAGAAATCAAGATATCTTGATAAATACACATGAGATGGACGTAGAATCAAAAGAGATGAATTCTCCACATAAAAAGAGAATACAATGATCTGTTCTCCACGCTACTACTACTATTTATAGCTGCTAAAATGTCATTTGGCCAATTGCCCTAAACTTTTTCTAAATGGTAACTTCTTGGTACTTCATCATAAAACCTAGAAATTCTAGTCTAGATGAAATGTATGAAATTTAGCCAATAAAAATGGGTCCAAATCTGGTCTCATCCACTTATCTACTTGCCAAAAATAATAAAAACACTATTTAGGCCTTTATTGACAAATATGAACTGCCATCTTTTTTGTACCTATAAATTTTATAAATTTGTGAAAATATATTAGTGTTGTAAAGTTCTTGCAAAACAAAAATAAAATAAAGTAACCTTTTCTAAACTTTCTTTGGCCAACAAAAGAACCGAAAGGTTGAAGCATTTCTCGAATTAAAGCATTTATGAACTATACAGGCTAAAGGGTTTAGTGATAGGGTTTAAGCGAGAGAGAGAGAGAGAGAGAGAGAGAGAGAGAGAGAGAGAGATATGGGTGTGATACAGGATTATGATGACTTCGTGCAAGTGCATGGCATTCTATTGGCATCCTCGGGCCTGCCTTCATCACTCTACCCTCAGCTGTTTGAGAAGCTTGCTGGGGACGTATTTGATGCTGGAAGCTTTTTCCAGATTGAAGCTTGCGAAGGAGGAAGGCAAAGACGTCTAAAGCTCTCTTGCAGTACTGGCATCCAGAAGCATTCTCACGTTTTCCTGGTGGATCATGCATGGTCCTTTCGTCTCACGGAAGCCCGGAAGCAGGTACACTAAAAGAAGTTGCTTGCTTTCAAGGAAGTATAACTTGGGGGGACCAGCCTCCAGGGCGGAAGGCCGTCTTCCCTAATGTAATGCCTCAGTGTGAGTTTAACTTTAGAAGGTTACAAACGTTTTATTGTGGAATCGGCAGAATGTTTGTGTGGGCAGCCAATGACTGGCTGCTACATGGCACATGCAGTTTAGGTGGAATGTGTAAATGGTTTGGAAGCACATGAAAATTCTATTTCTGAAAGTGGCGTCAAAAGATAAGGCAAAAATGAGCACTTGGCATCACATGTAGGGGAGTCTCCCGTTTGGAACTGAGTGGCTGGAGGTACCAAGGGGGGACCGAGGGTGGTAACCTTCCACTTGTAAAGTACTGGCATAAAATAACCCCTAGAAAAGGTTCCGTAGAAAATTTCCTCGAGAGGAAAGGGGAAGAAGGGGTGTGTGTGTGTGTGGACCTTGTATCTTAGCAGTCATCATGTGTGTGAAGGGTTTGGCCAGGGCCCAATAAATGAACACCACGTAAAACTTAGGACATTTGAATTTTGCCGGTGGAGCTAAATGCCACCTCTATCTGATGTGCAGATGTTTGCAGCCCTCATCTCCTAATCCTTCACATTCCATACGAGTGAGCTCATATGAGGTTGCTCCTTTGTCTTACTATAACTTTTGAGGCCTGCATCATGCTGTGACATGCAGCTCAGGGTTGCATATAGCTCGACCTGACATTTGCCATGTGAAGCCTTCGTAGATTGCCATCTGGCAGAAGTTTTCAATCTTGTGCCATAAGCAAAAACGTTGCTTTTGTAGGAGGTGAATACGTACGGAAGCTTTCTAAATACGCAGGCATGTGTGGGTGCCTAGTGAGCAGTACATCCACATGTGCAAGTGGCAAGTCAATTGACGCTCACCATGCTTGCAATCCACATTGCAAAATTTTTGTGAATCATAATCCGCCATGTGGTAAAATATGATTTGACAAGCACAAGACATGCACACGTGTAAATGTGTGTCCGAGTTTTGCAGCCCTAACACATAGGCAATTATGCAAAAGTTGCTAGAACTGTTAGACCACTGTCACTCATGTATTGGACCAAGGTCGCCATACAACATATGGTATGTGTCCTTTTGACTACTACATTTTAGGAGGTTATATAGTAGCCTATAATTGAGACCTACTACCCCTATGCCAATTACAAGCACCCTACTTTTTACTAGTGACCCTGTTGTTTAAATCCATTTACAAGGTCACCATAGATTGAGAACTTAGCCATTTTTCTTACAAGTTACAACAAATAAGTACATTTGTGCATTTTCAAATTGGACATGGATGTGGAAACCTATGACATCCCTTCCGTCAAGGGACATCGTTGTGACGCTTCTATGGAAAATTGTGGGTACTATGCTCCTAGGTAGGATCATTGAGAGGTCTATCGTGCCCACACTATCAAGTACTCAGGGAGCCAACAATCACCTTTACCTATGGTCTAGTACTCTTGTTGGTTGGTGTATCACTTCCCCATGCTTTTGAGAACAAACAAGTCCATTAGTCGACCAATTCTCTCCATCATTTACAAGCCTCTCAAAGCGTTAAACATGAAAGAGAGGATGGGCTTTCAATTCAAAGGCAAATGCTAATATATGTGCAACAATTTTAATTTGGTTAACAATTTTAGGGTTCACAATAATGAGTGGTCACTTACGAAAATTGTCAACTTGTTTTCTAGCTTTCTAGTTAGTTTGGCAATTTGAGCCTATATGAGGCCAAAGTAGCAAATATAAGTGCACATAGTTATGTCACGCGTGTGAAACTAGTGTACATGGTCATTTTTAAGTTGGGTCCAAATTCACTTAGTCGCTTAGTCATGCAAAAGTTCATTTTTGGCTTTACTTAGCAATTTTGGCCATTATGACTAGTTTAGGGGAAGTTTTGGATTAGCTTTGCTCCCCTTGGAAGAAAAAGTCTCCCTATATGGATGAGCACTAAGATTGTCAATTATTTTGCATATAGTTTTTGTTGATTCATAGGATTGAATGTAATAAGTTCTCCAAATTGTGTGTGTCATCAATTTTCAGATCTTAGGTTCAATCTATTGTGTTTGATCATGTGTTGATCACGATTTATCAAGATCTACATGTTACTTGACTAGTTTCAAGAGAGACAATAGTTCAAGGTTCTAAATCTTTGTCATTTCACTATTCCTCCAATTGTTGAGAGGACTGTGAGTGCTTAGTGCATTAGAACAGGTTCAAAGAGGAGTAATCAATTTTTATGATGGCTACTAATAGTGGGATCATGTTGGAAAGTAATGAAAGGCTCAACTTTACCAATTGTTCAACTTGGAAAGTGTTGATGGAATCCTTGCTTCAGTTGAATGAGCTAATGGACATTGTTGCAGGTGTGGAAGAGAGGCCTTTGGTGCTTCAAGACCAAGCAAGGTATGACAAAAGGGCCAAGAGGGCCCTCCGCATCATCAAGATGAATGTCACCAATGAACTTCTTAAGGAAGTTGATAAGTGCACTTCTTCCAGTGAAGCATGGAATGCATTGAAGGAGGTGTATGAAAGAAAGTATGTCCACATCTAGGGTTCCAAAGTAGCCAAAATGAAGGAGAAAGTGCTCACACCTTTATTTTAAGAGTCAAAGCCTTAAATGATTATCTTACATGCTTTGATGAAAGCATTAAGGATGTAGAACTAGTTCAAGTTATGCTTAATTGTTTGTTGGATGATCATGCTAACCTTGTACAAAGCTTTGCGATTCAAAAGACATTGCCAAGTGTGGAAGACTTGCAAGAGATCTTAGTGGTTGAAGAGCATAGGTTACAAGCAAGAGGAGCAGGTACTTCTACTCAAGGAGGAGAAGAGGCATTGTTCTCAAAGGGCAAATTTAAAGGCAAAGGCAAAGGTAAGGGATTCAAGAAGCAAGGGAACTTGGATCAAGGTGAGGCATCTTCTTTTGGTGGCAGGATGAAGGACTAAGCTTAAGTGTTTCTATTGTGGAATGAAAGGACATTTTGCTAATGATTGTTTTAATAAGAAGAGAGATCAGGGAGAGAAGCCATGGAGCATGCCCAATAGAAAGATAGAACATATACAATACTTCTTCACACAAAGTAACCGATACTCCCCCTCAGATACCCTCTCACACAAAGTACTTGACACTATCTTCTCCATGAAATCTCCTGCCTCTATCTCACACATAGAGTCACTTGCCCTAAACAAGTTTCCAACTTAGAACTCATTTCATCATGACATCTATTTATCTTGACACTATGTCATATGCAAACTTCCTTGTACGTTCATCTTCCTTGAAAAGACCTGCTTCATTAAGAACGCTTCATAATGATTATCTAAGGTCGATCAATAACTTGTGGATTCATAGAAATGAATCCTGTTGTTTTTCTTAAGGCTAAAGAACAACCTGTATTGTTGATTTCCAATGACTAATGAACAACCTTGGCTTCCAAATCTTTTTGAAAACAACAAAATCTACCACATGGCAGAACATGAAGAAACAACTTTTCTCCAACTCAAAACAGATCATTGTAGAAGAATTGATCTCACTTGGTACCACCACATGAACAATCAACTATGACTTGGATGGTATCCAGGAATTACTTCACAACCACAACAAACAATCACTTCGATTAATCATAAATCTCAAGTGATACTAGTTCAGATAGACAAGACAGTTTCTACCACATAAACAAGCTGCTATGGCTTGGATAGAAACCAAACCGATACAACGTAGAATGACAACCACACACCTTGCCACACCCTGTCACTTTTAACAATCAACTTATCATTTGCCACCATGATAAGGAATTGTGAATCAATGAAGCATCCTCTCGATTTACTTATATAGACCCATGATCTATACATCTTATGCAACTCCCTCTTTGAACTTGCACCTGTGTCGATTCCAACCTCGACAAAATCTTGTCCAATCTTAGAACGTTTGAAGTTGACCTTCCTTCAGTATGCTGGTTGGTAGCTGCTTTTGCAGCTCAACGACACCCTGATCGCTGATTGTCTTCTCATGCCATCTTCGTTGCTGTCTTCTTGTTTCACATAGTTTTCCTTTTCGTGTGAGTTGATCCTTTCACTTTGCCTTACAACTGCATGAACCAACTTACATGTAGCTTTCAACGACCTGTCAATGTTCTCCTGCAGCGATAGCTCTCCAACAATGTTCTTGATCAGTAGCGATCAGACTTTAGCAAAGAATTTGATCTGATCACTCCTGGGGATCCTTTCTCCACTTTGCACCCTAATTGCAAAACAACTCCTAATCGTAATGCTAATCCTGACTCCTGAAACCTCCTTCAGCATGCATCAAGGTTCTTCCCCTTCCTAAACTTTAGTGATCTGCTACTACAAAAGACATAGCAATTGCATTCTAGCAATATGTGCATGTGCATGCTTCTTTGTATGTATTTCAATTACTTCCAACAGTGATTGGCAATCTGCAGCAATCTACCAATACTGTTCAGGTCACTCCTCTTCCAACGAATTGTTGCAAATAGACAACAAGACATTCAGCCAGAGAACGGTTCTGATGCATCAACAGTGATCTATAGGCAGCAAATACATAATCAGGTCTGCATGCAGTAATCTAGCAGTAAGTAGTCAGTGAACAAGTGATCAGATCTGCCAGCGATTTTGATACAGTAGCAAACATGTCTGTCAGCGTGGTCTTAGTTTGTGGGGAAACAGGTTGGAATCAAGAGAAGCTGTACTTCCAGCATTATCAACATGCACAAATCTTCGAGCTCTTTGGTTGAATGAAACTCCGCTTGACCTGGAGGGGTATGTATTGACATCACATATTTTTCCAAAAGCATTGCATGTTGATACATTTCAGTGGAGTTAAGAATTTAACATGTAGTATGAGGGGATTGCAAGAGGAAGGGAATTCTCTTGCCATGACTCCTACAAACGGTACAAACCAAACACTTAGCATTATAGAAAACCAAAATGGAGAATAGAAAAGAAGAAACCACACATTCTTATCAGCATGCTCTCCTTGCCAAAGCCTCAGATGGGCCATTCTCCTTGTAGAATCACAAAGAGATGCCAATAAAGTCTGCTCTTCTCTCCAGCGCTTAAGAAGCGTCATAGGGAATTGTGTCTCCCTTCTTTATGCCACTACACATATCGATGGACGAGCTAGGAGGATTTATTGTGGGATGGAATGTTAGAAACTGTCATGGATGGGTGTGCACATGGGGTATAGTATTGTCAGATGTTTAATAAAGATCTCGGAATCAATTGTATAAGCCAAAAGTTTGTACATAGACCCCTATGGGTCCTGCACATAATATGTGGAACAAAATCCCTCCATATGGACAAGAGCGGAATGCCCCTTGTGGGGCCTAGTGAGGGCTGTTGGTCTAAAGGTGAATAATGGACCGGAAAAGAGTACTCCCAAGTAGGTGTAAGAGGTCACAATCTCAATCGGCTGCTCGTCACAGTAAAATATCACATCTCTCATATGCTGTCGATTGGTGTTGAACACCATAATCTTGGTCTTCTTAGTATTGAGAATGCTTTGCGTGATTGAATAATTAAGATCCTGGATCCTTAGGCTTCTATTTCCTACATGGTATTAGAGCCTTTAGGTGATCATATTGCTTGCAGGAGGGCGCCCAATAGGAAGCTATCTTCTTCCCTTTTTGGTTGCAGAAAATCATCAAGATGCTAATTTTTGCAGGAGAAGAATCTGTTCATCTTCTTATAACTTTTTTCCAGGAAATTGCAGGGAATTGAAGGTCACCTTCACCTATTTGAGAGCTAGCAGTAGGGCGCCCATGCTCAAACCAATTGCATGTGATCTTGACTCAATTACATGCTGAAAATTTCAGATTTACTTCTTTAATGAAGATACATGTGTTTTACACACATTTCTTGTTGAAATTTCCCTGTTGGTGTGAGCTTGGAGTAGGGTGCTACCATCAGCTCTATATGCACATAGAGTGCACTCTTTGATTGGCTTGATTGTTCTATAGCTCCAATGCACGAGGGTGAGATGACAATATTTCTATGGATGGGCTATGTGTTCACCAATTGCATGTTTGCCCTACTTTGGTTAGCTTCGACGATGGGAGTTCTCAGTTCATAACAAATATCTCTAGGATGGGGTGGTTAAAAATCGGTTATGTATGTGGGGATTATGTAGCTTACCCAACTTGAGTATTTGTGCTTGTAAACCTTCTATTTCTTAAGAAATCATTGGGCATTTTGAAAATGAAATCATCAATTTCTTCTTTGCTGAGCCATGATAGGCCTTCTACTTTGTCATATGCAAATGGCGGGCTCCAATGAGTGTCTTCATTTTCACATAGCTACTTTTTATTATCCAACTAATTGTTGGATTATTTAAGTCGGGCTTATGGAATAATGATATAAAAAAAGTGGGGATTCTTTTATCCATACAAAATTATGTTTTCTTTACTTTTTGTTAAGGCGAAATTGTTTGGAAAAGATGAGCTTTTGGTAAACAGTTGTATCTGCTTTCTTTTCTGCAGTTTATGTCAGTTTGAACCAAGGATTGCCTGGGAATTTACCCTTCTGCTTTATACCCTTGTTGGAAATGAAGATTTTCTTAATGCTTTTTACAGTGCCTTTAGAAAACCCTTATGTTTTTCGTCTACCGGAAGATTTATACCTAGGCCTGCGTCAAATGGGTGTTGAAATCGTCTTGTTTAAAGGGGTCCAATTGTGTATTTTCTGTAAGTTTTCAGTCTTGGCAGTGGTGGTATTGTTGGCTACATAGAGTGTGAAAAAGAGTCAATGGTGATTTTGACTAGAGTGCCCGCCTTCATGTCCTCCATGAAGCATAAGAAGTTGACTGGAGGCATTGTTTAAACCACCAAAGTATCGCCATTTTTAGAGGAGCAAGTGAAGCCCTTGGAAACTGGCAATCTATGCATTACAATTAATCAATCTGTAAGTAGAACCCAGTCGTATCAACTCTTTACCGTAGTGCATGATGGCCATAGGCAAGTCTATGGAAAACCTTCCCAACATTGGCTTCAAGTGGTACTAATTCCTCTAACCCATGGGGGTCGATTATCAGGTAATGAAACGGTTTTACCAATAAAGTACCCCACGAAGATGGTGTCTCCATTGGTTTTGAAATTGACCATATCCACCCTAAATCTTTGCAAAGGGTTTATCACTATCCTAATTAATTGGAATATAAAATGTGGATTGGGGGGACAGATAGCACACTGCCACATATATGTTCAACCCTTCTGATGTGATTTTCAGCCCTATGTATTGAATTAGAACATTGTTTGAAGTAGAAATTAGGGATTCTTGTGAGATGCATGTCATGATCTAGATTTTTAGTTGTTTGTAGTTTGGTCAATAATTATAAGAATTATACCATAGCTCTCTGTCACTGATAGATCTTATAACACGCATATGGCCCCTTCAACTTGCAATCTTTGATGATAAGGTTGCAAGCTCCTTAGAGACTTGGTTCGGGATCAAAGGTCATCCAAGATCAAACTTGATTGGGAATATTGAGTCTTCTTCTTTCGATCAGATTCTTCACTATGGCAACATGGCTTTCGAAGGCAGAAGTCCTTCTTGTAGTCATCGAAAACAGCGTGTGCACTGTCTGCAATTGCCTTTGGATTTTTTTGAGTGTATTTGGAATTGCTGTTTGTCAATTGGCACTGACAAAATTTCTGGAATTCACACGTGTGGGGATGATCCACAAGTATGATAGATCTAATTAAGCTTTATGATTAGCACAATAACCTGATTCTAGATTGAATAGCAAGATCTAGTACAGAAGTTATGGCTTAACCACAATCTAGCATGCTAAGTATCAGAGAATGATAGCAATGAATCATAAATGAGTAAAAGTACAAGAAATTAGTGTATTAGCATTAGCCTCAATACGAGTTAGAGAGAGACAAATAGAGAGATATCAAGCAAAAATGGTGTGGATCTAAAATGCTTCTTGGTTTCCAAGGGGAGGCTCGAACCTGGGACCAAAGAAACTTTGGATGCCAAGCTAACCAGTTGAGCCAACCCCGTTGGGTGTGGATCTAAAATGGCATGAGATAGCTACAAAGCTTTGGTTCTTCATAAAAAATATGAGAATGGCTACACATATTATGGAGTTTGAGGTAGCTTGAGGTAGAACCACATCCATCCACCTTTTAATGACATCTAAAGTGAAAACTAGAGTCGAAGTGACATTTGTCACATCTCATGCATCTCTACCTACTTTTTCCAAGTGTCCTAGTTCTAACTAGAATTGTACAAATCATCATGCATGTGTCCATTTCACTTTGTGCATGCCTTGCATGTCAGTATGGATCACTTACAATTAATGCATGTGAAATGCCACGAGTTTTTACAAGCATATTTTTGCTGTTTCTAAGTCTACAATCTATATGCAAGTTGTAATCATCAAACTAGATATGACAAATTCATATAGCTCGAGTTCTATCTAGGCCAGACTTGGCATTTGCATTTATGGAACAACATACTTGCATGGTACAATGTTTGTAGCAAGCCTAAAGTCAAGATGGATTATTTTTCAATTTCAACGTTCCTCCTAAAAACAATCTATATTGACTTGAACATGGATCTTGGTATTACTCCAAAATTGGCTCTATGCTTGATGAAGGAACTCTTGCTCAAAGGTTTGGTAAGCAAATCTGCAATATATGTGTCGATGTACTCCAAGTAGATTTCCCCTCCAATGAGCTTCTCTCTCACGAAGTGATGTGCAACTTAAATATGTTTGCTCCTTGCATGGAATGTCGGATTGTTGGCAAGGGCTTGGGCTGAAATGTTGTCACACATGATCATAGGTAGATCATCTTCCATGATTATCTTTAGCTCCACTAGCAACCTCTTGATCCAAAGCACTTCCTTTGTTGTTGTAGTGAGTGCCTTATACTCAGCTTCACAAGATGAGAGTGATACAGTATCTTGCTTTTTGGGAATCCAAGGTATCAAGTTTCCTCCAAGATATATGACATAAGCACTTGTAGATTTTCGATCTGCTCTATCACTTGCAAAATTTGAGTCAAAATAACCAACTATAGAAAGATCTTCACTTTTATACAATAAACCATAATCAAAAGTTGAAGATATGTATCTAAGCACTCTCTTGGCCATTTTCCAATGATGAATAGTAGGATTTTGCATAGCCTGGCTCAACTTATGAACACTAAAACTTATGTCAGGCCTAGTTATTGTGAGCCAAATTAAGGAGCCTATAAGACTCCTAAAAAGAGTGATGTCCACGAAGGATCTTTCATCACCTTTATTAGGGTCTTTTACAATCTGCTCCATAGGAGTTTCTATACTCTTACAATCTAACATATTGAACTTTTTTAACATTGAAAGAGCATACTTGGATTGACATACAAAAGCTTTATCTTTAAGAAAGTCAATCTCTAATCCTAATATGTAGTGAATTTTTCCAAGATCTTGCATCTTGAATTCTTTTCCAAGTGCAATCTTGGTTTCCTCAACTAACTTGATACAACTTCCTGTTAGAATGATATTATCAACATAAATAAGAAGGATGACAATATCTTTATCAAAAAACTTGACATACAAGGAAGGATCATAGTTACTAAGATTAAATCCTAGTGACTCAAGAAAGGTGTTAAGTCGAGAATACCATGACCTTGGAGCTTGCTTTAGTCCATATAGACTTTTGAAGAGCAAGCAAACTTTGTCTTTGTCATGGATGAACCCAATAGGCTGATCCATATAAATCTCTTCTTCTAGATATCCATTTAAAAATGCATTAGAGACATCTAGTTGAAAACCTTGCCAATTGAAAAAACAAGCAATAGAAATTATGGTTGTAATTGATACCATCTTTGCAACTGGAGCAAAAGTCTCCTCATAATCAAGTCCATAAACTTGAGCAAAACCTTTTGCACAAAGCCTAGCCTTGTACTTGTTGATTGTGCCATCTTGATTATACTTGACTCGAAAAACCCACTTGCAACCAATGGTGTGCTTGTTGGATGGAAGATCCACAAGCTCCCATGTCTTGTTGGCCATCAAAGCATCATCTTTGAACTCGGCCTCTTCAAGAATGTATTTTTGATTCTCATGGAATATAACATCCCTACTCTCAATTGTAGTTGAGGTAGAGGGAACATAGATTCTATAAGCCTTCTTGTTGGATGCATATCCAACCATGATCCCTTCAATAGAATTAGGATCATCTCTTTTCCTTGTTTCCAAGGGTACATGAACAAAGCAAGCACATCCAAAAACTCTAAGGTGATTTACCTTAGGTTTTTTCTTAAACAAGACTTCAAAAGGTGATTTTCCAGCAAGTGCATTGTGAGGCAATCTATTGCACAAATAGTTTGCACAATTTATTGCTTCACCCCAATATTCAATAGGCAAAGAAGCTGCAACTCGGATTGCTTTAGCACATTCACATAAAGATCTGTTTTTCCTCTCAACAACTCCATTTTGAGATGGAGAATAAGCACAAGAAAACTCTCTCTTTATTCCTTCACAGCTTTTGAAGAAAGTAGATACAACCAAGTATATCTTGTAAAGTCATCAATAAAGGTGACAAAACATGTTGCACCACCAATACTTTTAGAAGAAGAAAAATGAACATCCGAGTGTATAAGCTCCAAAGGATGAGTAGTCTTGATAAAAGACTTTTGATATAGTTTTCTATGTGATTTTGCAATAGCACAAGCCTCACAAGGCTTGAAATCTTTGGAAAGTGATTTTGGAAGACCAATAGCCTTCTCTTTCTTGACCATAGAAGACATAGACTTAAAGTTAGGATGCCCCAACCTTCTATGCCATAACTCCTCCTTAGATAAAAAGGCAACTTCACAAAAGTTTGCATTCTCATAAGAATTCAACTTGAAAATTCAACTATATCTAGATCCATCAGCTAGGACCTCATCATTTTTCTTGATAAAGCAAGTATTGGAGTTGAACTTTACATCACAACCACTATCAAGCAACTTTCCCACACTAATCAAGTTCTTTGTAAGTTTGGGAATGAAAAGAACATTAGAAAGTGCAAGAACTTTAGAAAGTGCAAGAACTTTAGAAGAAGCAAGTTTCAATGGAATGTTGCCAATTCCTTCTATAGAGCACTCATGATCATTTGCAGTGTAACTAGATCTCTTAAGTCCTTTGTAAGGTACAATTGAGTCAAAAGACTCCTTTGAACAGCACATATGTGAAGAAGCTCCACTATCTATGTACCAAGCTCCATCTTTCTTGAAAGGTGATGAAGAAAAGCTAGACACCATGAGTGATCCTTCTCCATCACTTGGAACAAAATCTTCTTCAATCTCTTTGGAGAGATTTGCTTGCTTGAGTTGGTTTTTCTTCTTAAAGCAATTAGAGGCATAGTGCCCCTTCTTGCCACAGAAGAAACACTTCACTTCTTCTTCTTGGTCTTTGAAGTAGAAGGATGAGATGAATCATCCTCTTTACCATCTTTGTCTCGATCCTTGGCTTTGTCTTTGTTGGATGCTTTAGAAAACTGGTTCTTACTCCTTCCTTTATGCTTGTCCTTGACAAAGAGGGCTTTGTCACTTCCACCATGCTTGAGTTTGTTCATCCTAGAAAGTTTATAACTTTGCCTAGCTTCTTCAGAAATGAGAATTCCTTGGAGAGTTTCTAAATTAGGCAACTCGTTAATGGCAAAGGACTGAACAAGATTATCATAGTCATCTTTCAAGCCATTTAGAATGACTTGAACTAGCTCATCTTGGTTAATAGTAACACCAACACAGGAAAGCTCTCTATGAAGATCTTTTACTCTCAAAACATAGTTTGATGCACTCTCCTCACTTCTTTGAAAACTTTGGAAAATCTGATTCCTAAGAGTGAGTATTCTAGAAGTATTCTTTGCTTCATAGATGGATTTAAGTGCATCCCAAGCATCTTTAGCTGTGGTGCAAGAACCTATCTCTCTCAAAATTTCATTAGATACATTCATCTTAATGAAATGTAGAGCCATTCTAGCTCTCTTCCTGTACTTAGGAATTTCAGGCTGTGCTTGAGGCTCCCTCAATACCAAGCACAATATCCATAACATCCTGGAGTATCAAAATAGGCTCCGTTCTGAACTTCCAAATTGAGTAATTAGAAGTATTTAGTCTTTCATTTGCTTCTAGAAGATATCCTCCCAGAGGTGCCATTAGATGAAGACTTCTTAGTTATTGGACAACAATATGTTTGAGCTTGTTCCAATCAGACTTAATGTTGCTGCTCTCTTTCACTATAGGTATTTTCAAGGATGTACTACCTTCCTATGTGAAAAACTTGCAACTGTATTTGATATGGATCTCAAATATTACACAAAACAAGATTATCTAGATTAGACACACAAAGTGGATTGAGGCACTTTGACAAGTTTGAATCCTATTTTTGGCACGTGTGAAATGCTTCAAAAGAAAACACTATTAATACTCAGAAGGCTCAAAAGTGTTCAATTAACATCAAACTTAGTCTTGATCTTCAGTTTCTTGTGTAGGATGCTCAAAACAATAGACTCCGAACAAAGCAAGGTTGAATCAAATCAAAATGTGGTCACTCGGATTTTGGACCTCTCCCTACCCTCTTTAAGAGCTTATAACTCTTGATAGACACATCAGATTGATTTGGTTTCAATTTTTATGGAAAGTACACATCATAAGCTTTCCATCAAGCTATAACACCACTATCTTTGGATCTACAAGCAAGGAGATAGAAGGGACTGAAAATCTCTGATTTTCACACGTGCAGAATTCCAGAATTCCGTACTACCACTTTTCAGACCTGAAAATTCAGTTTCAATCTGATTTGATCCAAACACACTTCAGAGAAAGGTGAGAAAAAGTGTATAACTGTTTTTTTGTTTGATTTAGCTCTCAAATTCTTGTACAATCAAAGATGTTAGCATGCAAAGCTCAGTTTGGCTTAGATTGGCACTGACAAAATTTTTAGAATTCACACGTGTGGGGATGATCCACAAGTATGATAGATCTAATTAAGCTTTATGATTAGCACAATAACCCGATTCTTGATTGAATAGCAAGATCTAGTACAGAAGTTATGGCTTAACCACAATCTAGCATGCTAAGTATCAGAGAATGATAGCAATGAATCATAAATGAGTAAGAGTACAAGAAATTAGTGTATTAGCATTAGCCTCAATACGAGTTAGAGAGAGAAAGATAGAGAGATATCAAGCAAAAATGGTGTGGATCTAAAATGGCATGAGATAGCTACAAAGCTTTGGTTCTTCATCAAAAAATATGAGAATGGCTACACATATTTATGGAGTTTGAGGTAGCTCGAGGTAGAACCACATCCATCCACCTTTTAATGACATCTAAAGTGAAAACTAGAGTCGAAGTGACATTTGTCACATCTCATGCATGTATCTCTACCTACTTTTTCCAAGTGTCCTAGTTCTAACTAGAATTGTACAAATCATCATGCATGTGTCCATTTCACTTTGTGCATGCCTTGCATGTCAGTATGGATCACTTACAATTAATGCATGTGAAATGCCACGAGTTTTTACAAGCATATTTTTGCTATTTCTAAGTCTACAATCTATATGCAAGTTGTAATCATCAAACTAGATATGACAAATTCATATAGCTCGAGTTCTATCTAGGCCAAACTTGGCATTTGCATGTATGGAACAACATACTTGCATGGTACAATGTTTGTAGCAAGCCTAAAGTCAAGATGGATTATTTTTCAATTTCAACAGGCACCAAGGTAAATTTTAAACTATTGTCTCCAATTTGCATAATCAACTTGATCTAGTCCTGATTTTTGTGAAAGCATCCTCATTTTTCCGATTTTTTTTAATCTGAGTTCCTTTGAAGCTGAACCCTAACACTCTCATTTGAATCGTTGAATTGCAAGTTGCTGCATTTTATGTCACTGTGTATTCATTTTGCTTATCTCAAATTTTCAGCGGAGATGCTTTGAAAAGTTTGGTAACAAGTGCATTACCTCAGTTGGAGATCTATAATAGCAAATTTACCAACAACTACGGATATTGGGCTGTGGGATTTTGCGGCGGTCTATTTGGATTTGACAAGCCTTATGAATATCCAAATGTTAGTCAAGCATTGCAAGAACTGAAGGATGTTGATTTGTCAAATCGTGGGGCTCACAAACTTTCTCCGATGGTATGTCTATCTTCATGTTGGCATGTACTGTCACATTCATGTTAATATTCAAAAATTTCAGGCTATGATTTTAGTGCAAAGTCATTATTATTAAATATGTAATTTAGGTGTCCACATAACAATTAGTAAGGCCCAACTTGAAAAGTCTCTTAATGTTTACTAGAGGCAAAAGACATTGCATGTTATAATCAATAAAGATGATGAAAGTTAACAATAAATTGTTAGGGGCCGCCTCAACTGTCCATGGATATTTATTGTCAACTATGAGAAAAAGTTGCATAGAGTTTTTCTAACTTTTGGTACTTTGCCCTCCATTTCCATTTTGAGCCTCAAAAGACGTCCAGGATTTGGGTCCTACCTCTGGCTGCTGTATGATGTTTTTGTTGAAGCCAAGAACAAGTACTGCAAATAATAAGCAAATAATATGTAACAATAAGTACTGCATCAAATAAGTCATATTTTCCTACTTCACTTGTCAGCCATTGCAAGTCAAAGCTACTTTTGTTGGAGATGCTTGGCCTTTAACAACTCTTCGTATCTCCTTACATAGTAGGCTAGCTTGATGACATGTTACTGTCAAAAGCTTCAGAACTTGCTCAACTCTTTGTTGAAAAGTTGTTCAGGTTGTATGGTTTGCCGAACGATATTGTTAGTGATCGTGATTACAAGTTCACTGGCAGACAGTCTTTGAAAAACTGGAAACTAAACATGTCGATAATGCTAGACCTGCGTCATGCTCCTTGCAAGGCCGTCACTGAAGGGTGTACCGTTATGGTACATAACACAAGGATCTAGCTCAAATTGTTTGTGCATATGACCCATGCATAAGATGTCTGATATATGGACGGAAGAAGACTAGAGGTCAATAATTCAAGGCCCCAAGTAACTGCATCATCCCTTGTGTTGATTTATCCTTCAAGGATGATGAAATTTGTAATAATTGTTACTTAGATACAATGGTTTTTGGCCCCCATAAGCTAATTCGTATGAATGGTTTCATGAAGGACCAAGCTATTAATGTCCTTTTTGACAATGCATACACTTACAATTTTATAAACTAAAAGATGGTGTAGAAACTCAAGTCGGCCATTGTGCAAAGCGAAGTATGTGGTCAAGATGGAAATGTGCGAGGTTCAAACATTTAATGTGGACATGCTCACTTATCTCAATAGAAGGATGACAAACTATAATGAGATATCTAATGTGGAACCTCACCGTGAATCATCTGCAACAAAATGGACACAAAGTCTATACAATCGAGTTCAATCAAAAGTTATCAGCATAACGAATCACTTTTTTGCAACATACATCAATGGTGGATTTGACCACAGGGTCCAAGATGTGAATTTTCATACCCTAGATATACTTCATGCTAACTAATAAAGAAAGACCCTTACTTGTCAGACTAGTCAGTGCATAGCCTGTGTTCAACCTTGTCCTCATGAAGATTGGACCACATTGTTTGGATGTTCGGTAGCATTCGGCTCCATGTTATTATTTGACACTTATTTCAAACATTCGTTAATTATTGGATCTTTGGCTAATTGTCTGGAGACTAGTACTTTGACCAAAGAAAAGCTCTATCTATGTTCTCTCATAATTCTCTTGCTCATAAAGATATCAATACTAACGTCACAAAAAATGAAGACCTAATTTGACAAGCTTTCAACATGTTAAAAGTTCAATTTTACCTTCATACCAGTGCTAGTCAAGAGAAACATTTTTCATCAGGTTGATGTAGATTTCACACTAGTTTCACTTTCCAACGCTTCTTAACCTTGACCGTTGCGCCTACTAGGTTAAATATCCTTTCCTAATACTTGGTAGCTCCCATAGATTTCAGCTCGTTATTTCATCCTTTTGAAAGCCAAGACCAGATTGAACTTGATACTAAGGTCATTTCAGCTCACTTAGCTGAAAGAATGTGTCACACAAAGAAATTAGTAGTAAACAAATCATTTCTGAGCTCAAATTGATTACATGTCTTGCAAGTGCTTGGAAAACAAATGTGCTAATGTTTCCACTCGGTTCAGAATCAACCTTCTTTGAATCGGATGAATCGGCAGGAATTGTGAGATGCACCAGGTCCCTCCGAAAAGAATTTGAAAGAATTGGCAATTTTTTTTTTTTGGCATTTTTCAGATATAATGCTAAAAAATATTTAATTTAATATGTCTACATTGTGTCTGATCTTATAGATGCTAGATTGCTATTGAATACATACATTTCAAAGTTTACTGTTGCTGGTAGAAAGCTAAACCCTGAAACCAAATCACAATTCAGTGCTCATAGAATCACAACTGCACAAGACAATGTTTAATGGACACATTTCAAACTTCACAAACTAGATTTCATGCTCCAACTTCCACTTAACATTGCAATTTATGACTTATTTATAATTTCAATTGATTTTAGTGGTTGTCCACCGTTTTTGTTGGAATAAATTGCGCCATTTTGGTTAGCTTGTCAACTACTACCCAAATGGCATCGTGATCCTTCCCAGACTTAGGAAGTCCGACCACAAAATCCATGGAAATACTTTCCCACTTCTTGCTGGGAATTTCCAACGGATGTAACAGACCAGCTGCTTTGAGTCTTTCTGCTTTATTTACTTGGCACTGTTCACACTTTTGAACATGACCTCGACGTGACCTTTCATTTTTGGCCAATAAAACTCTCTCTTAACAAGGTCAAGTGTCCTCTGTATACCAGGGTGTCCCGCATTGGGGCTATCGTGGCACTCATGTAGGATTTGGGCCCTAATGTCCGCGATATCTGGCACACAAACTTTTCCTCTACGGAAAAGTAAACCATTCCGAATGGAATAATTATCAAGTATCTTCTCTTCGCGAGATTTTTTGGAATCCTGCTCTCCAAGATTATTTCTAATAATAGAGCTTCCTGCCATGACTTCTTGCCAAATACGATCGAAAAACTCATCGATCCGACAAAGATCTCGCAGCGAAAGATACAACTCGGATTGGAACTCAGCAAAGCATAACTGATTAACCTCTCCAATCTGGCTCAAAGCATCAACGACACAATTCGACTTATACGAGTTCCGACCAACGGGCCTTACGACCCCTAATGTCTGAGGCATCACAATAAACTTAGAAGACTCGTGATCCGTCATAACCATGAATTTAGATCAGTACAAATAATGTCTTTAGATCTTTAACGCATGGATGACAGCAAAAAGTTCCTTCTCATAAGTAGAATATCTACTTTGAGCTGGGTCCAACTTCTTGCTTTCGAAAGCCATAGGTCTACCATCCTGGTAAAGGATTGCACCCACCACATAGTCACTAGCATCAGTTTCCACCAAGAAAGGTCTGCTAGGGTCCACTATGTGTAAGATGGGGGCTGTAGAGACTAACATCTTCAAAGCCTCAAAGCTTTGATTAAGTTCATCGGTCCAAACAACATGTGGACTGATTTTCGAATGCCTTCCGGCCTTTTTCTTATTACCCTTTTTTGTTTTTGTTTTGGCTTTCTTTACTCCCTTAAGAAGATTCGTTAGAGGCAATGCAATTAAAACAGTCTTTATGAATTTATGGAAAAACCTTGTGAAGCCCTAAAAAGATTTAACTTCCCTAATGGTTTTCAGGATAGGCCAATCACGAACTTTTTGGACCTTATCGTAATCGATTTCAAGACCTCGATCGGAAACGATATGTCCCAAGTACTTGAGTCTTGTCTGAAAGAACTCACACTTAGATTCTTATTTGATGGTACCCTGACCTATGGTCCAATTTGGTGAAATACTTAACACCATTCAATCGGTCCCTTAAGTCGTCCATCCAAGGTAAGGGATAACAGTTCTTTATAGTCATTTTATTAAGCTTGTATAATCGACACAAAGACGAATACCACTGTCTTTCTTGCCGGTTCACAAAACAAGAGCTCCCCAAGGGGACTTACTAGGCCTAATATGGCCCTTATGTAATAACTTCTTAAGTTGACTAGCAACTTCATCTTCTTCCTTCGGGCTCATCCTGTAAGGAAAAAGCAATACAGGAGAGCTGTCGGGAAGGAGATCTACACCCTCAGGCAATTGCTCAGGGAATATATCATACAAACAGTTTCATCTTTAAAAGAAACATCAATGCAAAAAATAGAAGAATTACCTGGTGCCTTAAAAGAGCGGCCACTGACAGTCCTTGGAAAGGTGCTCGTTCTCCATGCAGGAGAAACATAACCCGTCGCTTTTGGCCTTATCAATGTTAGCTCTCTCCAATCGAGGGCATTTCTTTTTCTTTCCCAAAGGGGAAGCTTCATCATCACTTGCTCCTTGCCCTTTTTGAAAGGAGGGCCCAAAGAGGCTTTGTGTTTGGATTCAAGCTTTTGCTGCTCTTTGCGGGTCATTGTGTGCGTATCGTTGAAAACTCGAGCGAAACGCACGACATCCTCAAGGGATTGTGGCTGATTTCGGCGGACCTCCAACTTAAGGAGCACTCCATCTATGTGGTTAACAAACCGCGAAGTAGCTTCTTGGAAGTCTTGCAAAATGACGTCCAAGGGTTTCGTCCCCAATTGCAACGTGGCAAATCGACGATAATACTCAAAATCGTCGAGGACGGCCTTAAAGGCTACCTGAAAATCATCCCAAGTAGATGGGACTGTAGCATGCTCCTTAAGATCTTGCCACCGTGAATATGCTTTGCCTCGCAAAGACATGATTGCAGTAGTAGTCCGGGAGCTGTCTGGCAGATCGTGCATGGAGAAATGTGAAGTCCATCGATCAAGCCATGCTAAGACCACATCTTGGTGTCTATCCTTTTTCTCCCTGGTGAAAAATTTCGGGGTAAGCATTGGGTTGAGGAGTGCCTGCCGAGATAGGGACATAGCCCGCATCTCGGTCTCCACCCGTTCATGCTTGGAGCGCATGTCAACAATCTGTTGTTGCAACAGATTTATTGCGCGCGCCATTTCCTCTATATCAGTCCTTGTGAGACTTGGAGCTCGAGTTTCTTCCATATGAGTGTCCATGGCAAAAGCAATATGTAGCAAGAAGCTAGAGGAAAAACGGAGAACAACGGTATCAAAACCATTATAAACTGACTACTAGAGAAGAAGGGCTCAAGAAAACAAGTAAGCTTGAGCACTAAAAAACTCTACAAACAACTTTGAGAATGGGGTAGAGGAAAGTGAACATACTTCCTTTACCCCCTCCCCCAAAGCTCTTCCCCTTTGCTCATGCAAAAAGGACAAGTGGGGCCGAGGTGTCCTTTCTAGCTTCTTCTCACCATGTGGGGTCACTAAATGATGCCACATGGCCCATGGACCCCAATAGACTATGAAACTTTGTTAAGTTCCTTCTCCCACCTCCTTTCCCTTACGTACCTGACTCCTCTTCCAAGCCTTGGAGATTTGCAGGTATAGAAAGGGAGTAAGAAGAAGTACGAACTGTAAAGAACAGTTCACTAAGAAATGGCTTTATTCAGGCTTAAAGCAACTTGAGTTTTCAAGTTTTCATACGTAGGAACTAACTTTTAAGTTCAATACTTGAGTTTCTTCAAACTCTTACTTCATGGCTTAAGTTTTCGGTGGGCCGTGGGGAAGCGTACCCTTCCCCTATCCCAACATGTCACTTCACCAAAGATTATGAGGAGGGAAAGTACAAAGTACTAACTCCCCTCCCCGCTTGAAGTACAATACACCACGCTTGTCGAGCTGCTGGTTGCGACTTGGATTGTTTTTCTTTCGCTTTGTGTCTTTTTCCTTTTGGTGGGAGGGGAGGGGAGTTAGTACTTTGTACTTTCCCTCATAATCTTTGGTGAAGTGACATGTTGGGAAAGGGGAAGGGTACGCTTCCCCATAGCCCACAAAAAGTTAATCCATGAAAACTTAAGTTGTGAAGTAAGAGTTTGATTAAACTCAAGTATTGAACTTAAAAGTTAGTTCCTACGTATGAAAACTTGAAAACTCAAGTTGCTTTAAGCCTAAATCTTTTGCTTAAAAGATTGAATAAAGCCATTTCTTAGTGAACTGTTCTTTACAGTTCGTACTTCTTCTTACTCCCTTTCTGTACCTGCAAATCTCCAACGCTTTGGAGTGAAGTAAGGTACGTAAGGCAAAGGAGGTGGGAGAAGGAACTTAACCAAGTTTAATATTTTCTAAAGGTCCATGGGCCATGTGGCACCATTTTATGGCCCCACATGGCATGAAAGGCCTAGAAGGGACAAATGGGGGCCTTTCTTGGGCCCCACCTGTCCTTTTTGCATGAGGAAAGGGGATGATCTTTGGGGGAGGGGTTAAAGGAAGTACGTTCATTTTCCTCTACCCCATTCTGAAAGTTGCTTATAGAGTTCCTTGGTGCTCATGCTTACTTGTTTTCTTGAGCCCTTCTTCTCTATCAATTTTTATCAATTTTTAACGCTTTTAATACCGTTGTTCTCCGTTTTTCCTCCAGCTTCTTGCTACATACTGCTTTTGCCATGGACACTCCTATGGAAGAAACCCGTGCTCCAAGTCCCAATTAGTTTGTTGCAGCAACAGATTGTTGACATGTGGGCTAAACATGAACGGGCGGAGATCGAGTTGCGGGCTATGTTCCAATCTCGGCAGGCACTCCTCAACCCGATGTTTACCCGGAAGTTTTTCACTGGGGAGAAAAAAGACAGACACCAAGACGTGGTCTTGGCTTGGTTAGATCGATGATCTTCACATTTTTCCATGCACGATCTGCCAGACAGCTCCCAGATTGCTACTGCCATTATGTTTTTACGCGGAAAAGCGTACTCATGGTGGCAGGATCTTAAGGAGCGTGCTACAGTCCCATCTACTTGGGATGACTTCCAGGTAACCTTTAAGGCCGCCTTTATGCCAGTCCTCGACGATTTTGAGTATTATCGTTGGTTTGCCACGTTGCAAATGGGGACGAAACCCTTGGATGTCTACTTGCAAGACTTCCAAGAAGCTGCTTCGCGGTTTGTTAACTGTATTGATAGAGTGCTCCTTAAGCTGCATTTCATATTGGGCTTGCCCAAAGAATATTAGTTGGAGGTCCGCCGATTTCAGCCACAATCCCTTGAGGATGCTGTGCGTTTCGCTCGAATTTTTGACGATATGCACACTATGATTGGCAAAGAGCAGCAGAAGGCCTGAATCCAAAGACAAACCCTCTTTGGGCCCTCCTTTCAAAAAGGGCAAGGAGCGAGTGGTTGATGAAGCTTTCCCTTTGGGAAAGAAAAAGAAGCGCCCTCGGTTGGAGAGAGCTGACTTTGATAAGGCCAAAAGTGATGGGTTGTGTTTCTCCTGCATGGAGAAGGGGCACCTTTCTAAGGACTACCCGAAGAAATGGTAAAAGGGTGGCTGTTCTTTCAAGGCTCTAGGCAACTCTTCTATTTCTTGTATTGATGTATCCTTTACAGATGAAACGGTTTGTAGCAATTGTTATTTTAATACTGAGTGAGTTCGTAGGCAGCCAACTTGTGAGTACTCACAATTTTATTAATGCTAAGTTGGCGCAGAAGCTGCAGTTGGCAACCGCACCACAAGTATGTGGCTAGGATGGCAGCTGGTGGGGAGCAGCAAGTCTGGGACCATTTTGTCCCTCACGTGCCGTTGAAGATTCAGAACTATGTAGATAGTTTATCTTTCTATGTTATGAATCTTGATAAGGTAGACTTAATCCTTGGTAAAGAATGGTTTTATTCTAGGAACGAGTCGTTAAAGAAAGATTATGTTTCACATAGTATATCTTTCTTGCATAATGGCTCTATGGTTTGTCTTAAAGGCGATGAGCCTGATCTACCTTTTGTAACTGCTCATGAGGCTAATCAATGTATTTTGGATACTGAGTATCATTCGTATTTATGTTATCTGAAAGATGAATCATTCATGGATGTTTTTGTTACTCAATGTTGATGTATCGTCTTTCCCTAAAGCATTGTCTTTTTCTGATGTTAATCTAGAATCTACGCCTGAGGGCAAAATCTTTAAAGACTTAGGGAGGAATATAGTAGAATTCCAGATTAAATCCTACAGCGATGCAAGTTGGGCATCCCTGAGAGATTGGGATCAACATTTGTGTTTTGCAGAATACAGCTATAATAGTTCTGTCAGTACCAATATAGGTGTGTCTCCATTTCTGCTGGCTAATGGATATTCTCCGTTGCTTCCAAGTATTCCATCCTCTCCTGATGACATTCCTATTACTTTGTCTTATTTTCTTACTAATTCTCGTAATTCTATCGTACATGCACAACAACTTTTGGCACGAGCTTAGCATCGTTATAAGTCCTTGACTGATCGTCATAGGTCGTTTATAGAGTTACTTAGGGCCAGTTTGTTTATGTTCGCCCTTCATTTGCATGTCATAAGTTTGTTCAAGGTCGTTCTCTTATTGAAAAAGTGTCTGCTCGTTATTATGGTCCTTTTGTGATTGTCGAGAAGCTTAGCCCTGTTACTTACCGTTTACAGTTACCTGTCACTACACGTGCTTGTGATATTTTTCATGTTAGTCTACTACGTTCGTCTCTTTTTCCCGATGAACCATGTGATTCTTCATTTCCTAGTGACCCAAGACTTTTTCCGTTTTTACCTGTTGCTATTTTACAAGTTTGAGTCATTTTGCGTCGTCGTCGTCGTCGTCGTCTTGTCCAATTCTTAGTCCAATGGGATGGTCGTCCAATTGATGAGGCTACTTGGGAGTCTTTCAATGTTTTTGCACACTCACCTTTATTGCAGGAACATGCTTGCTCTCTTCATGCCTTAGTACACGACACTACAGCTTCTTCACTTGATGATGCACCACTTTATGCCCTTGTTGTTGCAGTTGCTGATTCGCATCTTGCTGATGTTCCTGATGCTATTGATGTAGTTCTTGATTCACATGCTGTTGCTGTGGTACCTCCTACTGATTTGCCTGATATTGATGGTTCCGATGCTCGTGCTACTCCAACTATTGATTCTCCATCACTTGCTGATGATGATACCTCAATTGCCCGACGACTGCCGCTGCTTACATACTGATCTAGCCTTAACAACTACTGGAATTGAGATAAAAATCTCTTAGCTTCATTGTACTAAAAGCGGTTTTCTGTGGTTGTAGGGGATTCGGCTATTGGACTGACACCACTAGCACGAAATGTATAACCTAGGAAAGAAAACGACAATACAACGGTACTGAAGTAGCTCTGGTAGTTAAGATATTTTAGTCCACATTGAGGGCAATGTTTTAGATGGAGTGTTATGGACATACATTATAGTCCATCCTTTTCTATTTTTGACAATATTTTTGGACATGCAGTTATATTACATGTGACAGGCCTAGAAACACCATTTACTTGATCTTGTAAGGCTTTTTCTTCTATAGATGTCCAATTGAAAATAACGTCTTTCTTAAAGATTATATAAGATGTTATATAATCATAATTTTGTATAAATCTTCTATAGTACATAATCCTAAAAAGACTCTTACTTCATTGACATCTTTATTGGAAAAGAGGTTCATATTTATCTTATTGACCTATTCATCTTTGAATTCTTCTCTCAATCACACAAAATTTTTATCATTTAAAATTTTCTATACTTCTATAGCATTATGAACTAGGATACCACTAGAGTATTTGGCTTTCATGGATCTAAATCCCATTGTGGTCGCCATAAAACATGTTGTGCCTTTTGTATGTTGCTTAATAGTGTTTACAATACTATAGCGGGGTTTTATGAAGCCAGCCATTGGGTTTCTAGTTATGATATTGCCTTAGAAGTTGATTGATAATTCATGAATCAATAAGGTATTGCTCTCGAGTTCATATGTTGTTTTCAAATATTGTCTTTTACCATTATCATTTCAATTGGATTTCAATTTGGTGAGTTGTATGAAATTATTTCCGTTACATTTCAATATGAAATATTTTATATGATCTCCATTCACACATCAGTAAATACCATAAATTCATAATTCCGTAAACTATTTTCATTAATTATATCATTCACAAGAGAACATGAACATTCACAGTTAATTGGATTCAATCATCGATGCAATTGTCATGATCTATCTACGAAATCCTGACCATATTTTTCAATGGCCTTTTTCGTGCTATAATATGTGGTTTTTGGATTAGTAGTATTAATATATAACTTTAATGTTGTTTTTCAACCATTTTGAGCAATAGCTTTCCCATATTTTTCAATGGGTTAGCAATAATTTGATGATTATGCTTTTAATTCTCAAAGATATTTTTTAGGCATTGCAAATCACTTTAATTGAGAAATTCATGATAACATTCTTTAGAAAGCCCTATTTCTCAGTTCCAATGAATTCTATGACTTACGAGGATCAATTTTTTTGGATCATTGAGATCCGAGTACTATACGAAAGTTATAACAATTTCAACATTTTGAGGATTTTCAGTTATACTATATAATGAATGCGAGGCCCTACTTCTCAACGTTGACAGCAGAGACAACATTCAGCCATCCATGCAACAACTATGCCTATCACATTCTTTTTCACGATCTGCATTTGACTTGGGTCTTTCAGACCTTGTTACATTCATACTGCGGTTATAGTACTCATGTTAGTCATTTACATTCAGAGCATATTAGTTCTCTACAAGTACTTTTTATTTTGTATTACTTGGAGTCGTTACACACATGGCCATTGCAACCAATCAAGTCTTCGTCCTTGGCCGAAAGTAAAATAACCCATTTATTTGTAGAAAATGTTTTCTAATGATTGCTCCGGTTCATCAACGAAGGGCCATCTTTACAAATTTGAGCTTTTCTGCAGGTTTTCAATGAGAGAGTCTTGCCAAATCTGTCAAGTCTCAATCTGAAAGGAAATCCATTAGATGCAGATTCGATTTCAAGCCTATTGGAAGTATTAAATTCGCTTCCCTCATTGCAGATACTTGAGGTATAAGCTGTTCACATTTAAAATTCGTGGATTTAGTTTCATTTAACTCTTTTCACTCTGATGTCGCAAGTTTTCATTTAATCATCGCAAAGAGAAAACATTTGTTGCCTAAACCAACATAATAAACATCATGTTAGAATACAGGTTGATGTACCTGGACCTTTGGGACGCAGTGCTAGCAAGATTGCAGAGGCACTAAGAAACCTGGCGAAGCTCAATGGTGTAGATGCTTCCCAAATACTGGAGGAGGACCAGCAATATGTTGTCAATAACCTCAAACCACGGCTAATTACATGCTCTAAAGAAGAACCTCTTGTTGAACGAGTCTTGCATGCTATGTGGGCTTATATTATGACCTACAGACTTGCTAGTGAAGAAAAGCTTGATGAGACACCTATCTGGTATGAAGTTGTGTTACTGCCACTTTGCACTCCGAGTACCTTCTTCAGCTTCATATTGTTCATGCAAATGGAAGTGATGACATGTTATTTTCCTTAAATTTTTGTGAGGAAATAATTATTGTATTATAGTAGCTTCGGTCTTCTGTTTTAGTCTTCGTTATGGCTGAGTTTGCTTTTTGCCCCCTCTCGTCTGGAGATGTGAATGTTGATCTCAAGTGTCTGACAGCTAGTGGTAAGACTTCATGCATGTTAGTTATGGTCACATACTATCTTAGAATGGACCTTATTGTATACTATAATCAGATAACTGATTCCAAATGCTATGTATGTGCCTTGGAAAAGCTTAGTCAGGGTTTACGATCGCTGAGTACATTTGCCTTTGTCAATGATCCCACCAGTGTTCTAAAATTGAAGACCTCTAGAGTTTGCTTGAGTCCTCATTTCAAGTTGCAGGTTACTGTTCTGTAGTTTAAAGCATGTTTGTAGTGGAGTCGAGTAAAGTGACAGTTAGTTGGATGCATTTATGTTCCCAAGTTCACAACTGATGAGGCGCCAAATTTCTTACAAATGTGGTGATTTTTGACTAGGATGCAGGTATGTTATGGATGAGCTTGGGTCGGCCCTACGCCATAATGATGAGCCCAATTTCATGGTTTCTCCATTCATGTATTTGCCAGATGGAACACTAGATTCTGCGATAAGGTAATTGAAGATGAACTACCTAAAAACATGGAAATTGTCTATGGAATCTATAAGGTTCTCAAGAATAAACTCGATCCTTGTAATAATGTCTTGTGAATGTTCATAGCGACATATATCTCGCAAACATCCTATGCTTCACATGTGGGGATCATCTGCATCTGTTGGGTGGCTAATGAATTCGTATCCATGCTTGTTCTGATTGACCTGAAAGACTTCATTCTTCATTGGGCAACTTAATTCTTAGTTCCAGCTTGGCCTTGGAATAGAAATATTTGCGAAGTCTCAAAACAGTTCACTTCCTCTTGTTTTTGCATGTGAGGTTTCAATCTTAGCTTTGTATGTGCATGATTTCCAGTTAGGATGTTTTCCTCCTATTGGAACTCTGTTAAGCTCCATATTGCATTTATCTCATGAGTTGCAAGAACTTGCTTCTTATATCTGTTGTCCAAGTGCACGTTGTCCATTTTCACTCAACTCCTTGTTCTTTTTGTGTTCGCTATATTTTCTCAATTTGTGACGTCTTTAGGTCTGTAGCAGATAATCCTTTTACATTTTTGAGGAATTTTGCAGCTTGTTCAAGAAGGAAGCTGAAGTGCTGATATGTACCTTACGTAGAAACTCAGCATGCTGGCATTTATACCACTGCACAAAGCTAAACGTATCTTAGTGTATGTGATGTGCAGATGACGTGAATATACTCCACTTTGTGGGTGGACTTCTTGTCCTGTACTTAAGATCAATGTATTTTTCTGCGATATTAGCGCATAATCAAGCTGATTTGAGATTTTCGTCCAAGAGGTCGGCTCTTTGCTAACCTTTAGCATCTTTGGTGTGGGAATTTCACAACAATCCACCTTTTCTGGGTTAATTTTGTGTAAGCAAGCTCAAGTGATGACATGCAGTATTCCTTACCTTCCGACGAGAAAGTGGCACTTCATTTTATTGGATTGGTTTCCGTTTCTAGTGCTAGTTTTCGCCATGTCTGAGTCTGCCCTTGACCTCCAAAGAAGTGAAGAAAGTCAACGGACTATCATAGTATATAGTCCATGCTAGAGTTGATGTTGTTAAGACTTCGTAGGTGGGCTCCATAGAATCGAACAATGGATGTCTTTTATGCATAGTTCCCAGAAATGGTATGGAACCGTTCGAGAAATGCGTTCCTAGGAACAGTTTTGTACCATTCCTAAGGTACCTAAGAACGGTTCCCAAGAACCGCTTCTAAAAATAGAAATCCTATTATTTGAAAAATGATTCTGGTGTGGGTAAATCCGTTTGAAAAAGTGATTAGATCAATGTTTTTTCAAGCCCATTTTTAGATAGAATATTCATTGGTGCTGCATGATATCAGCCGGTTCTCAATATTAAATATTTGTTTACTTTGGATAATAGTGTTGGAATTTGATGCTCAGCCTCAAATCCATTTGTCAATGAGCATCCTGAAAACTTTACAAAACCCAGAAAACAGAAGGCTCGAGTTTTTCTAGAAGATCGAAATCCAGTATCGGATTTTTCCGACCCAATGTCAAGCCTAACAAACAGAGATTTTTCGACCTTGGGTTGGATCTAACAAATTATCCGAGCGTGTTCGACCCCGGATTGGATCAGATCGGGTCTAATTTTCCGACCCCGGAAAATTCGACCCTCAGCATATTTTTCAACCCAGTGTAAATTTTTCGATCCTTTGTATAAAATCTGGCCCTATGTAATTTTCGATATTGTCAGTCAGAAATCCGACCCAACGACTTCGCGTTGACAGTCTGCCTATTTTGTACATGTATTTACAGTTACAAGGCGGTTGTAATTAATATAGAAGATAGCATTTCAATGCGAGTTAGATATAGATATTTTCAATATATCTAATCCTAGAATCTTCATAAAAAGAAAACTTCTTCTAATCTTCTGATATCTAAAACATCTGATAATTGTTTCTTCCAATTCATTCAGATAGTTCCGTTGCACGTGTTATCACACACAACGATCAGAGTTCTCATTCTGTAGCCAGCTGAAGTTTTCACTTCATGTGATGGTACTCCTTGTGGATATTAATCAGAGTACATTTTGTCTCCACTTAGTTGTTGTTCCATTGCGCATTTCTTTATTCCTTCAGTTTGAACGTTCTGCTACTAACTGTGGCGCTTCCGATCCTATTGCCCACTCGCATAAGCTTCCGCTCACAAACCCACTGATTTCCGACAAATAGTTGGTCCTCAATACCTTGTCAAAACCCCAATACTTGGCCAAAATTGACATTTATCAACATGGTATTAGCTTGATTATTAACCTGGTTTTAGCTCGGGTATTAGACTGGTCTTGTGATACCGCTTGGTCGTTTCCTCACTTGGGCTTTGGAATTTTTCACTTGGGCTTTGGAATTCCTCATACAGATCGGGTAGGTTACCCAATACCCGAGTTGGGAGGTCCTATATACGAGAACTGTGAAAGATTCAACTAGTTTCATCACATTTTGCAATATTTTCATATTTGGCATATTGAGGCCAAAACTTGTTTTAGACTTAGAGGTTGACTTTTCAAAGTTCATTAGTCTAAATTTCATTTGAATAAACACTTTTTGAAAGTGTGGGAAAGTTAGAATGCGAGTTTGAGTAGATTCAACTTGAATAGTTGGGTACATTGAATCTAGACCCAAAATTAGTAGGGTTAGCATTTTGGTGAGAAGCCAAGTGGCCAAATAGGGTTTGGACCTGCTATAAAAGGATGTAACTCGTGGAGAGAGTGATCTTCTCTCTTCTCTATCTCATTTCATGCTTATACATGGTTCTCTTGGGTTCTAAAAAACCATTGGTGCACTATCTTGGTGATTGCTTGCAATTCTATGTGTAGAATGATCTATATTTTCTATTTTTGGATCCACACGTCTGAAATACAGTAGCTTGCTGATTTTGTATGGACAGCAACAGTACATAATCATTTCATTCAAGTTTGATCAAGTTCTATTGGTGTTTGCATCTCAATTTGTGTGTAGATGTTGATTTTTCTACATTGGTGAGATTGGTAATGTATTTCTCTTTCTAACAAAAGATCATTCAAGTAGATTGGATGTTAAGGATCTGAGATCTTTCACATGGTATCAGAGCTTGTGTTTCAGGTTATGAAGGAGGAAATTAGATCTATCAATGATTTGGTGAAGATATCAAGTCTAGAGCATGCTAGAGAGGATTCTACACCAAAATCGGATTTTTTGTTTTGCGTAGATTGGATCTTTTGTAGATCAAAACACTAAATAGGTCAATATACTTGTTCAATTCCGATTTTTGAATTCACGTACTGGATTTGGCCGATTTTTGGATCATTGGTTCAGCCTAAGTGGTGGCTTATAGATTGCATATCAAATTTTCAGCATTTGCATGTAGATTTGGAGTAGTCAATTTTTTGTGATTTTGTCAAAACCCTAATTTTGATTGGATCTCTAGATAGTGAGGCTGCTGGACTTCATTTGAGTGTGTTTCAATCTTAGGAAGTGGCAAAAGTCATTAGATTGAGGATAGATCATAGGTTGATCAAGATTCCATGATTGTATGTGTTGATTTGCTTGGATAAGTGCTAAGAGAATTTGTGAGATAGTTTCAAATCTTGGTGATTTCTTTTGAAAGCATTTGTTGTTGTTCAAAGGAGTGCTTTGTGCATTGAAGCAGGTTGAAAGAGAAGATCAGGTCATTGCTACATGGCAACCTCAATTGGAGTCATGTTGGAAGCCAATGATAGGCTTATCTCAAGTAACTATTCATTGTGGAAAGTGAGGATGGAGTCACTTCTTGAGATGAATGATGTTTTGGATATGGTTGTAGGTTTGGAGAAGAGACCAACAACACAACAAGATCAATTGAGGTATGACAAGAGGGCCAAGAAGGCTCTACACATGATCAAGATGAATGTTACCAATGAACTTCTCAAGGAAGTTGGTAAGTGCACATCATCTTTGGAAGCTTGGAATTCATGGAAGAAGCTTTATGAATCCAAGTCTACTTCTAGAGTGTTGACTTTAAGAAGGCAAATCTTTTCTTGTTTGCAAAAGAATGAAGAAAGTCCAAGTACTTTTGTTTTGAGAATGAAAGCATTGAATGATGAGTTAGCTTGCATAGATGAAAGCACTAAGGAAGGAGAGCTTATTCAAGTGATTCTTAATGGCTTGTTGGATGCTCATGTTAACATTGTTCAAAGTATTGCTATTCAAAAGACTTGCCAAGTTTGATGGATCTTCAAGAGATCTTGATCAATGAGGAATATAGGCTTCAAGCAAGAGGTGGATCTACATCGACACTTCAAGAGAATGCTATGTTCACAAAGGGCAAATTCAAGGGCAAAACCAAAAGTAAGTGGTCTAAAGGGCAAGATCAAGTGGATGCTTCTTCAAGTGGCAAAAAGAAGGATAGATCAAAGCTCAAGTGCTTCTATTGTGGCATCAAAGGACACTTTGCAAGTGAGTGCTACAAGAAGAAGAGAGATCAAGGAGACAAGCAAGATAATCTTACTCTTGATGAGGATGGTTTGGATGTTCAAGATGCAAATGATGATGCTTTTGTGATGTCTTCATGTATGCTTGCTAATGATGGAGATCTAGATCCTTGGTGGATTGATAGTGGAGCAAGTTCACACATGACCTTTCACAAAGAGTACTTCACTTCTTTGTTAGCATATGGAGATGACAAGAGGGTGATCTACACGGCCAATGATGGTGAGTGTGCAATCAAAGGGATTGGCACAATTCCTATTTCTCTCTCTACAAATAGGAATGTTCATTTGGAGTATGTCTTGTTTATTCCATCTATTACAAAGAATTTGCTTAGTGTGAGTCAAATGCTAAGTAAGGGCCTCAAGGTGGAGTTTGATGGAGATGCTTGTTTGATCAAAAGGAAGGATGTCTTGATTGGAAAAGGTAAAAGGCAAGGGAAGTTGTTCAAACTTGATGCTTGTGTTATTGCTAACCAAGTTGGATGTGTTGCAAGGGAGCAAATTTCTATTCAAGAGGTTTGCACAAAAAAGATGGGACACCTCAACTTCAAGTCATTGGAGGTAATGGCAAGGAAGAAGGTTGTGATTGGTCTTCCAAGTTCCTTAAGTAATGACAAGCATGTTTTTGAGTCTTGTGCTTTGTCTAAGTCACATAGACTACCTTATACTAGATCTATTTCTAGATCTACAAAGCCTTTTCAACTTGTACATTCGGATATTCATGGATTTACTACAATTAGCAATAGTGGAGCTAAGATGTATGTAACATTCATTGATGATTTTAGTAGATTTTGTTGGATCTATCTACTGAAGAGCAAGGATGAAGTGTATGATGTCTTTGTCAAGTTCAAGAATGCAAGGGAGAACCAATTTTTCACAAAGATCAAGTGCTTGAGAGGTGACAATGGTGGTGAGTACATATCTAACAAGTTCAAGGCCTTTTGTGATGAGCATGGGATCACGAGGGAGTATACAGCATCAAGGACCCCAGAACAAAATGGAGTGGCTGAAAGGAAGATTAGGACTTTATGTGAAAGTGCTAAAGCTATGAGGTTAATTGCTAATCTTGACAAACCATTTTGGGATCAAGCTTTGTTGTGTGCCAATTTCTTGTGCAATAGGTGGCTAAGTGCTATTTTGGATGGAAGGACACCTTTTGAGATGCTATTCAAGAGGAGGCCGAGTGCCAACTTTCTAAGAACCTTTGGATGCACATGCTATGTCAACATTACTCTTGATGATAGGACCAAGGAGGATCCATCTTCAAGAAGAGGTATTTTTGTTAGATATAGTGAGGTGAGTAAAGCCTACAAGGTTTACATTCCGTCTACTAACAAAGTGATTGTTGGTAGAGATGTCATTTTTGATGAGGAGAATATTTCAAAGGTGTCTTCAAGCATGATTGATGGTAGAGTGGATGGATCTAACATTCTTGATGTTGATGAGAAGGATCTTACTTTGGATGGTGGTGATGATGGACCTTCATCAAGTCAAAAGCCAAGGAGAACATCAAGAGAAAGACAAGTACTTTCAAGGCTCACATATGATCAAAAGGGTAAGCAAGTAGTTTCTGAAAATTATGTTGCTTTCCTAACCTCTTTGGATGAGCCTACAAATGTAGATCAAGCAAGGAAAGAAGAGGAGTGGATCCAAGCAATGGATCTCGAGTATCAAGCTCTTATGAAGAATGGAACATGGAGATTGGTGGAGTTGCCTAAGGACAAGAAAGCTATTGGATGCAAATGGATCTTCAAGGTGAAGACAAACCAAGATGGATCTATCAACAAGTACAAGGCAAGGTTAGTGACAAAAGGATATGTTCAACAACAAGGAATTGACTATGATGAGACCTTTGCACCCGTGGCAAAGATGGTAAGCATTCGAGTCATCATTTCACTTGCTACACTTTATAGATGGGATCTATGGCAAATGGACATTTCAAATGCATTCTTGAATGGTGATCTTGAGGAGGAAGTGTACATGGAGCAACCCGAGAGCTACAATTCATTAACAAAGCCAAATCATGTGTGTCTTCTACAAAAGAGTTTGTATGAACTTAAGCAAGCACCAAGGAGTTGGTATGCTAAGCTTAACACTTTTTTACTCTCTCAAGGCTTTGTTATGAGTGAGTATGATCATTCACTTTATTATAGGTTTGTTGGAAATGATGTTACCATCTTGCTAATCTATGTGGATGATATCATCTTGAGTGGTGGAGACAATCAAGATGTGGATCATTGGAACTCGAGATTTTGGCATATTGTATGAGGGATCATCACCTAATCTTTTTGGATTTTCAGATTCGGACTATGCTGGAGATGTAATGGATAGGAAATCCATTAGTGCTTATTGTATTTTCATAGGTGATGGAGCTATATCATGGATGTCAAAGAAACAAGCCACTATCTCATTCTCATCTAGTGAGGCCGAGTACAAAGCTCTTACACATTGCACAAAGGAGATGGTATGGATCAAGAGGATGATCAAGGATCTTCACTTGCTGGATTTTTGAGAGAGCCCAATCATCCTTTGTGACAATCAATCAGCCCAAAGAATGGCATCCAATCCTATCTTTCATGCTAGGAGCAAGCATATTGAGATACAATATCATTTTGTGAGGGAGCGAGTCATTGCAAAGGAGGTGGAGCTTCAACATGTGTCTTCAAGGGAATGTGTAGCTAATATCTTCGCCAAAGCATTGGGAAAAGACTTGTTCATGAAGCATAGGACTTCACTTGGAGTATTATCAAAGTCTATGCTAAAACTAGTTGAAGAGGGAGTGTGAAAGATTCAACTAGTTTCATCACATTTTGCAATATTTTCATATTTGGCATATTGAGGCCAAAACTTGTTTTAGACTTAGAGGTTGACTTTTCAAAGTTCATTAGTCTAAATTTCATTTGAATAAACACTTTTTGAAAGTGTGGGAAAGTTAGAATGCGAGTTTGAGTAGATTCAACTTGAATAGTTGGGTACATTGAATCTAGACCCAAAATTAGTAGGGTTAGCATTTTGGTGGGAAAGCCAAGTGGCCAAATAGGGTTTGGACCTGCTATAAAAGGATGTAACTCGTGGAGAGAGTGATCTTCTCTCTTCTCTATCTCATTTCATGCTTATACATGGTTCTCTTGGGTTCTAAAAAACCATTGGTGCACTATCTTGGTGATTGCTTGCAATTCTATGTGTAGAATGATCTATATTTGCTATTTTTGGATCCACACGTGTGAAATACAATAGCTTGTTGGTTTTGTACGGATAGCAACAGTACATAATCATTTCATTCAAGTTTGATCAAGTTCTATTGGTGTTTGCATCTCAATTTGTGTGTAGATGCTGATTTTTCTACATTGGTGAGATTGGTAGTGTATTTCTCTTTCTAACCAAAGATCATTCAAGTAGATTGGATCTTAAGGATCTGAAATCTTTCACAAGAACGACATTGATATGGAAGGCACAAAACTTTCTAGTAGGCATCAAAACTGGATTTTTCTATGTTCAAATGATTTATTTATGGCAGCCCAATGTTGTCCGATATTTCACTAACAAAAAAATCTACAAAAGAGAAAAAGAGCATTTTGGAAAAATTAGATTTGTTTGGGACATGTTCCGAAATAAAATGAATGCTTTCCTTTTTGGAATGGGCAACTATGTCTGCAATTGACAATTTAAGTTTCCGATTGCCATCTTTTAAGTTTGCTAACTCAAATATTGTTGCTCTACAACATAGAGCTATCAATATTCCATAGGTTTTTCTTTTCCCCCACATATTCAATCACATAAGATGTCCTTGTATATATAATAAGCGAAAGTATTCTACCTAGCAGAGAGTTGTCAAATGAGATAGTGAGGATTGTGAATGTTCATTACGCAGTATATGTAGTTTTAAACAACATTCTTTGTCACATAGGTATTGTCGGTTTTTTTTGCCCTTCTATTTCTGATATCTGGAATCCTAATCAACAAACATCTCAATAATATGCACACACAGTTGATCCCATAGATAGCTGTGACAGTTTCCACTGTAGAGGCAAATAATATTGGTGATTTTTTTTGGAAAACCTTCATTTTGATCTTAGAAACCCGTTCCAACCCTTTGGGTCCGAACGTACTGTACGTTCCGTACAGTACGTTCCGGAACGTTTTCTTAAAAATAAAAAAAACATGTGTTAAACTGGCCGCGATCTTCCTTCCTCTTTGTAATACACTGAGGGACGCTAGATATACTGCTACCTCCACGAAGTATGGTACCAAGGTCCCAGAACTTACTTCGGAGATCGAGTATGGTACTAAGGATACTGCTTGGCACCTCTACGACCAGGTCTGGCACCATGGACAATACAACGGGATCCACACTACAGAAGTCCGGCTCCGCTGAAACAACGGGAATACAAGCTACAATAGAGACTCTTTGCCCAATGGTGCTTGCCCAATTCGATGCCTAGCAACATATTTAGGAACACGTAAGCTAGCTAGAATCTACAAGTCCTCTAATAAACAAGAACAAAGTTGAATCAAGAGTTGAGGAACGATCTTTTCTGCAATCATATGCTGTTGGGAAAATGGCATTGTCTCTTGGGTTCAGGATGCTATTTCTGGGCTATCATCAATGAGAAGCGTGTTATGCGCAGTGGGAACGAACTCCTCTAGGCAATCACGTAATGAAGGGCAGGAATTCCAGAACTTCTCACTTAAGACTTTGAGAAATAGTTCGCACGCAGGTTTTCTTTTGAGCAAATGATTGCGTTCATCTTTGACAGTCAAACAATCATCCTGCCCAAGGACTAGATTCCTTTGTTAAAACGGAACGTATTTTTAAATTTTTTTGTTTTGGTGAAGTTCCAGAATAGAACACGTTCCAGAACGAGTTCCGTTCCGGAACGGGCAACTAAGATTCTGATTTAGGTTTGATTATGATGCAAGTAATTCCCATGCTTTTTTTACTCATTTCTAATGGAGTCCTTTGGGGTGGTTATATTGTGACGATCGTTTCTCTGAAACACAAAGAAGTCTTTTTCCATTGCAAATAACGAAAAATGGGTGAATTTCATTCTTCATGTGGGCTCATACACTATTTTCAGTTTGGACAAGTTTTTTGATGTTATTTTTCTTCACTCCTTCAATAGTGTTCTGTGCTCCCAAGGTTATCATTGAGGTTTTTAAATTCTTTTTTTGTGTTATGCATAATATGGATTTTGCAACTCCTTAAGTGTATAACTTTGTTGGTGTTGCTTCATCTGGGCAAAATGTGTACCATTGTGAGTTAAAATTTACAATGAAAAATTACATAGAAATCTTCTATTTAAGTTGATTTCCTCCTTCAAGTTGAGTAGACTGGAAACTTGTTTCTCGGTTGTGTTTAATGTGAAGACTGGCATGTTTGGGAGGAAGCTTTGGAGATCATTGATGGTCTTTTTCTAAGTTTTATAGATGTAGCAAGAACACGTAATGTCAATAATTGTTTTGGGGCCAAATGGAAGATACTTATAAATTCTTTGTTGTGTACATGGTATTAATAATAGCATGGATCTTCTGACTACAGCTATATGTATTACCTAACATAATCTTCTAACTGCAGTTATACGTATCACCTACCAAAATAAGAATATTGGCACGATTATGACATTGATTGTCAAATTCTTTGTATTATCAAACCTATTTCCTCATTGTCTCCAAGTCAAAATGCCTCTATGTTGCATAAATCAAAGTATTGAGGGTTGGCAAATGAGTTATTGCTGGTTATAGAAGAAAGGATCCCAACATGCAGGAGCTTAAAAAATGTCATCAATCACAATTATAACAGAGTACATGTTTACTATGTGATAGATGATACTATTGCTATTTTTGGTAGAACAGTTGTCTTGGATCTTGGGATGTTTGCAAGTTTGAGTCAATAAGAGTGGGAGTATACATCTTCATTTGTTCTCATGAATTTACATGTGATCTAAAGGTTTGTAGCCAACTTTTCTTGATGTGATTGGCTGCTAGGAAATTGCGCGGTGGCCATGAATTTGATTGTAAGGGTTCATGAATGGAAGTCTTTCATATTAGCATAGTTTGAAATGGTTTTGACATTTGAAGTTTTGGGCTTTTGACATATACGCAATTTGATCCAGTTATACACTTTTGTGGCCAATACAAGATATATATGAGGGTGAGGAATGTACTCGGGATTATCTTCGAGGTATTGGAGAAGATAGACAACGTTCCTCACGACTTAATGCATGGTTCCATACCCCTAGGGAGTTTTTTGACCAGGTATGATTCTACAAAGAAAGTTTTTCATGAACTCATGTCTCACTGGTTGCAAGGATGAGACGATTTACAAGTAATCTCGAGGCACATAGTAAATTGACCACTTGCAAGTTTTTTTTCGCCTTTACAAATCAACTATGACATTGGCATTGTTGGATGATATACATATGTTGTTGATTTCAAGAATATATTGAAGTCTGATTATGCGCCTTGTAGGTAGTTATTGGTCTTTAGCTAGAGTTGCTACAACTAATTATTGATAACCCTTATTCATGTTCGGTTTTGTTTTGTTAAGTCTTGTGGGCTTCCCCATGTGAAGATTTTTGGGGGAAGTTGTCATTAAAAAATAAGTGTTGGTGTATTGGGTAAAACAAAGGGCTTGTGTCATTTATAGATTGCTTTATGCTTTGCAATCACCCCATCACATTTCCATAGCTCCCTCCTCTCCTCCCTCCTCCCTCCTCCCTCCTCCCTCCTCCCTCCTTACTATCATTCTCTTCCCTTCTTTTCATCTTTGTTCATCTCGTTTCTCTAATTGCCAATATTTGGGATAGCATCTATTACACATAGAATAATCAATTTCGAAGTTTTGGCTAAACACACACATTTCTACGTTGTTTACTCAAGACCGAACTGATGAATTACAATGATTCCACGTCGATTGTCAAGTGGGCCAAATAGACAATAAATGCTGTGAATAAATGGGTCGAAAATACCAAAAATATGTAGGAGGGCTATGAAGGCCATCAATGCCATGTAGTAGCAGTAGCAAATGACGTTGAATACAATTATAGAAGTCAAGTGAGTTGAAGCAACAATCCAAGTCTGTTGTATTTTAACAAGAACGACATACAAGAGCAATGGGGAATAGCGAACACAAAATTGACATATGTGCAATAGTCCAAGCCTCAAGAAGAAGATAATATGTGCATAGACTAAGCAATCTTGGAGAAGGTTCATTCATAATAAGAGAACAATTTTGAGTAGAATTGCTGTGGAGAAGCTTGTAAAAGTGTTGGAATAAGAATAAATAATTGAACTATGACTACCCGGGGTAGTCTTCAGTACTCGTAAAAAAGGTGGATTTTTACTATTATAAACGACATCATTTCAATGTTGAATTATTACTACAATAGACAATTTAAGTCATAATATTGCTAGAAAAAATCTTTTTAGAGGACATATTTAGCTGCATTTGCTAAGAAATCGGCTATAACACTTATGCCATTAGAAGACCTAGCTAGAATGTACCGATAGAAATTTGCTGCATATAAAGAAATACTTTTGACAAACCAACAATACTAGATAAAGATATCCATAGATGTCGCAATAGCCACATATGCCAAGCTAGTCTACTGGACCAAGACTGCAAGAAAAATGTGACAATATAGTCATGTATCTCGAACTAGTTGTGTAGACCAGGACTGCCATATGGGTGGAGCAAGAAATGGATCGAGATGTACACAAAGATCCCAAGCTATATAAAGGGACCATGAGTGCTAGACAACATCACCACGAGTTGGCATCCCATTCACCAGTACAGGCGAAGTTAACTGCATGGACCATGCATAACATATAACAACATGAATAGTTAGCTTAAAACATACTTCTGAAATAGAAATGGCATGTTTAACAAAAACACTCAAGGAGCCATCTAAGATCTTGCATAGCATGACTGCTTTGAATGGAAGTGTCTTATAAAGTGAGAGATGTTGTAATATTGTTGGAATATTGGCATGTAAAGGATCACTAGAGGAGCATTGGAATGCATCTGAGAATCAACTATAGAAACATGTGCTTTTAATTGAGCTGTGGAACTTGAAAGAGAGTTTGAATGAGCTTGTGATTGTGCTTCATATGTACGTGCTTGTGCCTTATCATATAGAATTCTCTATCTGTATGTAATCTAGAACATTCTATGACCCATACCTAATGTCCCTATGTTCCATTTGCACATGCATATACCTATGTATTTGTATTGCAAATGGAACATTCAATGATTTATACAACTCTTTTGTAGCTATTTGTGTAAGTGCCTCATTTGTAGATACTAGTAATGCCACATTAGTGGTAGAAGTGCTAGAAACCTTATTGTTGAAGCTGACCAAGGTAAGGACACAATGAAGTGATGATGCTCTATAATCGCCCATCACACTACATCCTAGCTTCATCCTTCGCATACGTGCGTTTTGACGAGAGATTCGTCCTAGAGAGAATGAACGCCCCGCTCATGGAGATCCACCTCTGTATACATGGTACAGGCGGGGTCACCTTCGTCAACATGGTCATGTCATAATCATTGACATGCGTCAGTTGCGTGCATCACCGTGGGTCAATGACTTTGGGTTACCCCGTGCCAATAGAACATTGACACATGGCACCTAAATGACCTATAGCTCCAGACCAGTGTCCTGTCCTGTATAATAAGACCGTCACCTCGGATAACTTGTTGCGTGCCCTTATGGGTACGTAACATTCCTCCCCTTTGAGAGCCGCCTCCTAAAGAAAACAAATTAGGGAAGTTCAGTCTTATGTAATCTTCTCTCCCAACTGTCCTCATCATCTGATTTCCCTTTCTAGTGGATCAGATTTTCAGAAACCATCCGGTGTTGACGAATGCTGACAATCTTCTCTGGTACCACCGGTACAAAGGCAATCAAATCCTCTAGCTCAACTAGTTCACCTTTCAGAATCAGGTTTTCATTTCTACTAAATCGTTCCTTCAAACGACTCACATGGAATACAAGAGTAACTCCAATTCCTACTAGACGATCTAGCTTATAAGTGACCTGGTTGATTTTCTTTACAACCTTGTAAGGATCACTATATCAGGGAAATAGCTTATAGCATTTCTAGTCCGAAGTACCATTGAAACTTATGGGATTTCAAGATACACCCAGGTTTCGACTTCAAACTTTTGAGGTGAGTGATTGTAGTTAGCATAAAACTAGACTCTATCTTGAGTAATTTTAATGCTTTCTTTGGCCGCCTGTTGCATTTATTGCATATGTTGCAAGGAATCAATTGCATCTTGCACCTTATGACCTTGAGTCCGACAAAAATTGGCGAATGTGGCCAAAAGTCATACGTCAACGTAGAAGGATTGGATCCAGTGGCAAAATGCTTCACACTATTGTGCGCGAATTCAACCATTGGATGATACTTTTCCCAATCGGACTATTTGTGAGATACATGCTCTAAGCATATCCTCCATAGTTTGTTTGATACTTTTTGTCTTCCCATTAGATTTTAGGTGATTTGAAGGGCTTAGACTAAGAGTTGTTTCAAGTTTTTCAAATATGACTGCTAGAATTTGCTAGTGAACTTGAAGTCTTGGTCACTAACAATATCATTTGGCAAGCCATACAATCTGAATAACTTTTCAATGACAAGTTGGGCTAGTCCAAATGCTTTGATAGTAGATTTAGTTTGTATAGATTGTTTGATGTGGCTCTACAGTATTTGATGTCGAACTCCAACTCCTCAATGAGTTCCGACCACCTGGCCTTATGGCCTCTTAGGTCAACATCATCACATATATACTTAAGGAATAGGTGATCAATCATCGGCATAAATCTGGCACCATATAATTGATGCCTTCAATTTTTCAACTCATGAATGACTGCAAAAACCTCCTTCTCGTAGGTAAAAGACCTACATTGAGCAAGATCAAGCTTTTTGCTTTCAAAAGCAACTGGTCTACCGTCCTAATAAATGACTGCTCGCTCCTATTACATAGTCGCTAGCATCCGTTTTTACCAAAAATGGTCTATTAGGATTGACTATGTGTAAAATTGGAGCCATGAAAACATAGTGCTTGAGAGTTTCAAAACTCTTATTCATTTCATCAATCCAAACTTTTTGTTCACCCTGTTAAGAATGTTATTAAGGGCAATGCTATAATAGCATAGTCCATAATGAACCCGTGAAAAAATTCTATGAATTCAAGGAATGATTTCACATCACAGATTGTTTGCTGTATTGATCATTCTTGTACTTTACAAACCTTATCATAATTGATCCTTCTTCTGTCCTCTCAAAGTCTCTCAAAGTTCTCTTTGAAAGAGCTCTCAAAATTCACTGGAAAGGAGAAGTAAAAAAAACCCGAACAGGTGGGTTTCTGCTGTTCTCCTATGAAGAACTGCAAGACATCAGAATAACGAGCTGTACAATATCTGTGAGTTATCCTACTTGTAGTGTTCTTTCCTTAAGGAAATCTTATCATACTAGGGCATATATGAGCATGGCAAAGTTGCAACAGGGTCTATGTTGTACCACTTGGCTCCTTGCCCAATATACCAAATTCCCATGAACAAATAAGATTGACGACCATGGGTCCAACTTGGTAGATGACAATTTGAATGATGATCGAGGGAATGTTTGAATTAAAGCCACTGGTTTGAATCGTATGTGCATGACATGATCACGCTTAGCATGTACTTTGTTCTTTTTGAGGGTTGTGTAAGTGCGTGCCTGTCTGCGCACATACACTTTTGTCTTTGAAACCCAGTTCCAGTTTTTTGAATGACCATTCATTTTCCATCTTTTGCTAATTTGTTTTCCCATTTATTGTTTTCAAAGTATTAATTTCAACACTTTGTACTTTTCTGAGTATCTGAATTGAACAGGCTTACAAGATTCATGAACAAAGATTGAAAGGGACAGTTCAGAAGCCACTATATACTGCCTATTGTCCAAGAACTAGCATTTTACCAAATGATGGTCCACCTATAAGTGTATATACTGACATTCCACATGTCTTGGAGTATTTGAAGCGCCACGAATTCTTATTAAGTCAGTCTCTCTCTCTCTCTCTCTCTCTCTCTCTCTCTCTCTCTCTCTCTCTCTCTCTCTCTCTCTCTCTCTCTCTCTTCCCCACAACATTTTTCCACAGAAACAGAGAAACATAATATTCTTAGATTATTTTTGTGGAGTGGGAAATTTTGAGGTGCTCAGGTTCTTTAAGTTTTTCCTCTTGTGGCATATATTGAGAAGAGGCCTTGTGGGTCCATGTTAAGTGAGCATTGATTGGAACATCCACATAAATTTGTTAAGGAGTTTCTTGTGGGGGCTTCTGTTTTGGAATGTTCCTTCATAGGATGCTGATAGAACATGATTTATTGCAATATCTCCTTTTTTTCCATTGTTGTAGCAGATTTAGTTCTACAATTGTGGGAATGTTTTAGCTATGTCCTACATGAATGTATCTCTTTCAAAGTGTGCTATCATGCACAACTGCACAGACTTATTATAAGATAATCATGAAATCAAATTAATCGGTGTATTAGACCAAGAAGCAGACTCATGTCACCACACATTGATTCAATACTGGAAATAGACTAGAATAACAACAAATTTCATAAGTTGATTCTTAAATTGCATATAAATGATGCATAATGAGGTTCTCTATTTACAAGATGATGTACTTCTCATTTTGTTGATTCATGCATGCATAAGTGCAGCGTCACATAATTTCTTGGTAAGAGTCAGGACTCCTAGCAATTATTTTCACAAACCTAAAATCAAGTCTTTCATTTTAACTATGTTTTTGGATAATTAGGATCACTCCTTGTAATTCTATTGCCAGTTGACAATTTATTCATAGACCTGATTCTTGAATGGAGGTACACAAGCAGATGGAGGTACATTTACACAAGCTTAAAAATTTCAAACCCATTGAGTTAGCCAGTCACTTATCCTATGCTCATTAAGACAGGCTGGTCAATTTATGTATATTTGTTGAGTATTTACAGCCATTTTATCACAATTTTTTCTGATTCAAATCTCACGGCCTCAGTCCCTGTATATCAGTAACTACTTAGTGCTGACTTTTGTATCTAGTACTAAAGTCCAATTCTGAATCTAGTGGAAGCCTTAGTCATTCGTGAGAAGTTACTGTTCATACATGGAACATGATTGAGGTGTTGTGCCAAATGATGTATTGTTTCTTGACTACAAGAAGCGTGGCCTGTTAGTTGCAAGTCTGGATCTGTAACTGACGATCTTGGGGCATTCAGGAGTCAGCACTGTAGTAAGTAGTACTGAGTACTGTAGTTTGTAAGCAACAGTAAGTACTCCTTATCTTCATGACAAAGCTTTCTAGTATGCCAACTCTATGAATTGCAAATTTTTTTACTAATGTCTCACGTCATATGAAAATGTTTTTTCTTCTTTTCCATAAGTCGATTCTTTCTAGTCTGAATTGGCAGGGGCCGATTCAGAACTGGACTGAAACATGAATCATCATGATAATGAGCAAGCAGAGTAACCTCAGAATTAGCACATGCCACAAAATCTCTGATAGAAAAGAAAAGCTATAAAATACATGATCTGCAATCATATGCTGATCATCTGCAATCTCAACTGTAAGTGAAGGCAAATCTGTTCTGATCTTAGACATAGGAGAAACAATAGACGCAATCATAAAACTATGACTGCTAGCTGTATCAATAAGATCTATGTAAGTAGATCCATGCACTGCGGCATAAACATCTAATAAAGTAGTATCCATCTGATCTAGCCATGCATAGAAGAAAGAGGAGCTACTGAAGATGAAGCAGGAGGGTCTTATATGATGTCAGTAGAAGGAATAAATCATTGTCAAATTCCACATTCAAGTATAGACAACATGAATTTAGCCTTCTTCAGACAAGAATAATCACATGCACAATGGTCAGGATTTGGGGGTCAGTTCTCTCTTGAGGAGACTGTGAAGTAGTAATAGGAGGAAAAATGGACCGAGATGGCATAGGACTAGAAGTATGAGCACCAGCAAATGACACAAGAGGGCATGTGTTAGGAGAAACCGTCATAGAATTGGAAGTAGGGGGTCCTTAGGGAAAGGAGCAGTATGGCATCATTAAAGGAGCTGTAAATATAGATGGCTGTAAACTGTGTATGAAATACAATAATTTTCTCCACTGTAGAGCATCATGCAGATACTTAGTGAAGCAAACCAAGATCTGATGAATATGTATTAGGAAAGGTATTCAAACCCGAAAATTTCTGACCGTAGTAAAGACAACCTTTTTCTAAAAGATGTTGGAACTCAATCTTTGATTTATGGACCCATGAGGGGTCAAGAGTAGCAAATCTATGTGTTAAATGTAGCCGATTGACAAATAGGCAGTAGCTCACCTGCCAAAGATCTGTTTTCTCAGTTGTTGCACCAAGAAAGACCATGCATTTGAAGAGGCAATGAGCTGAATTTTTTCCATATTATGCATTGACTAATTTGAAAAACAATAATCTAGCTTTTGTAGCCACTTCTCCAGACCAACCTTCAGGTGTATTCATCAAATAATCTTACTTTGATATCCGTCAAATTCGATATTGGTTATATTTATGGCTCTTGGGGGCAGCTTTTTGAAAACATTGTAACAATGCTATTATTCCATAGATCATATAAAATGGCTCATTTTCAAGGCTGTTGAAATGCCCATTGGAAGCTATCAAACTTCAGTCGTAAGTCTTTCGACAAACAAGCTGCTGAATGCTTTTATCTTTAGAACAAAAACTGATTTTGAGCTAATATGCCACTTCCAGTTCAGGTGCTGCAAAAAGCAAAAATGATCTAATTTTTTCTATGTGTCGGCATCTATATTGACCAACTTTGGAGAACATAAAAAATGATTAATTTTCCCAGCTTGTTTTTGGGCCTATTATCTGGCAATTTTCTTCTGTTGGGGATAACTTTTCATTGGGAGGTTGGATTTGCTTGCCGTAGGAAGCAACTTTGGTCTATTTTTTTGCATTCTTTTCAATGAAGAATGGTGAAGATTCGTTCCTCCACAGCCGGAGCCAAAGGCAGAGGCTGGAACTGTAGCTTTAAAAGCCATTGTTAAATAGTTCATCATTTTTGTGGACCACCCAAGGAATCGGGGGTTTAAGCTTGAGCTTCCTTTTATGTGAGTTTGACAACAAATCATATAGGACCTTTATGTCATCCGTCATCAGGGGTAGTGAAGCGAGTCCAAGTGTGGCAGTCCATCCTCAATGTCAGCACCGAAACTTTCAGATTATGCAAGGTTAGGAGTTCTAATCGTGCACGTAAGTGGTCAATTCTGGCATGCCTTTGCTTTGTGTCAGTAATAGGAGATAAAACCTCTGGGGCTTTGGAACTCATTGAAGCTCATAAGCCTCTTTGTGCCGTATCTTCATTGAATGATAATGCCTTACTTTGGTGGCAACATTGCCTGAAAGACGGGAAGGGCATTATGACATGGGAATGCTTTTTGAATGCGTTTCACAAAAAACTATCCTTGGTATTGTGGATTTGGAAGTTTGAAATGTTTACGACACCTTGAGCAAACCTGCTCATTGAAAACTTATATTACTCAATTCATCTCTTTGGTTTTGGAGATCAATGATATATGTCCCATTGAGCAATCACATGCTTTTGTGTTAGGCTTACAGTCACAACTCTGTATTGATTTATTGAAATACGATCCAGTTAATCTTCATATTGCAATCAGTTTTGCTAAACACATAGCCGATCTTGTTTCAAATCCTTCACATAATTTCCAAAGAGTGAGTAATCTTATGATGCATCTCATTCAAAGTTCTTTTCGGACAATGATCTGAATATACATGCACATGTCATACAAGCCAATACCTTTGATGATACTTCAAAGTCCCATGCATAGATTTAGTGCCCTAAGCGGACAGACTCACAAAAAAAGAGTTTTGAGACTCAAAGGACTTTGTTCTTCCATCTGAGAAGTTTAAAATAGATCATGTTCAATCTTATTCAATCCTTGGCTATAATAAGTTGGATATTGAAATACCTAAACCTGCAGATAATTTGAAACAAGAACCTCCATCATTTCAAACTACAATTACAGTGTCTTATGGAAGATACTCCTAAAATCGTTCAATCACCACCACCTTCTATCTCCTCGACAACTATTGGAAGATACTCCCATTGATTGCCAATTGCAAATGCTCGGTCTTTCAATCAAATGACTACGAATTATCTACATCAACTAGTCGACGACAAAGTCTGATTAATTGAGCGTGATAAGCAACTTTCCATTGGAGTCTGGACAAGCATAAATGAATCTGACTCCTACACGTCAATCTGTTGAAGTTGACAAATGTGTGTGTAATTATCCACTGATGAATGAGAAGTTACTATTCAAAGGCAAAGTTTATTTTAACTAAATTATGGGTTAAGGGTCCCTTCAAGGCCTTCTATTAAAAGATATTACTTGAAAGGTTTCCTTGCACCCTTCACACCCCCTTGGAGAGCTATGTAGCCTCTTCTCTCTCTCTCTCTCTCTCTCTCTCTCTCTCTCTCTCTCTCTCACACACACACACACACACACACACACACAATTTATACAGAGAAACTCCTCTCACGTTGCAATCCTTCCTCGAGTATCCAGACTCCAGATGTGTAGGTCTTCTATTGAGAGGGATGTATACTCTACGAGCTTCACTTCTACCTGCCCCAGATATGAATCACAGTCAGGCTCATATTTTACCCAGTTTTTTCAGAAACGAGACAGAGAGGATATTTCAGTTGTGGATTTTGAGGTCCCCATTCGGAGATCGAAGACACAAAGAGTCTCACATACTTTTGCCAGATCCAGGATTACCAGATCTTCACGTGCTTCCCGCCAGTCTACAACACGCTCCACTACTACTATCACTCACTATTTGCAACTTGCTCGTAGCTAGTCACCTTCGCAGAGCAGGTGGTTAAGCTCTTGCATTGTACCCTCACAAGCTAGTGGTCAAGCTTTGATACTTCTTCTTAGAGATAGAGAGATAGATATGCTAGTTCTTTTCTTTTACTAGTAAATAAGTCCGTATGCGGACAATGCTCCACTTTTTGTACTCTTTTGTCTTATGTACCTTTGGGTACCAAAAGACGTTAATAATATTAGTTCTAATTCTAATTCTAATTCTCTCCCTTTATATCATTACTCTCTCGCTTTGCTAATCTTCAGCTGCAGTACCTTGATTATGGTTTATCACATTGCTTGCGATGCACATGGGGACAGATCAGAGTATCTTCACATTAGCTTGAGGTTGAGACAAGACGCTTCTAGGGTACCCCTTGTGAGGATAGGACATATTAGATACGGTCATTGGGCGAGGTTGAGACCGAGGAGCATTTTATTTTCAAATGTTGTGCCTACTCTAAGATACGTAGTCAATATTACTGCTTATTCAGAGACTCACCTACTACCACTTTATGCTCTCTCATCACCTATGAGGACCCTTGGTGTGTAGGCTTTATGATATATCCCATTGTGTATAATCCCAAACTCTCTCATATAGTGCCATCAAGACCATTACTATATTTGTGGGAAAGCCTAAGTCTTGCAAGCTCCGAATAAGCAAGGGCTATGGAATTGAGTCAAAGGGTTTCTTGAACCCTACAAAACGCTAGTAGACTCTCTCATGATAATACTTAGTTGTGACTTTTGTTTTTCACTTAAAAAAAATGATCAGTTGCAACTGTGTTTTCATCATAACTTGCTAAAAGCTTCTTGTGATATATCAGTCACCTTGTTGTTCTCATTGTATTACACTTTAACAAATGTTTAATTCACTAGATGCCTCTAATAAATGCAAAATGTTGGAGGCGTGAAGTTAACAAAAGGGAACATTGGGCCAAGTGATAATACCAACTTTGGTCAATTGACATGAGTCACATGTGATGAATAACGTCTTGCGTCCGCTTCTTGGTCATTGTGTCTTGGTTTATTTTGATGATATTCTTATTTTTAGTCAGTCTCTTGCTGAGCATGTTGCCCATCTTTCCTCTATCTTTCAGTTACTTGTACACCACCAGTTATTTGCTAAGTTGTCTAAATGTTCTTTTGCTGTTTCTGAGATCGAGTTTCTTGGTTTTCTTATTTGTAATGGTCACATTCATCTGGACCCTCATAAGGTTTAGGCCATCCAGGATTGGCCTATACCTACTGATATTCATCATGTTCGTATGTTTCTTGGGTTAGCCACTCACCTTCGTCGTCCAGTTCCTCATTTTACCACTATTGCAGCTCCTCTTCATGCACTTTTGAAGAAGTCTAGTACTTTTCTTTGGACTCCTGATTGTCAGACAACGTTTGATACTCTTCGTCGTGCTGTTGTTGATGCTGCCGTTATGTGTTTACCACAGTTTGATCAGAAGTTTCTTGTTGAGACTGATGCTAGTAATGTTGGTCTGGGTGCTTTACTTTGCCAGTCACAATGTATTATTGCTTATGAGTCGCGTCGTCTTCGCTCTTATGAGCAACGTTATTCTGTGCATGAGAAAGAGCTTCTTGCTATTATCTATGCTCTTAAGAAGTGGCGTCATTATCTGTATCGAGTCCCATTTGACATTATTACTGATCACCAGTCTTTACGTTGTCTGTTTTCTCAACGTGACCTTAGTGATCGTCAATTTCGTTGGTTGCAGTTTTTACAGTTTTTTAATTTCTCCATATTGTATCGTCCTGGTCGTGCTAACACTGTTGCTGATGCATTATCTCGTCTTCCAGCTTTGTTAAATACACTTGTTTCTACTATTCCTCCATGGTTTGATGCCCTACCTGCAGCATACCTTACATGTTCTGATTTTCGTGATGTTTATAGTTCTGCCCCACCTGTTTCGTCCAGTCCTCATCAGGTTTACTCCATTATTGACAATCGTCTTTATCATTATGATTCTCTTTGTATCCCTAGTTCTTTGGGTATCCGTTCCCAGTTGTTGTCGGATGCTCATTCCTCTCCTGTTGGGGGTCACTTTGGTTTTCAGAAGTCTTATGCTCGTCTCAAAGACCATTTCTATTGGCCCTCTCTTCGATCTGAGCTTGCTGTACTTATTCGTACCTGCCCTTTTTGTCTTCGTAATAAGTACTCCCGTGCTAAATCTATTGGTTTGCTACAGAGTTGGCCTATTCCTCATCGCCAGTGGACTGATATATCTATGGACTTTATCCTTGGCCTTCCCCATACCCAGCGTGGTCACGATTCATGTATGGTGGTAGTTGACAAGTTCTCGAAACAGGCACATTTTATCCCAGTTCGCAGTACTATCACAGCAGAGCAGTGTGCCCGTTTGTTCCTATCAGAGATTTTCCGCCTGCATGGATTTCCTCGTACTATCCTTTCTGATCGGGATAGTAATTTTACATCTATATTCTGGACAGAGCTTATGCGTATTTTGGATGTTCAGCTTTTTATGGGTTCTGCTTATCATTCTACTTCTGATGGGCATTCTGAGGTCCTTAACAGGATCCTTGAGGATTATTTACGCCATTTTGTTACTCCTTCAGGGAAGGATTGGGATCAGCATTTATGTTTAGCAGAGTATAGCTATAATAGCTCTGTTAGTACCAGCACAAGTGTCTCACCATTTTTATTATCTCATGGCTATGCACCTCTTTTACCTGGCATTCCTCTTCCTCCTGAGGATACACCTGTTACACTTGCATTTTTTCTATCAGGTGCTCAAGAGCTTATTACCCGAGCCAGTTCTCATTTACAGCATGTTCAGCAGCGTTATCAGACCTCAGTTGATCGTCACCGCCGCCATGTTGAGTTTCAGCTTGGAGATATGGTTTATCTACGCTTACGGTTTGCACGTCATCATTTTGTCCAGGGCCATGCTTCTACTGAGAAGCTTGCACCACGTTATTATGGGCCTTATCACATTGTGGAGGTTCTTAGTCCAGTTACATATCGCTTACAGCTTCCTGCTTCCACACGCGCCTTTGATGTATTCCATGTCAGTTTATTACGTGCTGCTATTGAGGATGACGCTCCTTGTGATGCTGAGTTTCGTACTGCTCCAGAGTTATTTCCATTTTTACCTGCTGCTATATTACAGGTCCGTCTATACCATAGTCGACGCTCCTTGTGATGCTGAGTTTCGTACTGCTCCAGAGTTATTTCCATTTTTACCTGCTGCTATATTACAGGTCCGTCTATACCATAGTCGACGCCGCCGGCAGATTCATTTTTTGGTCCAGTGGGATGGTCGTCCTATTGAGGAGGCCACATGGGAGCCTATTGATATCTTTTATCATACACCATTACTTGCGGATCAGGCTCGTGCTCTTGCTGCACTTGTTGATTCCTCTACATCAGATGTTCCTCTAGCTGTTGATGCACCAAGGCTTGCTGCTACTTGATCCGGTTATCTTTTCGGTAGTTGGGTCTTTTTTTGTGTCGGGGAGAGTTATGGACTCGGCTCATTACATTCGCCGCGTCCATTTACATTTACAGTTACTTTACTTTATGCATAAGCAGGCCTTGGGCCCTTTTTTATTCATTAGTGACATTCAGACTATATGGTTGGCCTTTGGCCTTATTATTCATTATTAGGCCATTTGGACATATTACTCGAGAGTGGGGGCCTTCTTGGAGGGCGCACTATTATCCCTCCCAGTTGGGCCCTAGCCACTGGAAGCTTCCTTTTAGGGCTTCCTCTTGGCTATAAGTAGGGAAACTGTGTCATTTGTCATTCAGCTGATGATATTGATCTCTCTCTTTAGCCTCCTTAATCTCTCTCTTTCCTGCTTTCTAGGGTTAAGTCTTACTTATGTGATGCTTTCATAGCTTAGCTCTAGATCAGTTGTGGCTCTATTCGTAACTGACCCTGATCATGCTGTGGTGGCGAGAAGGGTGGCATATGATACTTTGCAATACTTGTGCGACAGCTTTTTCATATTCTTTTATGATAGATTTTGTCGTTGCCAACTCAGCTGATGCCTTGCCCTTGAATCGATCAAATCTATCTTGGAATTCAGACAATGCATTATGATATGTCTCGATCTTCTTAAACAAATAACGGATCTCCTCTTGAGGGACATGACGATCTGGAGCGTAAAGATAATTGTCTCGCTCCGTAGCTGTGGCATCTAATTCTCCTAGGATCCTTTCTTTGTCAAGGTTGGCCATTTCCAGTTGCCTTGCAATAATAGAACTTGCTGCTTGGTGTCCTGAACGGCTTTGCCAACCTGATCTTGTGCATTTGTTAGCGCATTCTGGAGTGTGGAGACATATTTCTCCAAGGCATTTGCATGTTGTTGCGCCTTCTTCAGCTCCGCTTCTGATTTGTCTTCATGTTGTTTGGCGATCTTCAACTCTCTATTCAGCTGGATGAGTTTCTGGCTGATGAGAGTGTTTTTCGATCCCAAATCTGCAATTCGCTTTTCCATTGTCGTCTTCTGATCAAGCATCATCTGGATCATTCGCCGAAGGTGTGAAAGAATTCCAAGGGCGTCACTTGAATCCAAGGGTGTCAACGTGGCAGCAGCAGCAGTAGGAGGAGGTCCAGATCCCATGGATTGTCGTGATTGGCCTTGAATTTTTCCCTGTGGATCTTCCTCTTCAAAGATATGTTCTTCTTCAAAGATATGTTCTTCTTCAAACCCATCTGGTACTTGGGCGTAGAACTGTTGTGGAGATACAACCTCAGGAGCGACTCTGATAATGTCGGGTGCCTGATCTGCTTGATCTGCTTGTTTGCCTGACTGAAATTGTGGTGCTGAATCAAAAGTATCAAAAGTTTCATGGAATTGATCGAATTCCATTCCGGGGGATTTTGGTCCAAAGGGTCCCAGACTCAAAGGCATCACAAATTGTTCATCTGCTTGTAATGGGTCGGAATCATCGAACAATTCCATAAACCGTTGTGTATTCGGTGACATAGCGGTAGATTGTGGGGGTGAGGCGGCTTGGGTAACTGTGATTGAAATGGTAGATCCAATTGTCACAGATGGCCCTTGAGAGGAGTCAGAGGCGAGGGTGGTTGCAATGGCTGGGGGAACGGGTAGTGCACAGCGAGGTGCAGCAGGGGGTATGGGCGTAGCTGACGGTGGTGGCTGAGTATGACGTCGAGATGCGGGGGGCGAGGCGGGTGTGACAATCTCGCTGCGTACTCTACGACGACTCTGGGAGCTGGATGCTTGGCGGGATGATTCAGCTAGTGCTACATCATAGGTGGCTAGCACGGAATCAGCATGAAATCCGTGAACTTTGTTGACTAAGTACGAGGCGGCCAAGGAGGACAAAAGAGAGCCCGCAATGAACTACTGTTTGGTGTTACTCTTGATCTCTCTCTTCAGCTCCCCGAAGACCAATCATAAGGTTGCACGGTCCCCTTATGTAACTCATAGTTATATTCGACCAAGCGATGGAGGATCTGGGAAAAGATCCTTTCCTTCTTGAGGTTACCAACCATCAGGAAGTTATTCAGAAGCTGTGCGGCAACATGGAGGATGGGATCTCTGATGGCTTCTAACAAGTATCCATCATTTGTGTGGTATTAATTGATGGTAGAATCAACAAATGGTTTGATTATTGACTTGGCCTGTTTATGAGATGGGGTTGGACGAGGCCCGGAAATGATACCTATGGCAGCAAGGGCGGCCTCAGTGACCCGCACCTTGTGCACGACTCCCAGAAAGGTAATGTAGAATTTAGCCTTGGCTTCATTCCAAGTACTAAACGCCATGGTAATAAACTCCATATTTATTTTGTTTGAAAAGCCACTCTCATGGATCCCCATTGCTGTGAGCAAAGGCTCGGGAAGGTTCATCCATTCTGCCACCTTGCTTGTGCTAGGAAGCAACATGATGTCCGTTGAGGTCGGAACATCACGTAGAACAACTGAGCGGGGTGAGATACTAGTATCATTGAAAGACATGATGGCAATAAGTAAAACTGAGAACAAAAGGCGTGAGAGTGTATCAGAAGGTTGTAAAAAAGTTGCGGGAAAGTTTGGTCGTGGAAAATTTTTGCAAGAGCTTTGCTAGCACAAGTGAGAAATGAAATCGTATTCAGTCTTTTTATAGGCTAATTTTGAGGGTCTATTCGACAAAGTACTAGTTTGGCTCATCAGTTTTGGACAAAAATTTGCAGGCATGTTCAGTACTGTGAAAATAGCTTCTAGAATTCTCGGCGACGGTTCCTAACCAACGATGTATTTTTATAAATACATATTATAGATATAATAGTATATTGATTACTTAGTGCTGACTTTTGGCTATAAAAACAGAAAAAAATTAAGTTTTAAAAAACTTTAAACTCTTAAAAACAATCAGACATTTGACAAAAATAGGGTCCATGTAGTGTTAAAAAAAAATTTGAGACACCACCATCAGATCCCCATTATTTTTTTTGCAATTTAAATACCATATTGCAAAAAAAAAAAATGGGGGGTTCTTGAACAATGTTTTGGGAAATTTCTTGGAACCCGTTTTGGAACGTGCAGTGCAACTCTGATCCGACTCTAGGAAACTAGAACGGTGGAAATCCGCAAGATGTCCCCACCATGCCACTCGGGAATATGCATGATAAATGACCCCTTGATTCAATGATCAGATCCCTTTGGTAAGTCTGAAATGGCAATGCCATATGTATGCAAGAGACGAGAAGCCTGAGAGTACCATGATTACTAATGACCTTGGTGATGAAGATGCTGAGATGAAAGAAGAGCCATGTGTGGATAGCGTGAATCTAGGAGACTTGTCACTCTATGGATGTCATGAGAATAACATGCTGCAGTCCAAGGTAGCATCACTCGAACAATCCATCGGGACCAAACAGGCTACGGCTTCGGCATCTACCACCAATATGATACGGGAACTAGAGACCAAGATTAAAAAGCAGCAATAAGAGGCCCTTTCTTGGGCATTAGTTCTGAAAAAAGGCTCCAAACCAAGCGCTCCCATCTCTTCGGTTATCTCAGCCACCGTCTCGGAAGAGAAATCACGAGACCAAAAAGCACACAACATTAGAGTTCGTGGGATCCCGGATACACAGGATGCCTTGGCTGAAGCCAAACGCTTTCTTGACACCACTCTCGGGCACAGGACAGATGGCTTAGATACCGCATGGAGGACCACTAGAGATGCAACCACACTCATTATCCACTTCACTTCCCTCGCGAGTCGCCAAGATGCTTTGCGGTGCAGAGCTAAGCTATGTGGTACCACTATCTACATGGATGACGACCTCACGTTTATCCAAACCTCACGTTTATCCAGGTAGAGGAGAGACGTAAGGCCTTTCAGGCAGCCCGTGAGTCTGGCAGACGAGCCATTTATCGGGATGGACGAGTGCGCTTTTTTGATAGCACTCCTAGCGGCTCCCAGTGCTAGGGATTTGGGGTGCCCGGGGTTGGGAGCACCCCGGGGCCCCATCCACACCACCTTCGGATTGGAGTGTGGAATTGTGTGGGCATACATTCATCTTCCGCGGCAGGGGATCTGGTTGACTTTATCACAGGCAGAGACACATTATTCATGATGGAGACACACGAGAGCCTAGAGTGAGGACTTCCCTCCTTTCCTGGATATAGATGGGACTCAATATTCCGACGAGAGACTAGATCTGCCAGTGGCCGAGGTTCAGGTGGGGTCGCATGTCTGTACCGAGAGACTCTCCATTTGAGTATTGACTTCATCCGACATGACGAGCAGGCCCGCTACATATGAACTTGCATTGTGGGTCAGGATATTGGTTTGGACAAGATCTTTTTGTTGCAGCATGTTACTTTCCACCAGAGTCCTCATCTTTTGTGGAGGGTATTGGATCCCCATATCAGGACCTCTCACTAGATATTATCAGATTCTCAGAGCAGGGGCATATTCTCCTCACAGGGGACTTTAATGCCCGGACATCTTCGAGACAGACAGAGTTCTTCGACATCTCCGATCAGCTGCGTGTTCGTGCCCTTTACAGTGATATGCTTGGGGTTACTAGGACCTCCGCGGACAGTTTGGGACCTATTACTTCATATGGTGAGCACTTACTGCAGTTTGGAGAGGCGCATGAGCTAGCCATTTTGAATGGCTTACCCTGCTGGCCACATTCAGACAACTATACATGCCATCCTCACAGTGGAGGACATAGTGTCGTTGATTATCTCATGGGGTCACCATCCTTTGTACCCATAGTCTCTGACTTCCGCATTTCTCCCACCCTCTCTGACCACTTATTTCTTTCATTCGATATCGGCCACCTACCCTTGATTACCCGATCACCCACGTACACATTTGATCCCATTTACATGCCACTTTACCGGCAGTCCTTGGCCTCACTTCTACACTCCTTTCCTCATGACAGTCCAGTCGACACCTAGGCTTCTTTTCTCACCACCTCTCTCCACGCGGCTGCATCACTAACTCTTCCCACAAAACCCCATCCCCAAAAGACTCGACGCACATCTCGACCATTACACCCCCCTTGGTATGATGCCGAGTGTCGTTCCCTTCAACAGTCAGTTACTTATTCACGTATCCACGCTCCACATCTGCTTCGATCCTCCCGACGTTTCTACCACCGTGTTCTCTGTCCTAAGAAGCGTTCTTACGATGATACTGAAGGGAGACGCCTTATTGACCACCTCTTCAGTTCTTCTTCGGGCGCTTTTTGGCGCGAGTTTATTCCTTGCTCCCCACCACCCCTCTTGGAGGACCTCCGCATTTGGACTGATTATGCGACCAACTTGTATACCGTCCCTACCGACTCACCCATCTCTATATCTCCACGACCATCTGATGTCTCCTTCTTCACACTTGACATGGTACTTGCAGCCATTAAGAAGATGAAATCCAACAAGGCCAGAGATATTGAAGACCTTGAATCGGAACTCCTTTCCCATGCCTCGGACGTATTTGCTCCTACTATAGCCACCCTTCTTAATTCTGCAGTTGTTTCCGGTTTCCCTTCATCCTGGTGCACTAACATTATCCACCCCATCCATAAGAATGGTGACCCTATGATTCCGAGTAACTACCGCACCATCATGATCGGGCATGTCCTGGCGAAGCTATATGGTACTATTCTTCAGTCAGTTGTGAGCTCAGAGGCCGAGACTAGGAGACTACATGTGATGGGTCAGGCAGGCTTTCGAGCCCATTACTCTACCACAGATCATATCTTCACATTGCGGGCCTTGATTGAGGAAGCTAAGCACAGGAGAGAGAGGGTTTACTGTTGTTTTGTGGACTTCAGGAAAGCCTTTGATTCGGTTCCTCTCTCATTGCTCATCCAAAGACTCTGCGACCTTGGCTTCTCCACTGACATCGTTCTTGCTGTGATTGCACTTTATGAGCGTGTCCTGGGATGCTTTCGACATAGCAGTGGCATATCCGATCACATTTGGAGCACCATTGGGGTGAAGCAGGGTTGCTCCCTCTCATCAGTCCTCTTTGGCTTGTACATTGATGAGTTGGAGAGAGTCATTACACAGTGTGGTGGTGCTGGTTGCCGGCTTGGGGACATCTTGATTGCTATCCTCCTTCATGCAGATGATGTGGTATTGATCTCACCTACCAGAGAGGGCCTACAGCGACAGCTGGATTGCTTGCATGAGTTCTGCACCAGATGGGGTCTAGGGGTGAACATTGCGAAGACTAAGGTTATGGTCTTCAACACTTCTCGAGCGTTCATGCAGCGACAAGAGCTTACTTTGGGGGGACAGGTCCTAGAGGTGGTCCCTTCCTACACATACCTAGGGATCCTTTTCTCAGGTCCTACTTTTGGCATGAGACAGGCTGCTACCACTCGACTGGGGAAGGGACATGCCTCCCTTGTTCAGCTAGAGAGATTTTGCTTCCGGAAGTCCATCCAGGATGCTCGCAGTAAGTGTCGCCTCTTTGATACCATTGTCACCCCTACGGCTCTATATGCGGCAGAGGCATGGTGTGCAGGTCTTCCCTCTTCACGCTAGGCCAGTCTTTCACGACTACAGACCACCATGCTAGCTCGGTTGATCCTTGCGAAGCCTTCGGTTCCACATGAATTCTTTTGGCCGAGTTTGCAGTTCCACCTATCCAGATCAAGGCAGCTCTCCAGCTCATTACTTATACACAGAGGATACAGGCGTTACCAGAGACAGACAGACGATACATACAGATTGCACTATCCTCCTCACAGTGTCTCCACGGTCAGGGCTACAGATTATCATGGTTCTCTTAGGCATCCCACCTCCTACTTGAGTCATTTGGTATCTCCATCACAGAGCTTCCCTCAGGCACCCATCAATATACCAGACGATTCCTCTATCGCGCATATCTAGACCGGACTTGGCATAACCAGCTAGGCGTTAAACCAACTTTTTATCGGACACATTTCTTGGAGCTGGATGCATTTGGGACCCCGGTCATGCCACGCTACTTGGAGTCCGGACTATCACATTGCCTCAGATTCACACTGGGGCAGCTCAGGGTGTCGTCTCATCAGCTAGCTATTGAGATGGGGAGGTTCCATGGTATTCCCAGAGAGGAGCGGAGCCAGTTATGTTCTCTAGGTGAGGTGGAGTCTAAGGAGCACTTTATCTTCAGACGCCCAGTATACTATGAGATTAGAGGAGGATATCACTGCCTGTTTCGAGACATGCCTACCACCCTACGCTCCCTCATAGCCTATGAGGACCCACGATGTGTTGCTCTGTTGGTACGCGAGATGGTCATACTACGGAGAGATTTATACGGGACACCCCAGCATTTTTAGTCACAGCCACTGATCACTTCATTCTTCACTAGGCAGAGATCACATGATTTACTGCTCGAGGAGGATGATTCTGACGACGACGACTCACATGCTCATAGAGATCAAAGACAATGTACCCCCCACCATCACGCTATTACCAGGATCACCAGGCATCCTACATAGAGACGTACTATCACACATGCCCGTGCTCACAGACGACGCCGACAGGCTCCAGTGCTCCCTCATGTTGCGGCTCGCATTACATCCTTTTACAGCAGCAGCTCAGCGACATCATAGCATCATAGCCTTGATATCTTGACACAAATAGATGATTATTATGCACACACTCTCGGATACGTGTCTATTTTAGTTTTAGTTTGTACTAGAAGTTTTCCTTATTACAGTTTTGGAGACGTTTTATACGCTCCCATGGTTACACATACTTGACATGTACTTCATTAGTCTTATATGCCTTTGGCATGGAAAAGACATTAATAAAGCTTTCTTTCTTTCTTTATTTCTTTCTCTCTCTCTCGGGTTCGGGCTGATCGGGCTGTTTGAAGCTCGCGAGTGTTTCAGCCCGAGAGCCCTTTGTTTAGAGAGAAGGGGGGGGGTAGGTTAACTTATTGTTAACTCAAAGTTTTTTCTAGTGAAACTGACTGCATGGCAAGTTGGGGGGGCTGGGGGCTGGGTGAGGGTGGAGTTTAACAGGTTTTTTGTTTCATTATTTACTGTTCCAAGGGTTTCTAGTACTCATTACAGACTATGTTTTTTAGAATGCAGTTAAGATACTTGTATAATCTTAATGGCCTAAATATTGGTGCGAATTAAATTTTTGAGGCATACAATGGTTTTTTCCGCAAATTTATTGCACAGGATCCAATTTGCAAAATCATTGGTATAAACTAGATAGCAAAGTATTGTCTGTTAAAAAAAACTACGGTTTTTAGGACATTGCTTTATCGGAAAGTTTATACCCGAAATGACTGCAACCGAATGTGAGATTTCGGTTTTCATATGCAAATGGATGAATGAAATTCGGGTTAGGGGAGGCAAATGAAAATTCGCCCGGCATCGCTTGACAGTGATGGCCCCCTAAAATATTAGCATGGTTGCAAATTTTCGACCCCTTTCTCCTTTTAAATACCGTAAAGAATAAGGGGTGAAGAATGTGGGAATGAAAATTTATTTATGAAGTAGAAATTTGTTAATAAATCCCGAAAACTTCATATTATTATACTATTTTTTTTTCTGACACTTTGATCAGGAAGTGGAGGGCCTTTGTGGAGGAAGAACATGTGGTATGGGACACAGGCAATTCCAAAATGAAGATCTGAAACTAACTGGATCAGTTGACCGTAGTATGGCCGTAATTCTTAGAGATGCCAAATGTTGGTCATAAAACGGGTGTTTTGTCGGAAATTTGAGATATTGGTCATGACCCCTTTTTTTTGGATATCTCAAATTTACAAAACCGGAAAGCCGGTAAGCTATTTCATTGGAAAGATATATTGGTGAATTTCTTAACACATCAATTAACGCGATTTTTTGTGATTCCTTGGAAGGTAATTTTGATTACCTGTTGACCATGGACGATGTCACAGAAATGGTTAATGAAACCGTTTTCTAAAATTGTTTTCTCTACTGGAATCTTCAAGTAATCCTTTTTTGATTTATGGGTCAATTCTCAAGCTTGGTAACAAAGAAGATCTTTGGTTTAGTCACTGTGTTGGGACATCATTGGCATTTGCTAACAATGATGCAACATTTCTTTGGCTTTCAAGATTTTCTCGGATCTCCTCTTTGACTCTTCTCCTGAGCAAATCTCAAATGATATGCGCCCCTTGGAAACTCGTGTTGTTTCCTCTTAAAAAGGGGGAGAAGTAAGAAGAACAGAAAATTATCAAGGAGGAACATCGGTCAATGATTCCAGGAGGAATCTGTTATATCGATGATGGACTTGTTTTTATAATTGGACACGATAGGATATTTAGATATTATAGAAATCCTTTATGGATTATAGTAGATATTTGGTTTGAAGATTTAAAGGGGGGAAATTTAGAAAGTACTCTTGCGATAGAAAAGTGGCTGATAACAAGTCCGATTGATTTGCATCAGAACTTGGTAATTCTATTGCAAGATAGGGGTTGTTGAAACCTGTTCCTTGCTGGAAACAGTCAACTTGATCTTAGTTTGGACTGAGATTCGTGGGTTGATGCAAGGGAGGAAATTCATGCTAGCAATATATTCTTTTGAGTTAATCTCCAGTTGAGATTTTGGATGTGAAATAGCACTCTTTGAGAAATATTCTCTCTTAGAGGATAATTAAGTTAGAAGATCGCGGTTATGAAAGTGTTGTGTACAGATCTGGAGATATCTGTAAAGATATGCTATGTAGTGAATCTTTGTGGGATCATTAAGCCTTTTGTACAAACTCTTAATAATCCTGTGGATCTACAAAGTATTCCGTGAACTAAGTTTATTTGCATGCATACACTAGTTGTTGGTACATAGGCATATTGATGAGAATTGTGTTTGAGACAATTTCTCATTGGGTTATAGTAATTTCTCATTGAGAATTGCTTATTGACCTAGAATTGATTTAGAATCAGATTAAATGTGGAGTTTTGGTACCACACCGAGACATTTAAATATTTTCTAAATCCGATACAACTAGCCGAGTCAGGAGCGCTACTTCTGAGTTAGTTGTTGTAAATCAACAATAGAAATCTTACTTATGGATATTATTGTTGAAATGTATTGTAAGTCACAACATTTATGAGTCGTTTTGGATTCATATACAGATGGGTGTGCATAGAATACACGAAAACTTTTGAGACTTATCTTTTCCCATTCGGAAAGGATGGAATGCTATCCCGGAAAACTCAGGAGAGTTGGGTAGTTGTGGGTTGCCAAAAGTTAGAACTCCACGTAATGAGGTTCTGGTAAATCTGAAGTTATTCTAGATTAGAACTTAAGAGGAAATTCTAGACGTATTCTAGATTAGGACCCTAAATTTGGAATGACAAGTTGTGCCATGTCTAAAGTAAGGGCATTCTTGGGATTACAATCCTTTTATAGGCGTCGTATGTGAGTGGAAAAGTCTGAAACTTTCTAGATGGGAAGAGACTTTTTTGAACAACTCATGTCATTTATGAATTGTGATGCACTCTTATGATAAGGTATGGTCTCGGGGATCTGGAGAGTTGAGATTGGTGAACCATAACTCAAATTCTAGGAAATACCTAATCCATAGGAGAGGATAGTGTTCATACCCTGGATGAATAAACATGTTAGTGAAATTCTGGTACGACTGATCACCTTACCAAATCAACTATGCTTATTCGGGTATAGACCAAGAAGTTATAGAGTATCTGCTTAGGCTTTAGAGATTACCAAAGTGACATTATGAACATTCACGTTTTGAAGTTCACTGGTTGCTTTTTGGTCGGCCGTATTCGCTAAACTAGAGATAACTCTAAAGCTTAAATGTTCTTCTAATCATTGGTTGTTGCCTATGTGAGGGTATCACGTTCTTTTGTTGAGTATAGGACAAGAATCCGATGAATTATGATTGACGAATCATAGTTCAGATTCTAGTTATACTTGATCGTTTAAAAGAAGGATGACCTGCGTGATCAGAAGATCAGATAAGATATGTATTCATATTTTGATAGCAATCTCCTCGGAGAGGAAGTTATCCTCGATGGAGACTGAGTTATAATAAGCATTTTGCTACCAGTTATAGCCCGTTTATGCTTATGTATGGATTTGAGCCTAGGTCACCCATTGCGGTTGAGACTCGGTCACTTAAGTTTCAGAAAGTAGCGGATTTCCTAACGATATGCAGGAAAAACTACGAATTGCACGTGAGAATGTCCAAAGTGCCCAGAATAGGGACCAACATTATGCAAATCTGAAAAGATCACTGAGAGACTTCCAAGTGGGAGATTGGGTATATCTGAGAATCCTGAAAAATCAAATGTAATGTGTATCGGCTAGCATTACTAATTGTCCCCTAGATATAGAAGACCGTGTAAGATCTTGAAAAAGATCAGATCCTTAGCTTACCAATTGGAACTCCCGAAAGGATCGCAAGTGCATCCCGTATTTCACGTAATTTCGTGAAGGAGAGAGCATCTTGGATCTGGAGATCAATTGGACCTGTTGGATGAATCATCGGGTATATCTCGCCTTGAACGCAAAAAGATCTTGGATGCCAAAACTAAACGATTGAGAAATCGTATAGTTACTGAGTATCTGGTTCGATGGAAGGGATATACAGACGATGATGATTCTTGGGAACATGAAGGAAGCTTAAGGAGGAACTTTCCCAATTTTAAGTTCTGAGGACAGAATTTGAATAAGGGGGGAAGAATGTCATGCCCATGACTGGTCTCGGGTAGCGTGTCCACGCTATGGACCAGTAGACCGACAACCCATAAGTTAATTGTGACTATAAGGGAGTTGGAACCCTTACGTGTATATGGTCATAATTAATGGTTGTAGGCCTAAACACATGGTGGAGTTGGTATGGGTCTATCAGTGAGTCATTGGGGAACTGGATGATGTGGCCCAGATAGGCTGCAGAGGTGTCCAGTGAGGTGTCACAGTGCACTACTAGGGGTGCATGGGCCTTGGAGGGTATAAGTATACCTATTGGGCTCTCACTAGTGTATGTTTGATAGCATGACCGGTGGCAGGATGCTGCTAGCGTGATGCCACATTCCTCTTTGTGATTGATCCATAGCTTGGGGGCTAGATCCATTCGATCTAGGTTTGGTTGGGTGGGTTTGTCCACCATCAGATTCCCTTGTGTTGCTAAGTGATTGGCATGCTTAGAATAGGATCCTTGGGGTGAGGACCTTATAGTATCAGTAGAGAAGCTATGATTCCTTGGATGATGTCGTGGAACTGAATCAAAAGCTTTCCAAAAATCCACAAAACAACAATAAACTCTCTCATGTATGGAGTTGGCCTCCTCGATGATAGCTGGGAGTGTGAACACATGGTTAGCGGTGGAATGTTGCACCTTAAAACCAACCTAGGCATGTAATCCCCTTGTCGCACCCTCACAAGTAACCATTGTCTGAAGGATAGTGCCATAAAGCTTAGCCACAGTGTGTCCAATCATAATGGTACAATAGTTATTAGGCTTGATGGGGTTGCTAATCTTGTGAATGGGCTGAATGATGTTGGGGCACCATGACGAAGGAAAACCATAAACGACAACATGATTGAGGAGTGAGGCCAAAATGGGTGCAAGTACATCAGTGACATGAATCAGGAGTTCGGCCTGTAAGTCATCAATATCTCGTGCTCCATGATATTTCAACTTCTCAATGGCCAGAGAAACCATATCTGAGGTGAAAAAGGAGGTGGAGGGATGGGGAGATATCACAATCAGATATGTGGGAAAGGTGGAGTGATGAGGAGATATCACAATCAAGATATGTGGGAAAAGGTGGAGTGATGTGGCATACCTAGTCCAGCAACATAGACCTTCGAACAGTGGAGGTGAGGCTCGAGGGATAAACTCATGCCAGAAAGCACCAGAAGAGGAACTGTAAAGAATCACAACAAGTCTCCTCACGTCAGAAACCTCCTATGAACGCTTTTTATACTCACAAATGTAACTATATAAACATCTAAGGTTACAAGGATGATGAGAAGGAAGATTGTGTGTGAATGACTTGTAGATGGAGTTATTAACATACATAGATGGTGACCCATGAAATAGTCCACGACACTACGGCCACCACTATGAGGATAAGTATAGTCACCGAAGCTTGACCAACAAGACAAGTCATAAAAAATGGCAAGCTCGCGAACCTCACCTAGAAATTGGGCCACCAACGTCAGTAGAAATCCTGTCAATTTCCATATATAGTGTCACAAGCCAGTCTCTCCAAGCTCGTGAATCCTAGAAAGCCGGTGTGTAGAATGAACCTCCCAACCATAGGCACCCCCTCCTTGAGTCCTTCTACCTGCTATTCCTATCAACTGGCACATGGCATCCACCTGTGGGTGATCAGTCCACTTGGCATGCCTGGCCCCTGTGACCTGTGAATACTGAGTGACTCATAGGGTACCACCCCCTTGCCCCGCCAAAGACCTGTGACCCTCTTGGTCACCCCGATTACTTGTCGGCTAGCATCTCGTCACTGACGGCTAGGGTCCCGACGGTCAAGACACATCGCATCTCTGACAACTTGTCAGGCGGCCACACCGGGTCACTGCTCGTGACGCACCGGTCCCAACTTGGGACTGATGTCCTCCTCGGTCACTGGCCCTTGCCAATACTTGGCCTCAGGCCCTCAGGTGACCGGCCGTGCCAAGGTCATGATAGAGTCGTAACTGGACTCTAACAATCCTTCCCTCTGGCAAGTCATCGGTCCTCGATGACAAACTCTGGGTAAGACTTCTGCAACGCCTGTCGCGTCTCCCAGGTAGCATCTGACAACGGATGCCTTTTCCAGGTTTCTAGATACTCTTGAAGGAGACGATTCCGCAATCGTCGCTCCCTTTGATCTAGGATTCTGTCTGGCCCATAACCTGTGGTGTCTTTCTCCTCAAGAGACTAGACCTTCCACCAGGCTATCGCCATCATGCAAACATTTCTTCAGTCTGCTAACGTGGAATACTGGATGCACCTTGCATCCAACAGGTAGCTGTAGCTTATAAGCTATTTGGCTCACCTTCTTAATAATCAACCATGGTCCACAATACCTAGGAGATAACTTGGCGCACTTTCCTGTGCGTAGCACCTTCGACTTCGAAGGGACTAGTAAATACACCCAATCTCCATTCTCAAATTCCCGATAGGTACGGTTCTCACGAGCATAACTCTCTGCCCTAGCTATAGCTTTGGACAAGTTATCTCGTGCCAACTCTAGCTTCTGCTGCATCTGAGCCAAAAACTCTACAGCACTAGGTACCTCATGCGGAATCCCTATGATTGCAGGACTTAGTGGCCTGAAACCATAATTGAGCTCAAATGGACTCAATCCAGTGGATGCATGTCTCTTATCATTGTACGCGAACTCCAATAGCGGTAAATGCTTTACCTAGTCTGTTTGCGTACTACTCACATATGCCCTAAGCATATCTTCCAAGATCTAATTCACTCGCTCTGTCTGGCCATCCGTCTGAGGATGCTCAGAGCTACTCATCCGCAACTGTGTTCCCAATGTGGCGAACACCTCAATCCAGAAATTTCTCGTAAACTTGGGATCCCTGTCAGAAACTATGGACTTCGGAAGACCATGTAACCTGACAATATTCTGAATAAACAACTCAGCCACTTGCGGAGCTGTGACCTTCTTGGTCGTTGCGATGAAATGAGCCATCTTGGAAAACCTGTCTACCACTACCATAACGGAATTGAATCCATTCTGGGTCTTGGGTAGCCCAACAATAAAATCCATAGAGATGCTTTCCCACCTTCCTGGAGGTATCTCAAGTGGATGTAGCAAGCCCGGAGGACTTACTCTCTCGGCCTTGTTCACCTAACAAGCCGTGCAACGCTAGGCATACTCTCTTACATCCCGCTGCAATCGTGGCCAGAAATAATGCCTTCTCAAAAGCTCACTGGTCTTATCAATACCAGGGTGCCCTGCGCAGGGACTATCATGGCATTCATGAAGTGTCTTACGACGAAGATCCTTCACGTTTGGCACGAAAACTTTTCTATTTCTCAATAACATACCATCCTTCACGGTGTATGTTAAATATGTACTGGTGTGTGCCTCTACGGAAGCGACAGCCTCGACTGACTCTTCCGTTTGGTCGACTACTTTGCGCGCATTAGGCCACACACGCTAACAATGCGGGTCCTTTTCTTGAGCCTTCTTAATCTCCTCCATGAGACCACTGTCAACCACAGTAAAGCTCATCTGATGCAGTATACGAGGTAGTGCATCAGTGACCACATTTTCCTTCCCTCTTCGGAAGCACATTTCCAAATGAAATTCCTGCATCAGCTCGGCCCAACGAGCTTGGCGGCCCTTCAAACTGGCTGAGTGCAAAAATACCTTAAAGTATGATGATCAGTGTACACATAAAACTCGGCGCCATATAAATAATGTCTTCACACCTTGAGCGCATGTATAATTGCATACAGCTCTTGCTCGTGTGTAGGATATCTCTGTTGAGCTGGTGTCAACTTCTTACTTTCAAAGGCTACTAGTCTACCCTCTTGGCTCAACACTACACCTACGACAATGCCACTTGCATCCGTCTCTAGGTCAAGAGGTTTCTGGGTATCCACAATCTTGAGAACTGGAGCCGTGGCCACAGACTCCTTCAAGTTTTCAAAACGTTGCTGAGCTTCAGCATCCCATCGAACCACAGTGTTGTTTTTCCTTAACTGGTCCGTTAAAGGAGCAGCTATCTAGGAATAATTCCTAACGAACCGCCGGTAGAACTTACAAAAGCCTAAGAAAGACTGTAATTGGCGTATATCGGCAGGCCTCGGCCACTTCTTAACCACAGCCACCTTGGCTGGATCAACCGAAATACCCTCAGCTGTCACTACGTGACCCAAATATTCGACACGAGTCTTACACAACTCTGTCTTCTGAGCATTGGCATACAAGACAGAAGCTCGTAACTTGCCCAAAACGGTCTTGAGATGAATCTCATGCTCCTCAACCGCTTTACTAAAAACCAATATATTGTCAATAAAATTGACGACAAACTTGCAAGACATCATTCATGAGCATCATGAACGTGGCTGGGGCATTGGTTAACCCAAATGGCATAACCAAAAATTCATGATGACCGAAACGGGTTCGGAAGGCCGTCTTCTGGACGTCTTCATCTCGAATCCATATTTGATGGTATCCACTTTTGAGATCTATCTTACTGAAAATGGTTGCACCTTGCAACACATCCAGTAGATCATCAATCCTGAGCATCGAATACATGTGCTTTACAGTGATCTTATTCAATCCCCTGTAATCTACACACATCCGGAAACTACCATCCTTTTTCTTAACAAGTAAAATAGGAGAGGCGAAAGGTGAATAACTTGGACGGATGTACCCCAACTTGAGATACTCCTCCAACATCTTTCTGACTTCCTCTTCCTCTTTTAGGCTCATCCTATAAGGAGGCCTACATACCGGACTTGCCCCTGGAACAAGCTCAATACGATGATCAACGTTCCGAGCGGCAATCCCTCTGGCATATTACTAATTAGCACGTGTTTGAACTGCGTGCGGATGGACTTCTCCAACTCACTTGCTGGGTCACATCTAGACTGTAATGCAAATACATGTGCACTAGGGGATGCAAAAGTAAATGAAGCTTCTTGTGGTTTATTAGTGAGTGTGCTTATCTGATTATTACCAACATAAGAATCAAAACTGGAATCAACATTCACATAACACAACCACAAATACTGAATCTCCATTCTCTTTATTTGCATATAGGTAACAAGAGAACCCTCAACAGATGGTCTCTCCCCCTTTAAGACACGAGACATACCCTCATGCCCGAACTTATACACATGTGATTTAAAATCTATAGCGGGTTGCTTACTTGCATGCCACCGCTTACCAAGTACAATATCAAACTTAGCTAGTTTAGTGATTTCAAAATCTAACTTCTCGGTATACGTCTGAATAGACAAAGACGCCCGAGAGATTCTTTCATCCCAAACCTCTGTTCCCTTACCATCTGGCATCTCAACAGTATACCGGTAATCAGATGGAACAGTAGCCAAGTGAAATTTCTTCACCACACGAGAATTGATGATATTATGCGAGGAACCGGTGTCAAATAAGACGAGCACGTCATGACCTTCCAATTTTCCCCTCATGCGTATCAGTTCACTATCTGGAAACTGATAAGCTTCCCGCGCTTTGGTGGACAAGAAACAAACTGGTGCCTTTGGAACAAGCTTCCGCACCGAAATAGTCATGACACGACGAGTGTCCTCATCATCACTTACCAACAAGTCATCCAAAATTTCCTCATCCTTGCCCTCATCTTGACGTTGCATAGTATGGAGCTTCTTGCCCGTATGTCGAGGACAATCTTTGAAAAGATGCATGCCATGATAGAAAAAACATAATCCGTCTTTCTTGGCCTTTTCCTTTTGCTCAGGATTGAGGGGAGACTTGTCGTAAGCACGACGAGCCATAGGAGATCCCGCCTTGCGCTTCAAAGTCTGCTGCATTTGGATAGGATCCTTCTGCGAAAAGCCTTTCTGACCAGCTTGGCCAGACTTTCGCGAACCCTTCTTCTAAGGCCAGCTTGGCGCTCCAGATTCAGCCTTGGTGCGCACATTACCTTCAAAGTTGAGAGTTGTAGCAACTACCTCTTCTAAGGTCTTGCACCCTTCATTAAGCACTGAAGGCTTCAACTCTTCACGAAGGCCAAATATGAACTTGTGGACTACCAGCCACTCGGGAATCTCTTCCGGAATCTTGATAAGTATCTCACGATACCTGTCAGCATATTCCTGCACCATGTACTGCCTCTGACGATGCAAAAGCCAAGCATCCGTCGCATGCACATGCTCATGTGGAGGAATAAACTGAGCTCTAAAAGCTTGCTTAAACTCAAGCCAGGTGGATGGAGCCTGGTTAGACTTCAACAACTTGCGCCACCACCTGTCGGCAAAATCAGTGAAATGGTAAGCAGCTTTGTGGACCCGCCAACCCTCATCAGTTGGGGACCGTTTCAAATCAAAATACTCTTCCCACTTATGCAACCACTGATCTACGATATCAGTATTGCGTTGGGGAGTGTTTCCAGCGAAACGGGTAGGTTTAATATCTTTGTCTTTTGGATAGGGTGGAGGTAACATAGGACGAACAACAGAAGACGGATAAGGTGGAGCATATTGCGAGGAAAACGCATAACCACCAGCTACCATCATTGCTCGCATCTCTGCGACGGTCTTTTCCACACTATCCATGCGAGCTTGCACAGAAGGGGAAGTACCAGCAGGCGAACGGGCAGCCACTGTAGGCGGATTATGGGCAGGACTAAGCACAGGGCTGGGTGGTGGTGATGGAAGAGCAACGGGTGGACTGAGCGGAATATCAACTCTATCATCTTCCATTATGAAACACCACAGAGACAGCACGGAATCAAGCTAAAAATTGGACTTATTGAAACACAGTCAGGAAAAGAAATGTTCAGCCTATTGACAATTTAGAACTGAAAGAGACAAAAGGCAACTGGAAAGTAACAAAGCCAAGGTCAGGTAGTACTTCCCTTGCGTCCTACGTTGGTACAAAAGTCGGTAAAGAACTAAATTTGGGCACCAAATCTGCTCCAAAACCGGCGTATAATGGCTCTAAAGGATCGCTATGGATACTAGAAACATGCTCCCAAAATCTGATCAGGATCTGAGGAGGCTCCGGAAAGTTAGAGCGAAAATACTTCTAAAAAAATGCGCTGGAGCATCTGATTTCTTTTGCCAAGTTTTTCCTCCCTCAAACGGGTGTTTGTGGGCTCCCTATATGCTGGAACAGCAGTGCTGGAGGCCCACCTTTCTTCTCCAATCTGTCTCCCACGTTTTCTCCCTCCAAAATCCTTCAAAAACAAGCAAAATCTGACAATTTCTACACTTTCTCTCTCTAGAACGACGTTTTCTCTCTCTAGAACGAGGCTCTGATACCAATTGTCACAAGCCAGTCTCTCCAAGCTCGTGAATCCTAGAAGCCAGTGTGTAGAATGAACCTCCCAACCATAGGCACCCCCTCCTTGAGTCCTTCTACCTGCTATTCCTGTCAACTGGCACATGGCATCCACCTGTGGGTGATCAGTCCACTTGGCATGCCTGGCCCCTGTGACCTGTGAATACTGAGTGACTCATAGGGTACCACCCCCGTGCCCCGCCAAAGACCTGTGACCCTCTTGGTTATCCCGACTACTTGTCGCTAGCATCTCGTCACTGACGGCTAGGGTCCCGACGGTCAAGACACACTGCATCTCTGACAACTTGTCAGGCGGCCACACCGGGTCACTGCTCGTGACGCACCGGTCCCAACTTGGGACTGATGTCCTCCTCGGTTACTGGCCCTTGCCAATACTTGGCCTCAGGCCCTCAGGTGACCGGCCGTGCCAAGGTCATGATAGAGTCGTAACTGGACTCTAACATATAGTATCCAAGGCTATATGAAACTTTGTTTGTCTAGATGATGTCCTAGCAATGAAATCCTCGACAATAAGTATATGATCACTCTCGGAGTAAAGGAGAATGTCTAAAGAAAGATCAATGTACGGAGAGCCCATACCATCTACAAAAGCTGAAAATTTTGGCAAACTGCCAAGTACATATTCCTATCAAGTCCAATGCTCCGCCGACCAAGAAACTGAATCCAAACATATCGTGCTTGCTCATCTCGTCAAACTAGATCAATGATAGGCTGCAGTGAATCCTTGTATAAGCATGCCACTCCACCCAGACCTCTTCCCCCACAGATCGAGTTTCTGGACGAAAGACTGAAACCCACTTGAATCCTTGAAGCTCTGGTAAATCCCTCAGCTAACTCTCATGAGTCTCCATAAGAAGAAGAATATCCCCCTATGCAATAAAATCTGCTGAATCTCCTGCCACTGCCGAAGGACAAATGCCATTACAGCACCATAGCCCAATGTGGAGGTGATGTGGACAGGGTCCTAGGAAACTCCCACACCAACTAGGCACTAGAAGTAGATGGTCCATGATCCAGATATCTAACCTAGCCATTCCCGATAAATAGCAAATCGCCCAGATGCCTTATCCTCCTGAAAAACTGTCCTACGTTCTTCCATCCAATGTTCTTCCACTTGGATGTAGGTATTTTCATCATCTAAGAAAATTCATGCCCTTCAATATAGATTTGAGTCTCAATGCTTTTTATCCTTTCCTCTTTTGACTTGAAGTGAATGATAACAGTACTGTTGTGCTTTTTGGTATGCCAGGCATTATCCATTCCATTGGTATTGCAGCTCAGTGTAGTCTCTAAAAATGAATTGGCCTTTTCTAGAACATCTCGTGTGTCGGTAATCCCGAACTCGAACATCAAGAGCCTTGAAATCTCGTAATTTTTCTTCAGAAATTTATGCTCTCACAAATTTTTCTCAAATTCATTGCTTTTGCTCTTCATTGGTGATGATGTTCCTTTCAATAGTTGGATTTTCTCCTTGAGAACCGTATTTTCTTTGATTAGAGCCACCATTACCATCTTAAGAAGTTGTACTTCGAATCTGAAAACATCCACCTCAGTCTTAAAATAACCTTTGTATGCTTTCGTTGGCATATAGATATCTTCTACTAAGGGGGAATGGTATCGATCTTAGCATTGACAAGAAGAGTGTCAATAGCAGTTGTAGAAACAGGGGGGCTGGAGTTGGAGATGGAGCAAGAACCAGGGGGGCTGCTAAGAGGAGCTGGAGCTAGAGCAAGAACCAGGGGGGCTGCTGGAGCTGGAGCAAAAACCACTGGAGTAGGCACAGGAGCTAGGGAATTTGCCTGGACAGGCAGTGTTGTTCCAACTATGGTTTATTTATGCTATTGTGAAGGCCATAAGATGCTTCAACTCAGCTTCCATAACTCATGATTTAGCTAGAAGGAATCAATTTTGAACTAGAGCCCCTCTTGAAGAAGACTACAGTCACCTTGCCAGAAGTATCTTGGCTGACTAGCTTTTCACTAGGAATTGTAAGTTAGATCAGCATGTACTTGTTATTAAGATCATTGTCCAATGAAGTTCTAAGATGTGTGCTTTTAAAGTCAATCTTTGTCTCTTTGTTTGATTCATGCTTCAAGGTTGCCTCTTTTACTGTGCACCAGTACACACTTCTTAGTGACTAAGCTCTTTTTTGTGCATAATGTAGTTGACAAGCCGCATAAGGCTACTATAATCTGGACGGGCTTTCAAGTTGATGAGGTGTTCAAGGAAGCAGTAGGCTTACAAGCTCATCAGTATGTAAATCAATTTCCATTTGAAGCTTGTCTTGTCATGAAGCACTATCTCGCCCAGACAATTCAGCAGGTTTGAGGCTTTTCCATTCTGCTCTCTAGTCATGTAAGTCACAATAGAAAATATTACAAATGCTTTGGAAAACTTTTCAAGCATTGCAGCCACCACAGATATTGAGCATGCATGTGATGTCTGTCTCAAGTCTTTTGAGAATTGCGCAACATTGTTATAATACTCAATAAGCTAGTGGCTTGGACAAGCCTTATTATGACCAAAACTAGAACTAAAGATTGTCATATCTGATTTGCGTGCAGGATAATGGTTTGTGCCATAAGCTTTGATATTCTTGATGTGATTCTACTTCGACAAAGATTTCTCGGCTCTTGCTCACCATATTAAACTTTCTAACTCATTTTTTCACTACCTAAAATAATGTGGCATTATGCAGGAATTCTAGATGGTGCACTAAGGTTTGTTAAACTGCACAACCATGAAGATCTCCCTATTGATTGAAAATGTGCACACTAGTAGAAAAAGCACATGTTTCAAGGAGAACAGACTTCATGAAAGAAAAGTACATTGGACTGTACCTCACTAAACCAAAAGATCAGACTCTAGCAATAACCACTTTGTGAAACAGATCCTTATTCAAAGTTGAGTCTATAGTCACCTTTGAGACATGATCATTTGCAAAGTGGCAGATTAAGTATATCCACGAGTTTGACTTCTAATGTAGCACTGATCTAGCTACCTCGAGTTACTTTGGCACCTTAAATTATCAAAGGTACGTGCACCGCATATGATTTTTTTTGTAACTACTAGGGGTCGTTGACATGACACAACACTTTAACAAAGTACAGTGAATAAATTCAAGATGACTCGCATAGACAAATATTTGGTACTCTTACATTTCCCCGTTTGTTATGAACAGATTCACAGGCATTAGTATCAATGATGCATAAAAAACAGCAAAAGGCATCCACATAGCATTCTCCAACTAAGAAATTGTATGAATATCAATGGTCGCCGATAGCTCAGGCAAATCTCCAAAATAGTACAACTCCCTTGCAAGAAGCCCAAGACTCAAATGATCAAAACTAGCAACTGACCAGCCTTAGTGGCTATTTATAGTGGACAAACCCTACCTCCTTTCATATTGATTTGGAGGGAAAGTGAAATTCAAAATTAAGGGCCAAAAATAGAAAACCATGTAAAATAGTATTTCTAGGCCCGTCACGTGTAAATATAAACTGCGTGTCCACTAATACTGTTGAAAGTAGAGAAGTATGGACTATAATGCGTGTCCATATCACTCCCCCCTCCTAAAACATTGCCCTCAATGTGGGCTATAAAATTCTAACTACTAGAGCCACTTTAGTACAGTTGTATTGTCGTTTTCTTTCCTGGGTTATACCTTTCGTGCTAGTGGTTGTCAGTCCAAAAGCCGAATACCCTACAGCCGCGGATATCCATTTTCAGTACAATGAAGCAAAGAGAATTATTAATCTCAATTCTAGTAGATGATAAGACTAGATCAGTATGTCAGTTATGGAGGTCATTGGGCAACTGAGGTATCATCATCAACAAGTAATGAAGAATCAAGAGCAGGAGCATCGAGACCATCAATATCTGAAAGATCAGCAGGAGGGATGACAACAACAACATCAAAATCAGGGACACCAACATCATGGAAATCAACAACAGGAATAAGATCTGATGAATCAAGTGCAATATCCAGAGGTGGTAGAGCAACCGCATTAGCAAGAATAGAAAATGGTGCGGCATTAGGATCAGAAACAGTGGTGTCGCATACCAACACATAGAGAAAACGAGCATGTTCCTGCAATAAAGGTGAGTGGGCAAAACCATCGAAAGACTCCCATGTAACTTATCAATTGGACGACTGTCGCATTGGACCAAAAACTGGACAAGACGACGAAAATGATGTAAAATGACCCGAACCTGTAAAATAGTAGCTGTTAAAAATCGCAGAAGTTCAGGATCAGAAAAAAACAAAGGATCACAAGGTTCACCAAGAAAAAGAGACAAACGAAGTAGACTAACATGAAAATGTCACAAGCACGAGTAGTAGCAAGTAACTGTAAATGATAAGTAACAGGCCTAAGTTTTTCCACAATCTGGAAAGGACCATAGTAATGTGCAGACAATTTCTCAGTAAGAGAACGACCTTGTACAAAATTATGACTTGCAAAAGATAAACGAACATAAACAAATTGGCCCCTAGAAAACTCTAAAAAAGACCTATGACGATGTTGAGCTCGCAGCAAATGTTGTTGTGCCTGCACAATAGAATCACGAGAGTTAGTAAGAAAAGAAGATAAAGTAACAAGAACATCATTAGGAGGTGGTGGTTGGTAGCAGCGGAGAATATCCATTAGCCGGCAGAAATGGGGGCACACCTATGCTGGTACTCTAACTGAACTGTTATAACTGTAATCTGCAAAACACAAAGGCTGATTCCAATCGCAAATGGAACCATCAACCACATGTGCAAACTCAGCGATATAGGTGCCCCAAGAAAGCATAGCAGCATTGGAAGTCCAGCACCAAGGAGTAGGAACATAAGCAGAACAACAGTCACACTGCAATATCATGGAAGACCAAGCGATATGCCAGGAAACATGAAGCATAAAGACATCACCCTGACAAAGAATAGCTGGAATGGAGAAATGTGCACCAACCTGGTCAAAAGCCCAAGGTATCCATAAGGCCCATGAATGAGAATTAGCAATGGCACACGGTACCTTGAAGGCACTTAATCGCGAGAAGGTCATCATGCTAGAGATCCATTAGGTCCAGGAAAGCAATGCATTATCTAAAAAGACATGATGCATGAAAGCAGTAGCAGCAAATCTAGAACTAGTAGAGGCCCTAAACGAAGAAACTGTAGCCGAAATACTCATCTAGGACCTCATATGGACATACCAAGCCATCATAAGATGCAACAAAAATGGATAGAGAATCGGATGACCCCCATCGAAACTAGCCACAAGTGCAATCCCAAAGTACACACTAGGTGCACAAGTGAGGAATAGAAGAACATGAAAAGTGCAACCACATACCAAGGGCAGGGAGACCGCGACCAGGGAACTAGCATCAGGAAGATTAGCAATCTGAAGTTATTGGAATAACTGAAAGAAGAAATGCACTGGAATGAGGAATAGCAAGCTCAAATGATATACGAAAAGCAGAACAAGGAACAGGATCCGCATCATCAATAGCAAGTGTGAGAGCAATATCCACCTGTAGCTGAGAATGTATGAAAGCATATGTGAGCGGCACTGAAGTACATGGTGGCAACATCCTCAAAAAGTAACTAAGAAAGGAGAAGAAACTCTCTCAAGGTACTCTGATGGTCTAGGAACACCAGAAAAAAGTGACAACTCAATAACGACATCGGAGACCAAGTGATATGGAGCAACCGGAAATGCTAGGGAACCTGAAGATCATCCTGACAAACGGTAGCTGGGACGGAGGCAATAACCCAAGCACAAGGAGATTGAAGGATACCTGTATACTCATCTAGAAAGATCCCAGCATATGAATACCCTAGATAAGTAATACAGACCATTTGGCAAATATCCTCGGATAGAAAATGCACAACGGTAAGAACCATAGGCGCATGAATCATGTAAGGAACTGTAGAAATATCATGAGGCAGATCACAAACCTTTCCATGGAGTAAATCTAAAGAGGATACAACTTGCTATAAAGTGCAATATAAGCAATCACTATAGAAAACACCATGATGTGAATGTCTAAATTTTTTTTCACAAAGTATAGAAATGATAGAAATAGTAGAAATTAGAAAAGTGTGGAGTTTCTAGTGCCTTACGTTTAGCAATATGATCGGAACAAGTCTTGACATAATTTTCAACTGTTTGATGAGAAGAATCCAAAGATCTTGTTAGATTGAAATTCCGACCATTGTTTAGAAAGCCAAAAACAAGTATTGAAGTTATTTACATTAAAATGATCATAATACCCCACTAAAAGGATGACCCAAACACTATAGACTATGAATCCACACCTCAATGCTAAGAAGTGCTTTTGCTATGAGCAAATGTACTAATAAAGCACATATATCTTTGCAAGAATGTCCTCTAGTATTAACTTTTAAGCTAAATAAGCCAATCTAAACGAGTTGCTAACTAATGCAAAATTGAAGCTAAGCTGATCTTATTTGAAATTGGATGGCATGCTCTGCATTTTTTATTGGATGGCAAGCTCCAATCCCATGTTTGAAATCGGACGACAAGCTTTGATCTCATGTTTGAAATTGGACGATAAGCTTTGATACGATGCTTGAAATTGGTAATATTGATACTAGATTGAGCTACAACGCTTCACACCGTTCAAATAAATTGGCAAGAAGACACACTTATAAGAAAATGGAATAACTTCTTCAAAAAGGCAGGAGAATTCACAACGTACTTTTAAATAGAAAATACATTACCATAGGTGTTAAGGAATAGGAACGGGAACTTAGGAATAGGAACAAGAAGTTGTGGGAACTTAGGTTCAATAGGAACAGGAACAACAATTGGAACCCTCTAATGTTTATGCATGGACTCAAGAACTTAGATTTCAATACGAAAAATGGTGGCTGCAAACTAAAACTATAAATAACTTAGGTCCCATCGATCCGGTAGCATTGGAACCACTCCCATCATTTTGGTAGTGTCGAGTTGATGCATTTTGATACCTAACATAAAATTTTCGCTACACTCTAACTCCATAAGCTGCCTTTTTTAGCAGGCTGGGCACTGTTTGTCTGCTCGTGATTAGGTATACAGTTTTTTTTTTTTGGGGGGGGGGTATGGAACTGTTCCGTACTAGGAATGGTTCTGTTCCTAAAATACGAACGGGACTGTACCTTTTTAGAAATCTGTTCCTAAGGAGTGGAACGGCCGTTCCTTAGGGACGATACCATACCGCATCCTATGTGACAATGTTAGGAACGGGTATCATTGCATCTAATATATATGTACGTTGGCCAAATCTAGATGCTCTGTGCAAGATGGATACTTTTTTTCCTCCATTTGTTTTTTGCTAACTCAATTTTCTGGGTATTTGGCCAAGTTAAGAATTTCACTGTGTTATACAGTCATAATATGCATTATCTCATCATTATGGAATGCATTTTATGAGGTGAAATTTGGAACATTGTTCTTAGCTAACCATGTTCATAAGCAGGATGGTTCTCTCTCTCTTACTTGTATCTCTTAAGTTGACTCGATCATTGATAATTATGTCCCTCCAACACAATACATCTACTATCACTGATGGGCCTTCATGCTTTTTCTTTGTATGGTTCCGTAGCGCACAAAACATCGTTCCATAGTTACTAAAAAATCTAAATTTTTTTTCAGAACATATTATTATGTTAATTTTTTTTTATTCTGTAAATTTTTTTTACTACGTTCCATAGCAAAAGGTATGCAATGCTTGCCTCTAATGTATAGCATACGTAAAAGACATGCATGAAACTTCGTTCATGTTCGGTATCTATCAAGTTGTCCTAAAAGTTGTGTAGGTGTTTTATATATTTTGAACTTTGATAGATTTTTTTTTTCAAACTTTTTTACCCGCCCAAAATGGAATGAACACTCCAAAACGTGTATGGAAGCTTTACCTATGATTTGCTCTATTTTGTATTTCTCGAAGCTTTTTTCATTTCTGTATCTTATGTTGGGTTCTTGAGCATCAGTCAGAAAACTCTATAGTTCTTCATCTGATCAAGTTGCTTGCTGCTATGCTTCACCACTAACATATGACTGATATGTTTTTCCAGGGATGTGGTGCCCCCAACTGGCTCCCAACAACTTACAATTTAGAGTCCCAGTTGCCAGCACTCATCGGAGACTTCAACCAAAGGGCAGAAAAAGGAGAAAACAATTTTTGGATTTTAAAACCTTGGAATATGGCACGAACCATAGATACAACGATCACAGAGTCGTTACCAGCCATTATTCGGTTAATGGAGACAGGTCCAAAGATATGTCAAAAGTACATAGAAACACCAGCTTTATTCCAGGGACGCAAGTTTGATCTGCGTTACATTGTTCTACTCAGAAGCATACAACCGCTGGAGATTTTTCTTTCTGATGTCTTTTGGGTGTGTCAGTAAGCCTGTTCTCTCTTGTTGCCCAATACTATAGCTTGCTCTTTTTCAGTCTTCTTCCACTCAGTGCATATTCTGTAATCGAAAGAATTAGCATAGGCTAGCCTTACTCATAAGTTTAGCTTAAAATCATCAAGATCCAGATTTCCTCTGTATAAAAATTCAGTATTTGCAAAGAAAACTTGTACTTTGCAAAGAGAGCAATGGAATACATATTGCTATGAATCATTTCATTCTTTACCAGCATAAGGTTTCTAGTTCATGTTGGTTGTTCGATCCTTTTTGGAGTATTGTTGTAATCTCTAAAAGCTGAAGATCCCTTCTTTCCTGTGAGTTCTTCCCCAAGCCAGTGTAGAAAGCTGAAGGCTTAAATCACAGAATGGATGGGGATCATATTGTGTCTTTGTCCATGTATTGACAAAACACCTTGTAGTAAGTGGGTCTTCTTGTCTCATTATAAGACTACTTGTTTACCGGTGACCTAGTTTGCTGCTGCTGTATCATAGAGCACAATGCAACAGCTGTTATGCTGGGAAAAAATAAAATCTAATACCCCAGTCGCCTAGCAAGAAAATAATGGATCTAGATATTTGTAACCTGGATTGTTTATTTGGTCCTGTTGATGGTCACTCAGATAAATTGCTAATTCTGGTTACAGGAACTGTGTATCCGAGCGATGAAGTAAAGTTTCATACTATGAGATAAACAGTCTAGACTATTCCTGCCATGCCTTCCAAACTTATCCAGCGTTTTGGCAGTCAGTTTTTGGGGAAATCCCTGCAAAATTGGCTATGAGATCTGAGTTCCTGATGAATTTACTGGAAAGATTACGGTCAAAGTAGGCATCTATGCATAATCTAGGCTTATTGGTATACATGATCCAAATGCCTCCTGTTGATGCTCATTACTTAGCTTGTATGGTCTCAGTTTTGAATGTGATTTACGTAAAGCATCATATGTGACAAATAGGGATTGTCGATTGAAGGACCATGTAACAATCTCCAAGGACAACTCTTGTAGGACATTAATGAACTGAGCAATAATTAGACTACAAACCCTCCTCTCAAAGGAATCACATATAGGTTGCCTACAAACAATTGAAGGCCCTGCATCAATCAACATAGAGTGAATGAAGGTTTCTCCACCTTTAATATCTTGAAGAGTCTTATTCTTGCCTTCTAGGAAGCCACCAGATAGGGTTATCACATGCATCACCTAACACCACGGTGTCAAAAGGGTATGCATCCTACCACTTGTTCCCTGGCCTACTTAAACTAGCCTAGGCTAATGCATGATGATCAACATTTTTTTCACATAGACACTGAGGACTCTTTTTGAGTACGCAATGGGTCAACATGGTTACCTTTTTTCATTTGGACAATATTCCTTGAGGCCTTGGGCCGTTATTAAGTGTTTGGAATTATTATTCGATTATAATTTATGATCATAAGGTCACTGTTGGGCCTCTAGCATTAACTATGGATCTACGGTAGAATTAATAGGCCACTGAGCGTGATTTATCAACAATCTGATTGAATGTAGAGTAGCTCTCAGCTGGAAGAGCTTCAGCTTAACATTTATGAGCTGATAGAGACCAGCTTGCAGAACTTAGTAATTGCAGATTCTTTTTTGAATCATTGTTATTCCACTGGTTATGTGCGAGAATATTTGCTCTCCTCTCTATTCTGCGTTCTAGGTATGATGTATACTTATGCTGTAGATATGGAAGTGGAAAGAAAAAGCATTGATGACAATGTCTCTGCTGATTGAATGGTTCCTTAAAAGTGCTTTAGACTAATCCAAGGCAAAGAAAATATAAACAAATGATCAGTGGACTACTGTGGTGCCTTATTAATATGCCATCCATCCCATTGCACCAAATATTGTATCTACTATGTTGTACCCATACCTATAGAATTGCTGCTACTAGGCAAAGAGACAACTCTGGATAACTTGACAGCTGTGGATCGTAGGCCTCAGCGGCCTAGTAGCAACATGTAACAAGCTAACATGAAAGATGTCACATGCTTTGGTTGTACTGGACAGTTGAAGATGTTAAGTATGAGCAAAGCTTCTAGAGAATGCGAAAAGGATTATAGTACCTAGGAGCCAGTTTCTTTGTTTGAGGCTCACCCAGAACAGGCATGCGGCAAGCAAAGTGAAGCCTACGATAAATATTGTATCCCTCATCAAACTATACATACATCTGATACTTGTCCAAACCTATACAATCTTGCTGCTATATCATCTGTAAATGACCCTGTACTTTAATAATGATATCTTTGGCAGCACATAGAAATGCTGCTAATGTAAGAGGTATGTCACTGATGAGCATTGGAAGATTCAGGAAGGTCGGAGAGTAGCGATTGCTAAAAGAAAAGGAGACTCCTGCATTGCCTCCTTGAACGCTCATAGCTAGACGTTGCTAAGCTAAATGTTGATCTCGATCTCGGCCAAAAGGAGACACGACCTACCCTTATACTTCTCCGAGATGAGTTTCTAAATGATTTGCAACTCCCATCTATATTTGGATATTTCGAATGCACATCAAATTTGTCCAAAACTCGAATGTGAACTTGATGTGTCTATGTAGAAGATCTAGTTATGGACATGTGAATAGTAGATCAAACACATGAACACCAAAGATATGGATATTAAAACCGCCACCTCATTGAGCACAATCCATGAGTCTACGATCTGTGTCGGAGAGAGGAAGAGGGGATGCAGTATGTGTGCAACGTTGTGGATACTCCTGTGGAACTAGTTCCACCACGTCTCCCAGATGAACTTCAGCTCGGTCATCCTGCAGATGAGAGTCATGTGGTTTAGGGCATTACGGAACATCGTAACATCGACAGAAAAACAAACCAGCAACTACTGAAAAGATAAAGACCAATTACATTACTATGCTGCTTACCTCTCTGGCTGCAAGATGGGCAGCTGCAGGAACTGTCCAATCCGGTCCATGAGCTCATACACCAGTCCAAGTGTCGACCCCTCGCTGTTAGCCATGCGGAGCACAATGTAGAGTGGTCGAAGGAGTCCTGACAATGTCTGTGCATCCCTACAGAACTGGTCTCCCCTCACCGTGGAAGAAAAGTGCTCCCCATTCTCTGTGCGCTGAAACGTACTGGCACGCCAAAGATCACTGGCAACCATCTGTAGAAGCTGCGCCCTACACCTGATCAAACGGTTGATAACCACCAAGTCGAATGCAAAGCGTGTGGGGGTTGGCTTACGGAGGTCCAGATGGCTGAACACCCGGAACATGGCAAGAACACGCCTCTTCCTGGTGATAAAAGTCACCAGGAAGAGGGCCTCACGGACGATGGCTCTAACCCAGGGAAGTGCACCTATGTCCCCCATCAGAAGGTCTATGTCGTGCGCTGCACAGGGGGTATGAACGATGTGAGGGAACTCGGCCTCTAGCAGGACACTCATCTAAATGCAGTTGGTGGCATTGTCCGTCACCACCATGACGACATGCTGTGGGCCTATGGACAGGATGGAAGACCTGATGACATCAAACATGAACTCTGCGGATATGACTCTCCCCCCTCTACTGCAATCCACGGCCCTCAAAACTGTGGAGACCAAGATGTTGAGGATCGGCCTCCTCCTGACATCAGTCCAGCCATCGGACATGATGCTGCAACCGTAAGTGGCCCAGTGGTGGCGTAGAGGCTCCATCTCTCTAGACAAGGACTCGACCCTATCCCTCAGCATGTGTGTGCGAACAACCTCTGAACTAGGGACTCTCCAGCTAGGGCTAACAGACTGTGCAAGGCAGAAGGCCCTTCTGAAGGGCTCAGAGTCGGTGATGGCAAATGAAAGGTTCAGCTCATAAATCAGACTGGCCACGGCCTGTGTGGCCTCTCTGTCCATGTGGTACCACTATGGATCCACGGTACCGGGATCCGCGGATCCTGGTACCGCTGGTGACCACAACATACAAGATCAAGGTATTTGTGTGTTGGTTATATTGAGAGCCAAATATATTTTTGTAAAATCTGCAAAATTAGACCAAGAATGGATCCTAAAATGATCCACAAGAGTGATTGGATGTTAGATACAATTGATCTACCAATCTACACAAGATTAGTTGAATCTAGATCAATATTACATGAGAAAATCTAACAAGAACAATCATAAATGAAAGGGAATTGTACTTGCTGGTTTCACATGTGTGAAAACCTGTCAGAGTATGGACTCCAGCCTGAAAACAAAGTACTGCAAGAGATGCTGAGATGTCCATCCAATGGTTCTTACTAAAAGGCCATTGTAGACTTTGAATATGTTGGAAAGAAGCGTGTCATCCCTCTGATCTCACATGTGTGAGGGTGCTTTGTCATATGATGATTCATCATGCAAAATTGACACTTGGACCAAACCTTTTATTTTGAGCACTTTTTGGTCAATTTTTTACTATATAGAAAACTCTTCTAGAAGTGCAAATTCGACTTCCTCAACTTATTCCACACGTGTGAGCAGACCTCTACACATGGGATTTGACACCTATTCATATGTAATCATCATAGGTACAAGTCATTATGATATTTACAATGTTTGATCAAGTTAGCTTTTGCCAATTTTCACAATTTTTTGGTCATGATACATGTGGGGCTTGCCCCCCAAAGCGTGTGCCGGAAATTCAACACCGAGCCATGAGTAGAAGCAAGCTTGCAAGCTGCCAGGGTGGTCAAGTTGACCATTGTACCATGTCGAGGTACGAGGGCAATCCTTATCGGTACTACACCATGTTGGGTGGGCCAGAGATGCAAAGAACAGGAAGAGGCTTGAATCCTGATGATCCCTTGAATTGGCCTGTAACCAGGTATCAGAATGGCAAGTGGTGTATGTAAATAGCGGTCTAAGGCAGGCATGAGCACATTCTCACCACCAGCCAGATTTGGAGTGACAAACTTGTAGAGATAGATTTGTTACACTTTCTCTAATATGTCACACAAATCTTATCCTCTTCGATCAACCCATGTTGCATAAGCCAACTGAGCAAGACACTCTACAATGTCTGTAGTAGTAGCATCTGTGGTTTCCTGTATTATATAAACACGTAGCTCAACTTTGTCATTATCATATGCTTATGGTTATTGTAGCATTAAGCAACATCGATGGTTTTTGGCGCTGTTACTAGGCGTTAACATTTTAGGTACCAGCGCTTGTCTTGTATGCCTGTGTACCATAATAAATACGTAGGACAAGAACTCGATAATGTGTGGCTAGCAAATGTGCCAGCAATATTGGAAGTAGAAGCAACAAGAGTGACTCCTCAAAAGAGTTGAATACTTTGGTGGCAGGTGCCGAAGACATCGGCACCTGTTATTATGTCTACTTATGCTGCATTTAGAAGCCAAAGACATGGCTGTAAAAGTGTGGTTGTTTTGAAGGAAGAAACATCAGACCTGAGTTGCCCTCTTAATCTAGCTAAATATTGTGAAATGATCTCCTCAGTCTACAATTAGGAAATAGATAAGAAAGCTCCAAGAATTTCTCTATATGCAAAGATTTCACTCATCTGCTGTAGACTACTAAATACGTCCCGCTATTGTGTTAGCCATTGCGAATCAATCATAGCTTCCCTAATAATCTACTGAAATGCTATGTGATGAGTAGCATTGGGCCAAGTATCACCACGTGAGTATGTTTGTTGGCAAGTAATTGTGGTGCCATCGAAATCTAAATCTGCTGGTTGAATCTTTGAATGTCACTCTTCAAATATAGCTAAAAGTATGTCTCTGACTTGGCCAGTCAATTCTCTTCATTCCGATGAAATAAAATACAATAACTTGTTATTGCACTTTGCTCTTGAAGCCCTAAAAGAGTAGTCACAAAACTTTCAGGATGTGGAGCTGGAGTATGAGCAAAAACATGTGAAGCAAAAGCATTATTGTACGTTATAGAACTTATAGGAGCTGTAAGTGAACAAGCTGTACGTACCACAAGTACCCACTAAGGTGTCAATTATGCAAGTTGCTGCATCATTATTTCCAAATATATCTGTATCTCACGGTTATCTAAGCTAAGTTGCAGTTGATTCTGACTTAGCAGCTGTACAGTCTGATATGCTCATGCATGGTGCCTCTCATCTCCTCATTATCTAAAGTGGTTGTAGCGTGAGTGGGTTCCATGCTAGCAAATCCATCATAGCCTGATAGAATAGTGGTGAAAACCACTCCGTAACAGTCTGTGAGAGCACTATATACTATCCCTCCAAGAAAAGCACATTGTTTAGGAAAATTACGGATGGAGCAAGTGCTTTTCTTTTCCATGTTCACCTCATAGCTGTTTTAAAATTTGGCGGATATACTCCTAGGTTTGCTTTGCAAGCATTCGGTACTGTCATTTGAATTGCCCCTTGATAACTCTCGGGTTCTCCTGCGGGGGCTTCTGTTCTCTTGATTTGACTCTTAATCATTTGATGAACTAGTGTCTTCGTCTCCCACTTTACTTGTCTTTGTAGCATTACAACTCATCTCATATCATAACTCGTGAGATGCGAGGGTTATGTGTCTGATAACCAACATGTATTCATAATGGACTACATAATATAAGAGCTTAGAGTGGAGATTTATTGATAGGTTAACCGTTAAAATTCAATTTACTCATTTTGTGTGCTTGCTGATAGTAGGTGATGATAGATCTAGCTTCAGCACAAGCTATTTCCAATGATTCAGTTGCTAATAAGTGAAAATAATCATATCTTTTGGTTTGTGAGCATGAATCTAATCAAACTTGCCAATGTCATATTTCCTGCTTGCTAACTTCCAAGCTTGTGCAGGCCAGGCTTGCCAATCACAGGTATACACTTGAAGAGAGCAGCCTCTCAGACTATGAAACACATTTCACTGTCATGGTATGCATCACTAATTTGAAAACACTGATGTGATCTTTTTCTTATTTTATGCACATCTTGGCCAAAGAACTTGGCTGGCAAGCAAATATGTGTACTGAACCTGCTCAATATTGTTGCTTTTACAGAATTATCGAGGCAAGATGAATCACATTGATACTCATGTATTTGTGTCAGATTTTGAAAAAGAGCACAGAGGTAACATCTTATACAACCATCAATAACTCATGAGCTTAGAGTGGAGATTTGGAATGCTTGTTGCTTGATTAACGCAAGCGAGGATACATTGGTCTCTTGAAGAGACTCAATAATGCGGGGGAAACAAGCAAATTCAGCTGAAAGAGACGGAGACAAAGAGGATGAAGATGAAGGGGTGAAAGGAGAGGAGGAAGAAAGAGTAGAGGGGGTAGTGGCAGTAGGAGAAGAGGTAGAGGTCGCGGGAGTGGAGGGTATGGGCGAGGGAGAAAGAAAGAAAGAAAGCTTTATTGATGTCTTTTAATGCCAAAAGGCATATAAGACAAAGTAAATACATCTCAAGTGTGATAGATACTGAACGGAGCATATAAATGTCTCCATAATCAAACAACAACAACAACTAGATATTAACCTAACAAGACTAAACAACTAAAGTATCTCATCTACCGTCAAGACATGAAAGTCTGAGATGTGGTTTGAGATATGGTACATTGGGAATCATATAACTAAGGCTGTACAATAACCATTTGAGCTGTAGGATAGACCGTATCATGTCACCACAGGACCACTGCTGAAAAAAGCAAGGATAGAAGATGATGATGATGATGATGATGATGAAGATGCACGAACTGACGAGGAGGGCCGACGTATGTGAGCTCTAGATAGGCGAAGTCTCTGTGTAGCCATAGTGTATGGTTTGGAAACAGTACGTTGTCGGCGATCACAGTGAACATCCCGAGATAAGATATCTGACTCATCCTCGGACAAAATGTCGGCGTCAATATCTACTCTAGAACGTCTCCTAGATAAAAAGGAGGTAATCTGGGTCTGTTGGGAGTCATGGTATCCATCACGATCTCTCTGACAAATATCTCTACGGAGGAGGAACATCTCACGCAGCATCAATGCAACACATCGAGGATCAACATATGAAATGAGTGAGCGCAATGTAACTGGAGTATCCCGGAAAATACAGTGATAACGTCCACTGATCTCATAATAGATGGGGCATCTAAAAAGAAAATGCTCCTCTGACTCCACCTCCCCTAATGTACACATCTGACAAAGTCTGCTCATGTGAGGGATTCCCTGGAAACGCCTTGTCTCTACATATAGCTGGTGTGAGGAAACTCGGAACTGTCCCAATGTAAATCGGAGGCAATGTGAAAGTCCACTATCCAAATAACGAGGCAAAACTGGGACCCCAACACTGTCTAGCTCTAGGAAATTGGAGCGATAAAAGTCTGGTTTGATTCCCAAAGGTCCCTGCCATGTCACTCGAGAATATGCCCGATAAATAACCCTCCTGATATACTGATGGGATCCCTCTGGTAGATCAGAGATATCCATGCCGTATGTACGTAAGAGACGAGAAGCCTAGGAGTACCATGATAGTTGATGACCCTGATAATGAAGCTGTTGAGAAGAGAGAAAAGCTATATAGGGATAGCGTGAAGCTGGAAGACTCAACACTCTCTGGATGTATATGATCAACCTGAAAATAGCCTCAACTCGGAGTGGAATAATGGCAAACTTAGCAAGTATAATCTGGTGAGGAACAGATGGCTTGGCCCTGATCATACGTGCCAGCATACTGATATGTAGACGAGAAATGCTAGTCCACTCTGACTCGGGAATCCCAGTGCACCAGGCCTCCGCTGCATACATAGTTGTGGGTGTAACAATAGTGTCAAATAGGTCACACTTACTCGGGGCATCCCGAATGTGCTTCTTGAAACAAAAACGCTCGAGACTAACCAACGAGGCATGACCCTTATGTAGTCTAGCTATGGCGGCGTGTCTCATACTGAAAGCAGGACCAGTGAAGGAAATCCCCAAATAAGTATAAGAGGATACCACATCAAGTGGGTGGGCCCCCCTAGAGTGAACACCTGTCGCTGCATAAAGGTCCTAGAGGTATTAAAGATCATGATATGGGTTTTCCTAGTATGCACAGTCAAACCAAATAAGTCTCCAAAGACCTGTAATGTATCCAAATGCCGCTGCAGCCCCGCACCAGAAGAAGAAAGCAATGCCACATCATCAGCATGAAGTAGAATGGAAATGAGTATATCACCAAGCCTGCAGCCAATACCACCATCCTGGTTGATGGCCCTCTTGAGCTCATCAATGTACAAACCAAAGAGCGTGGGGAGAGGAGCAACCCTGCTTCACCCCAATAGTGCTCCTAACTCTCTCAGAAAGACCCTCCTCCGATCTGAAGCATCCCCAAACCTGCTCGTATAGTGCCATGACGGCCAATATGGTATCAGTGGAAAAATCAAGGTCCCTCAACCTCTGGATGAGCATATGACGCGGGACCGAGTCAAACGCTTTCCGGAAATCCACAAAACACCTGGACCTAGCCTTCTCAATGATAGCCCGAAGTGTGAACACATGATCAGTGGTGGAGTCCTGAAGCCGGCCTGCCCCAAAGCATGTAGTAGACGTGTCTCTGCCTCACAACTGATCGATGTCTGAAGGATAGTGCCATAAAGTTTAGCCACAATGTGCCCAATCATAATGGTACGATAGTTGTCGGGTTTCATGGGGTCACCACTCTTATGAATGGGGTGGATGATATTAGTACACCAAGGGAGGGGAAATCCAGAAATGACGGCTTGATTAAGAAGTGAGGCTAAAACAGGTGAGAGTATATCAGGAGTTCGGCCTCTAGGTCTTCTATATCACAAGCACGATGGGTCTTCATTTTCTCAATGGCAAGAGAAACCATAGCCGGGGTGAAAAAGGAGAAGGTGGAAGGACGAGGAGATATGACAATCGGGTCAGTAGGAAAAGTATAGAGTAAAGTGGCATATTTAGTCCAACAACGTAAATCTTTCAGCAAAGGAGGTGGAGCGCGGGGGATAAACCCACACCAGAATGCACCAGATGAGGAGCTATATAGAAGATCTACCAGGCGTTCCCCTTCAAAAGTGTCATATATACATTTTTTATAACGACAAGTATATCTATATAGGCGTTTGAGATGGCAAAGATGGGGAGATGGTAACGAAGAGTTAATTTGTGTATGGAGTTGCTTTCAAACATCATCATACCAAGGTTGATGAGGATGACGAGATTTCGGGTACTTGGATCTTTTACGATGTTTCGATGGGAAGGCCATAGAGGCCGCAGTATGAAGAACTGTGGTGAGGAACGATGCTTGGGAGTGGAGTGGACTATGATAAGGAAAACCTCGGAGTAGGAAAGAGAGAGGAAGCAGGAGAGGGAGGGGGCAAGGTAAAGGGATTTGGAGCCGTAGTAGGGATGGCTGAGAAAACAAAGGGAGAATGGGGAGGCGTATTCTTCTTCCCTTTCCGATTCACTGATTGCCAATCAGCCATAATGGCAAGAAGAAAGATACAACGATGAGCCAGAAGGAGGAGGGAGGGACAAGAAAGAGGGAGGGACAGCGATGGAGGGTCAGAGAGAGGGGGACAGCGATGGAGGGCCAGCAGCAGTAGAACAGCGAGCAACAGCAGCAAGGCAGCAAGGCAGCGATCAGCAGCAGCAGCAGCAGGGCGCGAGGAGGCAGAGGGATAGGTAGCGAAGGCAGGAGCGGGACAGGAGGGAGGGAGGTGGAGATGGAGATAGGCAGGCAGGGGGATAGGTAGCGAGGGCAGGAGCGGGACAGGAAGGAGGGAGATGGAGATGGAGATAGGCAGGCAGCAGCGGAGGGCGCCCTATGGAGATGGAGATGGGCAGGCAGCGGCAGACAGGAGGAGGGTGCCATGAGGGCGCCACAGCTGCGTGAGAGGAGGGTGCCATAGCCGAGAGAGAGAGAGAGAGAGAGAGAGAGAGAGAGAGAGAGAGAGAGAGAGAGAGATTTTTCTGGTGTTTATACATCTTTTCATGCAGTGAGCTGGCTTGAAATCCATTCAAGAGTTCGAGTGATGCTTCGTTCTATTTTTGAGGCTGCTCCAGCCTTGTACCCCAAGATGCATTGTCCAAAGGCAAGAGCCATCTATGGTGTGGATGTTATGTTGGACAACTCTTTTCAACCTAAACTATTGGAGGTAAATTCATGTTTGTTGAGCAGTTCATCTCCTTCCTTTGCAAGTGTAGTTAATCTTTCATGCCCAATGGAATATGTGCTATAGTGTAATCTGGGTGATGTTTCATCACGAGTAACTTGTGAGCGTAAACAATAAAGAAGTAAGCCACCGATGATAATTGATGCTTCGAAGTACTTCCTGCAAATGAAGCATTAGTATCAGAGCTTCAGTTAGGACCTCACGGTGCACAGAAGAATGTTACACTCTCATTTTGTAGAACTAGAAGTCATAGTATCAAGTCATGCTTGATTTTCGTCTTTGAAAATTTTAAACAGTAGAAAAGTTCACATGATAAATATCTTAGCAGTCCAAAAGGTATTTTTGTGGCCATATTTAGTACATCAACTGCAAATTAAATCATGTTTTGAGCCACACCAACCTGTGCTGCCCCTCTTCACCTCAACTTGTTATTGCTACAAGTGCTATATAATTGCTACAACTTGTAGGTATGAAGCGAAACATCAGTGTAGAAATCTTTGTAATCCATATCTATGTTCTATACCTTTCTTAAGGATAGCGTGGCAATGCCACCCAAAATATCAGGATATAAACTTTGAAAGGGGCGACATGTAGTCACTAGGGATTTTAAAGATGAGCTCTATTGATAGTGAACCATATGAGGCTACCCAGCTAACTTTCTATAAAGAATAGTTTCCGTGAAGGATGCTTCACTATCTCCCATATCAGGTTTACAATGTACCTCCATGGGTGCTGCTATTGATTTACAACCATCCATTTGAAAATTCTAAAGGATAGAACATACATATTTTTCTCTCCAAACTTGAGATGTCATGAAGAATTCCAAGATCCTTCATTTCAACCTCTTAACTAGGTTTATTTGTCTTTTTCAATCTCGATGTCAATATTTCATGTGAGTACAATATCATCAACATAGAGCAAAAGGAAATTGATATGATTTGCATCAATTTTGTATTAAAGAGAGTGATCATACTCACTCATCAAGAACCCAAGAGTGAGTAGAGTGTTTAGCCTTGCATACCAACTGCATGGTGCTTGCTGGTGTCCATACGAACTTTTTTTGAGATGACAAACAAGATCCTCCTTGCCTTGGACAATGTACCCCTTGGATTGCTTGATGTAGACTTCTTCCTCAAAGTAACCATTAGTGACATCCATTTGATATAAATCTCAAGTAGTAGCAATGCTTGAAAGGGAATGAATTACAAATGAACAAAGAGTACATATAAATAGGCCTTCCAAGGGCCTAGACTCTTCCAAACTCTAAGTTCTAGAACCTTCCAAGACCCACTACTAATTATAGGGCACCCCCAAAAGTCAAGATAGGGTCCCTTAACATAATTAGACTTTACTTGGACCCACGAAATAGTACTGGACCAAAATTGGGTCCAACTCAACTAAAACTGACTTAACATGGTCTAAATAATAAACCTAACCCATGGTTACACAAGTCTCGACCTTTTGGGTCAAAGTAACCTATGGGAAACTAACATTATCATTTATTACTTCTAACACCCTCCTTAAATGATAATGTAAAAAACATAACATGACATGAAGTATGAAAAATTGCAACAAAAATGCAAAGTGTTGCATGCTGCCCAAAACTCCATGTAGCCGAAAAAGAAAAGATGTAGCTTGCTGTCCAAGCTTAATGCCGCCAAAAAAAACTTCAGCTTGAAGTAGTCAAAGTAGCCAAAATCTCAGCCCCAATCATGCCCGATGTAGAAGAGATGTAGAATACGAAGTGCGGTAGCATCAAGTCGAAGAGTGAAGACAAGCATGCTCCATCCAAAGTAGGTAACCAAAAAACCAGCCACAAGCCGAAATATGGATTTGCAATCGATCAATGGTTCCCACATGATTCCATAAGTCTTCTTACCACAAGAAACATAAAGAAGAGTATGATACTCTTTTACCATCACATCCCCCCGAATCTTACTATCAATGATCTGCTCACCAACACTAGGTAAGACAACACCGTCATCATAAGAAGTAAGCATCAAAACATGAAAATCAGCATAAGGTACGGATTTTGGTGAGGCATGTGTGTCCAAGGTAAAAAGATGCTCTGCTATCCCGCAAAGACTCGGACAACCAACAAGAGGCTGTAGCAGGCTGTCCAACAACCACAAAATACCAATACTTTGATGTCCAAAGTGTTCTAAATGTGGACCTTGCTGTCCAAAAACCTTCCGCAGGCCGTTGTAGCGTAGGCATCCCAAAGGGAGCTGGGAACCACGACTTAGCTTCCCAGCCTTCAACTCTTGCCGTCCAAACCCACTTGACATACAAGCAGCCAACTCGCCAACAACGATCAGACTTAACCAACTGGAAGTTCAGAAACCAACATTGAGATCCAACCTGGCGCCATGCCAGATCGGGGGTCCCGATGTGGGTGACTTCCCTCCAAGCAAGCCGCCCGACATACATCAAACTTAACCAACTCGAAGCTTCGTTACAAACGAGTAACATCCATTCTAAGCAAGTGGTCTGACTTACATCAGACTTAACTGACTGGAAGCTTTGTCACGAGCGCTGGAAGCCAACCTGGCACCACGCTAGACTGGACAGCCATAAACAGGTAACTTCCACCCAAGCAAGCCATCCAACTCAGCCGACAGGTTAGAGCCCGTTCCCCAAGAGCTTAACCCATTCACGTTCATGCAAGGAACACTCAGAACCACAAGCTGCGACACATTTGGGGACAACCAGTTCCTGAACCAAATGGTCCCAACAGCATACCGCTGGCGCCACGGACCGAATGGTCCCGACGGCATACCGTTGGCGTCTCGGGATACGACCCTCAGCTATGTGCCAAATTAAAAAGTTTGAAGCGGCCTTACAACTGGCGCTTTTACCGAACACTGAAACCCAGAAGGTAATCAGAGTCAGTTTGAGGAAAATCCCACTTTATTGATAAATCTGAGAAGGTTACATTTCAAGTGTGTGACCGACCCTAGTCTTCGGGGTGCTGGTATGCCAGGGCGAGTGCCAGGACAACATTCTAGCAAGGGAGGCTGAGACTTGGTTGGAGCTCGCACTGAGTCGCAACCCGCACTCCCCTATAGTATTGGTGGGATTCGCCACCTCCCCTCATACCAAGTGCTCTACCCAGACTGGTAGAGCACGTTTTCTCTCTCTAGGATTTTCCCCCTCTAGAAAGTCATTTTATCTCTCTAGAATTTATTGATCCTCAGGCTTCCTTTAATCATGCCTAGATCGTGTGAGGTGATTGCACATCGATGTGAGCTTTCTGGACTTCGCTAGAACCGATCAAAGATTTTCAGCCATAGGAACTTGGCGCCGGCTAGATTCTGGTCACAGTGGCGCCGGGAGCAGCAGGGCACTGCTGTCGCCTGGGGACAATGCTGGCGCCGGAAGTAAAGCTTGTAAAGGTAGCTTTACAACATCCACCCCACCTTTATAAAATTTGATGTCCTCATCAGACGTCAGATTAAAGTAAAGGTGCCTCCCAATTAAAATTAACTATACATTTGATCTACTTGGCACAGTACTCAATTTACTGGCCACATTGAAGCTGGCACACCACAAGTCGGAGGCTCAGCTCTTTGTACTGAAAAATTACATAACTTGAAAATATCACTTTGTCTGGGGAAAGCGTAGACTTTATATCGCTTACATAAAACCCAAGAACCTTATTAATTGGTGACAGAGGCCTTTCTGTGAAATGTTCGCCCCTGTCGCTTCTGACTTTTGACTTTGGAACTCCTTTGAGCTCCTGATTTGTCCTTGATGCACTTTGTGTTGAGCTCCCTGAGCTCCAAATTTGATCAATTCCGCACAGGTATCAAGGCTCCCTGAGCCAAAGGATTTATCGTTTGATTGCCCACTTTATGGTCCACTCCGTGCCTTGTTGCTTTCGCGCCTGGATTTCTCTCCTTGTCCCAGCCTAATCTTGATACTTTTCCTTCTTGCCTCTTTAAGGTAGGCAAAGATTGAGTACTCCGCAATGCACCTCTCACCTAGTTTGAAGTAGTTGTCTTTGAATCAGCCCAAATGTAACCATTGACCTCGTGGAGAGCCAAGGGGTCGCACCAGTTTGATCCGCATACGAACTATCTCTTCGCGTTTGTTTAAAACACCATGTCCGTGTCGCGCAAAACTTGACTTTCACAATTCCATCACTGGTCAGTTGCCTCACAGTCAAAACAAGAAGTGTACGTCTAGCTTGGCTTCAAGTAGTTCTCTTTGAATGAGACACATGCACCCAGAGTTTGCACTAGTCCGATTTCAGTACGAACTGTCCCTCAGCGTTCGTTCGAAGTACCAAGTCTCTCGTGCAAGACTCAGCTTTTACAATTCCTTCATTGATCAGTTGCTTTACACGTAACACAAGTCAGCGTACTCATTATGTCTCCTCATCATTGCCGGTCCAGAGAAAGCCTATAACAAGCTTTCCTTTCCACAACAAAAACTTGTCAACTTATTAGGTCCAAAGTTCGCCAGTCTCCTCGTGTGAGTATGGCTAGGTCACCTTGAATTTGCCCCCATTTTGATCAACTTTCATTCAAAATTTGCCCCAAGAGAGAGGTGTGTGTGACAGTTCCCCTCCACTTATAAAAACAGCTGACCAGACTTAGAGTAGAGTTTTCAGACAAAAAGCCTTTCCAACACTTTGCTTCCCATCTGCTAGGATTATGGCTTGATCGAACTTGTTGCCAATCTCTGAAGAGGATCCTAGTCTTTCCCCTTTGAGGAAAAACCCAACTGACATTGGATATCACCCATGCTCAGTGAGTTTCAGTTCCGAAGGTAGCCATCCCAAATGGAGACCAACTGCTCCATAGAAGATCTCCCCTGAAATTGCCCTTTCCAACTTTTGACTTCCTGCTTGTGTCTGGTGGGCGTTGTCGCAAATGAAACTAACCCAAGTAACAGGCTAGCCATCCATCCTTTGCAAACATCGAGTCGTTTCGTTGTCGCTCACGTGCTAGTACTTGAACTGCGAACCCGCCCCACAGATTCTGTAGTCCTCTTTGTCTGATGGTATCAGCCTTCAAAAGAAAGGTTCCTTCTCGAGCCATCAGCTCCTTGTATCACAAGCAATCATGCAAACCAGGCAAAGCACGAGTACTAAGACTCACCACGAATACATACAAGCAAGACACTCAGGCAGGTTTACTAACAGGTAACAAAGACAAGGTCCCCCTTTGAGATAGTCCTGCCAAAGGACCTTTGCCTGGCCGCGCCCATACAGATCGATCACAGAATCAGCCCACAGAGAACACCCATCCAACTATCCGTGCTTTCACCATTAAGCAGCACATTGCCTCAGTCACGCCCCACCAAATCTGGTCGATAGCCCTTATAGCTAATCGATCGGCAGCTATCCCGCACCGGCAGCTAACCACCCGTGCTTTACACCCGAATTCGAGCAGCATCTCTGTATCAATGGTTAACCCGTACAGTTCGAATATGTCGCTTCGCACCCCACAAGGTACATCACTTTGCCTCATCCGTCCTACGTGCAGACAGCGCCAGGCCCGAACCGCGAGAACTGACCGTGCTTACACCTCGAGGGCAGCACTTTGACTCATCAAGTCCCCTGTTCTGCCGACCACCCCGACCGTGGACGCACTCGTGCTTACACTGTGGGCAGCACCTTGCACAACAGTTATTCTGATGAACCCCAAACAGTGGCCATTTCTGTGAGGTCCGCATAGCTGACCGGCCAGTCGGCTCTGATACCACATGTAGCGCAGGCATCCCAAAGGGAGCCGGGAACCACAACTTAGCTTCCCAGCCTTCAACCCTTGCCGTCCAAACCCACTTGACATACAAGCAACCAACTCGCCAACAACGATCAGACTTAACCAACTGGAAGTTCAGAAACCAACATTGAGATCCAACCTGGCGCCATGCCAGATCGGGGGTCCCGATGTGGGTGACTCCCCTCCAAGCAAGCAGCCCGACATAAATCAAACTTAACCAACTCGAAGCTTTGTTACAAACGAGTAACATCCATTCCAAGCAAGTGGTCTGACTTACATCAGACTTAACCAACTGGAAGGGAGGCTGAGACTTGGTTGGAGCTCGCCCTGAGTCGCAACTCGCACTCCCCTATAGTATTGGTGGGATTCGCCACCTCCCCTCATACCAAGTGCTCTACCCAGGCTAGTAAAGCACGTTTTCTCTCTCTAAGATTTTCCCTCTCTAGAAAGTCATTTTCTCTTTCTAGAATTTATTGATCCTTAGGCTTCCTTTAATCATGCCTAGATCGTGTGAGGTGATTGCACATCGATCTGAGCTCTCTGGACTTCGCTAGAACTGATCAAAGATTTTCAGCCATAGGAACTTGGCGCCGGCTGGATTCTGGTCACAGTGGCGCCGGGAGCAGCAGGGGCACTGCTGGCGCCGGGGACAATGCTGGCGCCAGAAGTAAAGCTTGTAAAGGTAGCTTTACAACAGCCGTTCCCGATGCATAATAGGATGCTCACGATGTAACATAGGCTGAAAATGATCAATAAACCATGGCTGAATCTGGTGTCCACCATCTTCAAGAAAAAAACCAACAGCTTGCCACTTTGAACACCCAAAAAATCCAGCAACACGCCACTTTGAACCAATGTACTAATTGACATGATTTTTTCCCCTCCTCCATTAGTACAAAATGGCTTCAAAGAATGCTTGATTTCAGCCTTTTCCAAAACATTATCTTGAGAAGCTTGCTCATAAAGTTCTTCACTAATGCATCCATCATTTGCAACAAATGGCTCAAGAGAAGAAGAATGCTTTACCATACCAACATTCCGATGCAAACTTGTATTTGTAGAAAGACAATGATCAAACTTTGCATGACTTTGCTCTTCTACCTTCAAAGAGGATGAAGTAGAGAGGAGAAAACATGATGATGAATCCTTTATTCGGTACATCTTTAAAAGTGTTTCCCAAGCACTTTTAGAGGTCTTGCAAAATCTCAAATGATATAAGATAGATCTTGTTACCGATAAAATCTTGATCATCACGTCGATGCAAAATCTCAGCTTGCAACTCCATGAAGAATAGTTGGTGCCGTCCAACATATCTTCACCTGAACATGTACGAATTGCTCCCAAATCTCTTGCCATAAGAACCAGCCGAGAAGATTAACTGTTTCAAACCCTAAATGTGTCGTAAAAGTCACAAAAACCAGCAAGTATCAAATCTGACAAATCAGCACCGGAATGTGTCAAAACCACACATTAGATGGATGTAGGAACTCGCCCTCCTACAAGCCTTGTGTGCTGAAAATTTCAGCCTAAAATTGCATTACAAACTCAAAAACCAGCAAGCAAAGAATCAGGTTAGCCTCCAACAAAGCTTTTTTCGGAACCCTTCTTTTTTGCCAAAAAGTGTGAACAATACACACACGGATAGGGCTGTTGCAGCACCCTACAAATGGTAATATGCTGTCCAATTTTCAGCCTCGGAATGTGATCGGATCATCACAAAAAAATTAGCGCCTTCTTCCACACCTGGAAACAAGCAAAAAGAAGCGAATCTTCACTTTGTAAAATCAGCAAGGGTGCTGATTTTTCAGCCAAATCAGAAGAATAGAAATTGCTTGTAGATGGGCGCCCTCCTGCAAAGGAGCAAATCTGAAAAATAGGGCAGCAGCGGACCAACGGAAGTAGGATAAACCTACACGGATGTGGGAGACCTAAAAGAAGCCCCAAAGAAGATAATTAATGGTGCTTTCCTGCAACCTGAAAAATCAGCAAACAACAACCTGATTTTTGGGCGCCCAAAATCTTGTTATCTTCTTTGATGTGTGGCGCCCTCCTGCAAAACAGAAAAGAGTCAAAAAACGGATCTTCACTCCAAAAAATCAGCAAAGGTGCTGAATTTTTGTGATCCCTAAGTGAAGACGATCCCTTTTGGTAGGGTGCCCTAAATCAAGCATAGAAGATCCATGGCTCTGATACCATGTGGGAAATCAAAGTGCCAAGATCCTTCTAACATTCAATCTCCATATACAAGAAGAGTGTAGTCAGTCACTACTGATCTACGTTCACGAAATTAATACAGCATTCGACTTAGTTTCAACCAAATTGCGAAATTCAAATGAACAAGAAAAACTCAGACATATGAAATATCAGCATAAGCATTCACTAGTTGTATGACTCCTAGCCTCACTATGTATCCACCAAGGGTGTCAAGAATCACTGCAAGAAACAAGACTCAATGAAGTTTTAGAACTTTTAAAGGACCTAAAAACATTCTCACGCAATATCATCTTTGATGAAGTTGCCAAGATGCTGGGTTTAAAGAGTTAGCAATGGACATGGTGTTGAAGAGACCGTGGGTGAAACCCCAAGAGCTTTGATACTGTATACCATCAACAAAATAGACTAGAAATTCTTCGGAAGAAATGTCAGGAAAAGCATATGTAAAAGTTCAAAACTGATGAACCTAATCTCTGAGAAATCCTGTCCTCTGGAGTCACTAGAACTGAGGACATTGCAGGATGCACTGAGCTAGATATACTGCATCTCTTTTATAAAAGTAATTGACTCACATAGAGAAGCAAAAGATCATCGGGAATAGCTGTCCCTCTTGTTCTTGATATTCTGCCAAGGTCATAATGTGCATGCAAGAAAGAACCATATATATTTTATCCCACTCACCCTTGGACAATCAGAAAAGCATGTCTCTGAATTTATATACCAATCATCTAGGCCTTCAAGAGTTTCGATGGTGCCAAACTTATCAACTTGCATTTGATTGTAATGCAAAATTGACACCTTGAGATTCTTTCTAAATTAGCGATGCATAAAGTGTGTATGGAGTTCATGTAGATAAAGAAATAGGGATGATGTGCGCTATGGATGCAAGACGTGGGACAGAATGTAAAGATGGATACATTTACAAGGGTACTTGTGCATGCAAAAGAGAAACTCAAGACGCAGATAGAGTATCAGAATAAGTTCTACAGTAGTGGCAGTGTCATCAATAGACACAGAGATGAAGTACAAGTGGTTGCATTATGTTTGTGGAGTTGATGTATAATAATGTGCAGTAAGCTTTTATAGCCAACGACTGTAGCTAAAACAAAAAAGTAGAGAAACTAGCTGCTACAGAGCACTGCTAATTTTTTTCCTCTTTTTCAAACTATTATTGAATACAGCAAGGACAATTTTTTCGATTCCTACAACAATGTCCAACAAGCTAAATTAAGTTACTCCTTTGGTTGATTTTCAAAAAAACTTATAAAAAAGAATCACACAGAATCGCCTGTGATTATGAACAATAGTTAGGTACAAAAAGTCCGAAAAGTCCTGTCTCTCTTAAAAAAATGTGCACCGATTGTTATATGTATCAAATCTAAGCTTAGTTGAAAAATGTGTAATCAGATAGCAAATGATTTCAAGATCTTCGGAAATTAGATCAACAACCAAGGAGCTTTGAAATTCCATTTCCATCCATCCTCTTATGATCTAGGGCTACTTGTATTGTAGCCAATTGAATAAGATTGCCTCATCATCTTCTTGTGTATGTAGATTTACAAAAATCTGTTCTTAAAGTTAGTTCTAAGATTCATTCACTTTTGGTAAATAAAGACTGATGTCTAAGGAATGTTGGCCTTAAATTGGTCTAGGGTTTAAGCTCACATCAATGTAGAATTTTTTGCTATTGTAGGGCAGCTGATAAGATATGCTAAAATCAAAAGAAAGTGCCAGCTCTACAAGCACTTTGTATGGTTTCTGAATACATGTTAATTATTATGCAGGTAACTTACTGCCCTGATTGCACAAGAGCTTGCAAGTATGATGTACAAAATTTTGAAAATGGTGAACTTATCAAGGGAAATGAATTTTTTAATGATGTTTTTGGGTGCCTATTTTTGAACGAGTCTCATCATGTAAGCCCTCTCTAAGTATGCCGTTTGAAACCTACATAAAGAGCCTTATTGCATCACATAGCAATGTGCTTTATGGTAGAAGCATGAGTATCCATGCACAAGGTGGTAGTAGTCTTGAGATATCATCCATACATCAATTATTGGACCTTTTGAGTCTATTAACAAAAATTAGACAAAAATCAAAATCAAAATCTAGTTCTGATTTTGTGAAGGCAGTGCTGCAATTTGTTATTTTTGCTTGTTAATCCTGTGGCTCTGCATTTATCCACTAGGTTTTGTACTTATCAACTACTATTTACCCAGCTGGGATAATAAGCCGAATCTTCCTATGTCACGTTTGTTTTTTTTTCACTTAGATCCACAAACCCTTCACATGGGTAGTTTTACAAGGTATATTGGTTTGGTTTTTACACATGTGGAGATATTCATAGTAAAGGCAAGTACATGAGTCTCTACATACTAACCTTTATTGGCTGGAAGGTACCCATTTTTAACTATTGGATTATTCTTTGATGTAATAGAGGATGTACTATGTTTGTGCTAGTTCAAATATTGTACTCATTGGCACATAGAAGGTGCATAATCCGGTTGAAGATCGATTGGGTACCTTTAGGAAATATCACAGTTTCTTGTTACAAAGGATCGTGTGTATAAGTTTCCATATAAACCTACGTTTGGATAATGTGATGTGACTTCATATAACAAAAAATAGGACCTTCTCAAAAGCTTCAGAGATCTGCGTAAGAGATAATTTGCAGTGGAGTTTGAATGATTGATGTGACATGAGGATGGAATTTGTAACATTGCAATTAGAGTTTACATTTCTTGCATTTAGAATAGAAAACAATGTTAGAAGGCTAAATAAAATAGGAACTTTATATCCTTCATAATTTTAATGTGGTTTTCCTATTTTGTATCATGTGTTGGAATAAGTAGTGGGTAATGCCACTTTGTTGGCTATTTGTCGACATACTTGAAATATACTCATTAATATAAATGCGGTGAAGGCCCAAAGTGCCTCGAAATGGAGCGAGACATGTTAGGGCCCTCCTAATGTGAATGGGGTTGAGGTTATTTGTGAGGAGGCATAACCTCTTCTCTCTCATGTTGAGTTCATTCTTTCTTCTCTTTGTATGGTGCAACCTTCTTGGATACAAGCAGTTTGTTTCCTCTCCATCTCTCTTGTCTATTATGACTTGAATCACTGCTGCATGCTTTGATTTCTTCACGGTATCAGAGCAGGGAATTTCCATTTGTAAATGGATAGATTCTGTTTCTTCTTGTAAAGAGGACAATAAAAAGAGATCCATTCTCTTTGGTTATGTTTTAATATACTGCTTGTTTGCGAGGAATGCACAAAACATGTGTTGTGCAATGCACTGTGAGCAGAATTTGATCTGAGCAGAAAAGCTTATGACTGGCCCATCACAGGCTAGTAAAATCTGCATGGAAATGAATGATCAGCATGGCCAGGTAGTTGCATGCGAACTACCTCCTGAATGTAATGATGCAACAATGTGTAACAATTTCTTGTTTGATGGACAATTTGTGATGCATGGAATGCACAGTTTGTTGCATAATGAACCTTGAAGGAATCATTGGAAATCCTTTCAACAAGGCTGTTAATCAGAATGTAAAATCACTGGCTAAATTTGTGAGTAGGATACGCTGATGCCTATTCATGAATAACTGCAGCCATTTCCGAGGGTTTGAAAACTGCAAAAGAAAGTTACAGGTCAGCATTGTATCCTACCTCTATCCCTGGTCTGACCAAAGCATGAATCTACGCTGAAGTGTGCTGAGATGTGAATAAGGTTGCTAGGCAGTGGATGTCAGTCTTCATCCACTGACATTTTCACTCTTGCAAATGTGAATAACGTTAATGACAACCTGTCAGCCTCTTTAAACCAGTTGCAAATGCGATTTGTGGCTGCACTGTGAAGAAGTGTGGTGTGGAGAAGTCACGTCGTTAATCACAAGCGAAGATGACCCACTTGAAGGCGTTCGCAGCCCGCCGTCTTGACAGCCAAGGCTTGAGGAAAGAGAGCATTGATGTAGCAGAAGCATGGTCTCTCAGTATGAAAAGAAAGAACCTGCCAATATGCTAGAACTCAGTTGCTCATCAGCAGGGGACAGCTATGAAGCAGTCCGATCACTCACATTGCTTCATTTGTGAGGTCTTCCTGTAACCTGTTGCAGGCCGAATGTTGAGGTGTACAAAGCAGTCATGAAGATTTTGCTGGCCTTGCTGCATGGAAGGAGGAGATCTTGCTGGCTTTAATTAATGTATTTGCTAAAAGCTTGATGTAGAAGATCAAATCAATGCTGAAGAGGGCCACATACTCTTTGTCTTTGAGCATTAAGATTTGGCATAGCCTTCTTTTGGAATGTGAAAAATCATGGAGGCAGCCTAACCCTTTTACCTCAGCACTTTGCTTTTATGCTTTGAAATGTGAAAGCATAAATTGTCTTGAAATGAAGAAATGGAATCAATCTTCAATGAAACATTGCAACTCACTATTGAAAAGAGGGAAAATTATTAGAACTTTAAAAATTGGCGTTGCAACAGTTTAAAGTTACCAACAAGCTGCAAATTGAAGTGCCTCTATCTTAATAAAGTGTGCCCTATTCTTTATTGAATTTGAGGTCTGTTTTACCCTTGTGCTTCCAAAGTGAAATTCCTGAATGAAGTTCTATCTTTAGTGCAGAGTTTAAACCCTAACCAAAGTTGTGAAAGATCATTTTTGGTTTCAAGTTGTCTTGAAGGATGCTTGAATCCGAAGTTCTGAAGCCCATTTTTGAAAAGGAGTGGAGCTTTTCAAATTTTTGGAAACATTTGGCAATGGCATGCTGCTTTGAAGCTTTGAAGTTTATTGCAAGTTGAAGAATGCAAAGCCCTTATTGGTGCTCTCTTGAAGTCTATATCAGCCCTAATTGAAGTGTGCCCTAGCGTTGTCTGAAGTTGGAGGACTGTTATTTAAGGAGCATTTTGTCAAGTGAAACTGTCAGTTTGACAGGTTATGAAAAGATTAGACCTAACCAGAGTAATGTGCAAATCTGCAAATTGAAGTTTTGCCTCTGTTTTAATTCTAAAGTTTCCTAATGGTGGCAAAACAGTAGTGAAAGATGACTGCATTTCATAATGAAATTTTATGTGCTATATACTGTTGTGAAGTTCTTACCTTGCAGAATCGCCTTCAACCTTGCAATGTGAAATTCTTCAGCGCAGTGAAGTTTGGGGCCCTTAGATTATGTTGAAGAGCCGAAGAAATAATTTTCTAAGCTATGCTACTAAAGAACAGTTTATTTTTAAGGCAGTCTTGGAGGTGTCCTAATGAAGGATAAATTTACATACTAGAACATTGACGACAGTCATTGAATGTAATCATGTAAATGTGTGGATTATGAGATGCACAAGAAATGAGTCAAGTATCATGTAAAAAAAATGTGTAGAAAAAATGTGCTGTAGTGATTTTTAAGAGCACCAACAAGTCCGACCTCAAGGGAGGGTGTTGGAATAATTAATGGGCAATGCCACTTTGTTGGCTATTTATTTACATTTGAAATGTACTCATTAATATAAATGTGAGAAAGGCCCAAAGTGCCTCTAAATGGAGTACGACATTTTAGGGCTAATGTGAATAGGGTTGAGCTTAATTGTGTGAAGGCATAACCTACTCGTCTTTCTCACATTGAGTTCTTCCTCTCTTCGCTTTGTATGGTGCAACCTTTTTTAATGCAAGCAGTTGACTTTTCTCTTCATCTCTTTTGTCTATTATGAATTGCATGAAAACTGCCTAGATCTACTAGTTGGTAACCATGAGTAAAATCTATATCGATTCAAGAAGACGATTTTCAGGAATCTGACTAGATCAATGAGGGATAATGGATTATTGATTCTCTAGGCCATAACCAAGAATGAGTGGGACGATAGAAATTTTGCTATCCTAGCAAGCTGTCTATGAATTGGTTCATAGATTTAGGATTGACAGCAAGATGTTTGTTCCTCATAGGTTACCTTTTCCAAGACGGTATCCGGTTCAATAAAATTTATATTTTCTGGTACTGTGCTTGATGGTGACTAAAACCCTTGGGAGCATGTGTTCTCTCCAGATGAAAAGTTAAAATTGAATTTTTCTTTTTCAAAGTTTGGTTAAAAGTTGAAATTGTGTACTTGTTTGGTATATTTCTAAGTTGATGCTAATCATTAGAAATGGGTCAAGTGAATGTTTGTGCAAATTACTTGTCAAAATTGGTTTTAAAAATGTCAAACAATATGAAATGGACAGATAGAATAGTGGTGACAGAACTTTTTATCCGAGCATAAAAAAAAAATCTTAAGTTGGATACAGCTTAAGAGTACTAAAATCCTATTGGTAGGATTTCTATTCATGTAATTTCATGTTCTGAGTTTGGATAGTTTTTGTCAATATTAACGAAGTAATCCCAAACCAGTCAATAAAAAAAAGAAAACAGTCCAAATTTATTGGAAAAATCGTAATTGATAGGAACTGATCAAAAGTAAAAAAATTTATTTCATTTCCAATTAAATCCTATGGTAAATTATAAGCAAAAGATCATACTAGTACTGCTTTTGATACTAGTAGGTAACTTTTGAATATCAATGATTAACCTAGGTATAGGATAGAAGTGAAATTGTTTCAAAAAAATTTCTACAGTAAATTTACTTTAAACATTTACTAATGTCGTTACGTCTTCTTAGATTTTCAGGGGACTGAAAATCCTAGGAGGGAAAGAAGAGTGGACATCAGAGGTAGTAATTGGGATCGGGAAACGTATTTCGCAATTAGGATTTTGGTAATCCCTGTAAATAATTGCTTAATATCGGATATATTTTTTAGAATGGAGTTCATTTAGTTGAGTTCATGACTGATATATTTGTAACCATTGAGTTATCTGCAGTTTTGGATGGCAATTATGATGTTAGAAGTGGAATCTGATACATGGATTACATTGGATCTGTTAATTGATAGAAGTTTATCCTTATAGTTAATGCTCTTGGATCCAGGGGGATTTGAAGCTTATCATTAACCAGAAATGATCAGAATATAATGTTGAACCATGTTAATTCTCATGTTTAGATCATAGGGTCAGGTGTGGATTTGTTGTATCCATTTGATAGGCATGCCAATCATCCAAATAAATGGATTCTCTAGTTTATGGGAACAAAAGATAATTTTCTTTGTGAACTATATGACAGCTAGATGATCTGTGGATATCTAGAATATCAGATAAGGTGGTTAAGGGTTTTCTAGAATGAAGAGCTGGTGGTAAGGGACATCAATAATTTTGGAAAGGGAATTCTAGGATTGTGAAGATCTGATTATCAATGGAGTATTTTAGTATCTAGTATGATATGGGAAAAAGAAAAAGAAAAACCATTGATAAAATGTGGGGTATTTTGGAAAATCTTGAGGTTTAATCTAGATCCAAATGTGGTATCTCATTATTTACAAAATCAAAGGTCCGCAAATCTATTTCTCGCTTTCTTAATTAATCATTTATTTCTTAGTAATTTCTCGAATATAAGACATCAGACTGATTTATATGATTCTTTCCAGCATGATGACTCTCGTTGTGTCACACTTATGCTACCAGAGATGGTCTTGTTGTGCCAGGATATGTACCAGTCAGCTCACCAGCCACATCCTAGCTCTCAAGCTCAGATTACGTCTTTCTTCACCAGGAGACGGACACGGTCTGATGACAATGACAACGACATACCACCTCACTGATATCAGAGACAGTGTATCACTCAGTGTATCACTCATAGTCATGCAGCAGCTCACACTTCCCACCCTATTACGAGAGCACACAGTTTTCACCCCCCTAAACGACGTCAATGGCGGCCCACATTACCTCTTGCTACAGCTCGTATCACATCCTTTTTCAAAAGTAGCACTATATGATATTACTCTACTCCTGGCAGCTATCTTGCTCTCACTCATGGACAGTTTGCAGTTTGTAGTTTATAGTTATTTTACTCATTGGAGTTATTCTTCTAAAAGACTGTTATGTCATATATATTACTACTTGTGTGAATAGACTTGGAATTCAAATAAATTCTAAGGTCAAAGTGTTTCAATTTCTTAAATCTAGGATATCTCTGTTTCATAAATAGATTTCAGTGGAATGATTGTACTGTCACTCAAGTTGGAAATATTCGAAAGAGAAGTCATGTTTGTAATAGAGTGAATCCTTTTGTGGAATGCACTTATTATTGACTTTTCATGGATTTGAATATTTTCATATGTCATCTTTCCAGTTAACTTTTACAGAAATTGATAATTTCTTTCAAAGGAGGGAGCTGATTAGTGAAGTTACACGTATTTTGTACATGGATAACAATTGACTTTCAGAGTTGACACTTGTCTTCCTCATTGTGCTAACTTGCGCAGTTTTGTGTGGTGGGATGGTGGCAGGTACCAGTTGGATGTCTTGAAATATGTTTAACTATATGCTTTTCAGCTATGTCTTTCCTTGTTGGTTTATGAATAAAGGTTCTTAAAAGGTTTTGGTCATGACTTGTCAATAGGAGCTTTGATATCTCTCTCTCTCTCTCTCTCTCTCTCTCTCTCTCTCTCTCTCTCTCTCTCTCTCTCTCTCTCTCTCTCTCTCTCTCTCTCTGCATTATCTCTAAGGACATGTTCAAGGTTCAACTACTAGTGATATGCTTCTTGGTGAGTACGTATCCCCAAGGAACATTCTCTTATCTTTTTTCATCGGTTGATTGCTTTCATAAAAGAGCATATTAACAATGAGTAGTAGTCATAAGTATGCTCATTCAAATGGCAACAAACCAATGACAAGCCCCAAAACTTGAATACCCTTTACAAAATATACTTAGGGCACTTTAGACAAGTTCTCAAGAGTAAACCCAAAGACAAGTCTTTTTTACATACTCTACCATAATTTTGATCATGAGAAGTACATACAAACCTAGATACTTCATTTTACTCCACCATTTAGACCCTAATTATTTGAAATCAAAGATTTTGGCTAGATGATCTAGAACATAAAAGGTTCTTTTCATGTGAGTGGAGTGGAGTGGAGTGGATTCTCTGGATGGACATAACATGTTAATTAATTATATAATTTTTGTGACTCATGTTATGAATGCGTACTTTAAGCTAGACAACTTTGAGAGTCACACTTGAATGAGGCCAAATTTGTTAGCACTACTTATTTTGATTATCTACATGGGTTCTAACTAAGAATCTATGTGCACCCATACTCATGGATAGTCAAATGGCTATATCTAAACATAACTCAATTAAAATTTATATGTCTCATGTTGGACTATCACACTAGATGCTCTCCCAAATGAAAAATATCATGCTTGCTTGATCTTGGATTTTGTTGGGGTGTGTGATCACCTACAAAAATAATAATAATACCCATATTACATCAAATCTTGTAAAGACCACAAATTCATAGACTTCGGTGTGAATGCAATAGATTGAGATGCAAAGGTAATTACGTTGACATATGTTTGAAATATACAAATAATGTTTATTACGTTATTTGATCCACTTGGATATCAAAAATTCACTAAGATGGAGGTCCACTTCCTATATTTTCTAAAAAAACAATCATCTTATTGACGATATAAACAAAACCTAACAAAAATTGAGGAACAACTAATATTCTAGTACAAAGACATTTATTGCTAAGAAACATCATACAACCATTCAATAGTAACATGATTTTTTCAATCCATGTGACAAATATATTATGCACTTATGTGTCACCATATTAAAAATACATAGGCGTATCTTCTGCAACTCATAAATTGAAAGGTTATAGAATATGGGTCCATTCATAAGACTTTTAATGATCCTATTCATATTTTTGAGTAGTTTTTAGTTGTGAGGACATAAAGAGAGTTTGAGCATGAAATTCTTGGTTGAGAGCAAGTGTTATTATATTGTTTGTCTCAAATTCATATACTTTGAGATGACAAGAAAAAAAAAAAAACTCTAATGTCATTCTCCATGACTACAAAATTACAAAAAAAAAAAAGTTTGAAGAACACATGGCATATGTTGAATTTGTCAACTAGAGTGATAAGCATAGTATTTTTATTTACTAAACAGGGATAACTCTGCTTTCAAAATCTAATGAACACCATCTGCTAGAGTGATAAGTATAATATTGTTATTCATTAAGTAAGAAAACTCCATTCTCAAAGTTCAATGAACACCATTCCCTTATTGACCAATGAAAAGGAGATCAACACTCAAGTCCAATTCATAGTCACTCTTTTGATTGTGCTCATTGGATACAAGTCGGTAGAAAAGAGCCTCCTTGCATGGCGTGTTGAAATTCAAAAATTAATCAGATACCATTATATATGATGAAATTAAACACAAACATTGCCCATATTATCCTAGTATGAGGTAGTCATCCATGGCATATATAAAAATGGTTAAAGGGTTTATAATAGGCAAGGTTGCACTATTTTAGATAATAAAGTGGGTAGACGGATTAGGTTGAGAAGCATTTTGCTCTCATCATATACCATTTGATTATGATATATGTTCTACTTCCTTTATGGTCCATGTACCATGGTTGATGGGTTATGACATATACACCTTAAGCTTCTTGGAAGTTCTTAGCATGTATTTTCAATCTAGGCACTAATTATTATGATTGCCAAGTGAAGGTCTCCTTAGATCCTGTTACATGCAACCAAAAGGACACTTGTGGAGCAAAACCACCCAACCAATAGAAAATGGCTAGTCAAAACCCTAACCACTTCACTCCCAAGCCAAGGTGACTGAATGCAATAGAAAAGACGATCTTGGCTCCTAGAAACATAATTATGAGTGAGTAGGTGGGCGAGTTCCTACAAGATAAATACTCGCTAAGGAATATTCTTGTAGGGCTCTCGCCTATCACGACTTGTAGTAGTTGTGTTCCGAAAGGAGCATGACCTCACCTTCAACCTGTTAGCAAGAGAATGGCAGAGTGGACTTGTGTGAGAGAAGAGAACACCAAAAGAGATGGAGGTGTGTGTGTGTGTGTGTGTGTGTGTGTGTGTGTGTGTGTGTGTGTGTGTGTGTGTGTGTGTGTGTGTGTGTGTGTGAGAGAGAGAGAGAGAGAGAGAGAGAGAGAGACCCAATTGGGAGAATTGCTTTAGATTAGCAAGATTGAATATGCAATACAAAGAAAATGATCTCCTTTTATAGTTGAGAGAAGGACCCTGGTCTCAAAATCCTATTGGTCCATTTCCGTCGCGGTAGAGCACAAGACAATAGTGGGCGAAACCGCGTGCTCTACAAAGCTAATTCAAACTATAAAGGAATGAAAGCTTATTACTGAGAAATAAAGAATCAATGCACAGAGCATCTACTTTTGTATTTCTCTAATAATATTCTGATGCTGAATTCTTAAACACTTGATCTTCAATCAATCTCGTCTACTCCTCTTCGTCGTTAAACTGAATACGCAAATGATATTCAATATATATACATAATGTTACAGGTGTGCAGATGAATAAAGTACAGGGTGGATGTGATGTCTGTAGGAGATCATGGTTGGTTGCAGTCATTGTCAAGTCTATTAGCGCAACTGCATGGGGTGAGCATGAAGAGGGGGTGTGACGTTAGCTTTTGCTTTTCATCTTTTCATCGCCTTTGAGAATTTGCACGTTAAAATGCAGACTGCACGACAATGCCAGTAAATATGCAGCATGAATGGAGGCAGATTAAAATGGAATTTAGGTGACTAGAGGACATAAATCCAACTCTCTCTCTCTCTCTCTCTCTCTCTCTCTCTCTCTCTCTCTCTCTCTCTCTCTCTCTCTCTCTCTCTCTCTCTCTCTCTCTCTCTCTCTCTCTCTCTCTCTCTCTCTCTCTCTCTCTCTCTCTCTCTCTCTCTCTCTCTCTCTCTCTCTCTCTCTCTCTCTATGCAATTTTGTAGGTTTCGGCCTTACCGTTGGTCGTTACAACTTTGACTCAACAATTTGGAAGGTTGCAATTTCCTTCCTTTGAGACTTGGAATCGTCATGAACCGCATGGTGGCCCTTTGCAGTGCGGTTGCAGTTTAGTTGAAATACGGTCTAAATAAAAGAAACTCTCTCAACTCTCTCACATCAGATGCTCTCTCTATCACTTCGGCTGCTCGCTTCTCTCTCTCTCTCTCTCTCTCTCTCTCTCTCTCTCTCTCTCTCTCTCTCTCTCTTCTCTCTCTCTCTCATGGTCTATGCGTTTTTGTAAGTTTCGCCTTACTCTGGTCATCCAACTCTTGACTCGACATTTGGAGTTTCATTTTCTTCTCTCGTCTTGGATCGTCTATGACTGCTTGCTGGCACTGTGGTGCGGTTGCGGTTTAGTTGAAATTTCAGTCTTACCTTTCTCACTCAGAAACTCTTGACTCGACATTTGGAGGTTTCAATTTCCTTCCTTCTATCTCTCTGGAATCATCTATGAACTCATGCTGGCTCTTTGTGGTGCTTTGCTTTCTCTGAAATCTGCTCTACTAAAGGAAACTCTCTCTCTCTCTCTCTCATACTCTCTCTCTCTCTCTCTCTCTCTCCCTCTCTCCCTCTCTCTCTCTCTCTCTCTCTCTCTCTCTCTCTCTCTCTCAGTCACGGTTCTCAGGGTCCCTATGCAGCCTAAATGCTCTACGTTAACCACAAACCGCATAGTCTCTCTCTCTCTCTCTCTCTCTCTCTCTCTCTCTCTCTCTCTCTCTCTCTCTCTCCTCTCTCTCTCTCTCTCATCTCTCTCTCTCACCTCTCTCTCTCTCTCTCTCTCTCTCTCTCTCTCTCTCTCTCTCTCTCTCTCTCTCTCTCTCTCTCTCTCTCTCTCTCTCTCTCTCTCTCTCTCTCTCTCTCTCTCTCTCTCTCTCCCTCTCTCTCTCTCTCTATCTGATTTTGTAGGTTTCAGCCTTAATGTTGGTCGTCACAACTTTTACTCTACGGTTTCGAAGGTTGCGGTTTCCTTCTTTTGAGACTTGGAATCATTATGAACCACATGCTAGCCCTTTGCGGTGCGAATGCGGTCTAGTTTAAATGCGCTTTAGTTGAAATGGGGTCTGAATAAAGGAAACTCTCTCACTCACTCACTCGGATGCTCTCTCTCTCTCACTCGAATGCTCGCTCAGTCTCTCTCTATCTCTCTCACTCACCTACGGCTACATACGGTCTCTCGCTCTCTCTCGTTTCGTCTCTCTAACTCGAATGGTCTCTCTCTCTCTCTCTCTCTCTCTCTCTCTCTCTCTCTCTCTCTCTCTCTCTCTCTCTCTCTCTCTCTCTCTCTCTCTCTCTCTCTCTCTCTCTCTCGGCTGGTTCTCTCTCTCTCTCTCTCTCTCTCTCTCTCTCTCTCTCTCTCTCTCTCTCTCTCTCTCTCTCTCTCTCTCTCTCTCTCTCTCTCTCTCTCTCTCTCTCTCTCTCGGAAGGTTCCAATTTCCTTCCTTTGAGACTTGGAATCGTTATGAACCGCATGGTGGCCCTTTGCGGTGTGGTTGCAGTTTAGTTAAAATATGGTCTGAATAAAGGAAACTCTCTCTCTCTCTCTCTCTCTCTCTCTCTCTCTCTCTCTCTCTCTCTCTCTCTCTCTCTCTCTCTCTCTCTCTCTCTCTCTCTCTCTCTCTCTCTCTCTCTCTCTCTCTCTCTCTCTCTCTCTCTCTCACGGTCCCTATGCAGTTTTGGAAGTTTCGGCCTTACCGTTGGTCGTCACAACTTTGACTCAACGATTTGGAAGGTTTCAATTTCCTTTCTTTGAGACTTGGAATCGTTATGAACCACATGCTGGCCCTTTGTGGTGCGGTTGCAGTTTAGTTGAAATACGGTATGAATAAAGGAAACTCTCTCTCTCTCTCTCTCTCTCTCTCTCTCTCTCTCTCTCTCTCTCTCTCTCTCTCTCTCTCTCTCTCTCTCTCTCTCTCTCTCTCTCTCTCTCTCTCTCTCTCTCTCTCTCTCTCTCTCTCTCTATGCGGTTTTTTAGGTTTCGACCTTACCGTTGGTCGTTACAATTTTTAATCGACGATTCGGAAGGTTTCAACTTTCTTCCTTTGAGACTTGGAATCGTTTGAATATTACCACTACCTTTGATTCTTTATCAGGAAAGTTTCATATGAAAAAATTTGACAAGAGACGGGAACTTCCGTTTTCGTTATTTCAGTATATATACTTAACTAACAATAGGCCAATTATGAACTCGTATAAATTGATTGTCACTCAAATTATTGTTGCCATGTACTATTGTAGCGAACAGGATACATTTATGGATGAGGTCAAAAACATTGTTTTTGCTTTTCAAAATAATGGCTTCATGAGAGGAAGATTGTATGAAATTTTAAACAACTTGTTTCTACACGAATCATTCCCTGGACTCAGGTTAACTTTACCAAAAAAGGCTAAATTTCTTTTGGTGGGCAGTTAGCACTCCATCTCAGGGGTGCTAACTGCCCCCTGAGAAACTTTGCTAACTGTGGGTATGGTTGGTGGGTTCTCTCTCTCTCTCTCTCTCTCTCTCTCTCTCTCTCTCTCTCTCTCTCTCTCTCTCTCTCTCTCTCTCTCTCTCTCTCTCTCTCTCTCTCTCTCTCTCTCTCTCTCTCTCTCTCTCTCTCTCTCTCTCTCTCTCTCTCTCTCTCTCTCTCATGGGCTCTATTACATACACATATCGCTTTATTTGCTTCGCAAGCCTCTGTGGAATATAAAATGTCGCATACTAACCTTATTTACTAGTGGGGACCTCACTATGATAAAAGACCCCACATAATAGAAAAAGTTTTTTTTTTTAAATGGTGGGAAAATTGTGAATATGTCAATGGCTAGGATCTATGCACATTATGGACAGCTAATCTAACGGTGGGCAACAATTTCCACTTAGTACACCTAAGTGTCCTCTGGCTCTATAAAGAGGAAAATCACATAGCCCTATTCACTTTCCCTCATGCTTTCCTGCTCTCTCTCTCTCTCTCTCTCTCTCCCTCCTTGCTCTCATGGTGCTCAATAATGCTGGGATTGTGATCGAAGAGAATGCTCGTGAA